>OV743431.1:14207500-14799869 GCA_928269145.1 Agriphila tristella
AAACAACAAAGTTTGTGAACAAAAATATGGGAAAAAAACAACCGAATTTCAAAGTAAATAAGACGACTAACGCTTGCGCCGATCTCGGCAGCAAGCAGCAGTGCGCTCCAAGTTGAACCGTAATGTTATGACCAAAAGGCTCAATTTGAAGTGAACGGAAAATTGTCGCGACCGCATAGCTGTGCGGAAGCATACTTTTAGGCTGCGTTCAAACGATAACACACGACCCGACCTCAACCCGAACTCAACTCAAACTCAACTCAAACTCACCTCAACCACAGCCCACCATGAAATACATCGCTTACAATTTTGAGTCTTATGACACTTTAATAAGGTCCTGTGTAATGTCCAGGTGAGTTTGAAGTGAGTTCTGTTTGAGTTCGGTTTGAGTTTGATTTGAGTTTGGGTTGTGTACGGGTTGAGTTTGAGTTGAGTTCGGGTTGAGCGCGGGGAGGGTGCAGTTGCATCGACAAAATAAAAAAGAGCTTATTAATGTGTCATAAGATTCAAAATTGTAAGTGATGTATTTCAAGGAGTAGGCTGCGGGTGAGTTGAGTTTGAGTTGAGTTTGAGCTGAGTTTGGGCTGAGTTTGGGTTGAGGTTGGGTCGTGCGTTATCGTCTGAACGCAGCCTTACGGTACAGTCAACGGCATGCTGGGCTTCCACAATGTGTCAAATTACTTCAATCATTTTTAAACTTTAAGTCGAACACTTTAAGGTTCAAAATTCATTATAGATTTTTGACAGTTTTGTACTTATGGCTTGATATGCTGCTGACTGTACTTAGTTTTCTTCTTCATCTTCCGATATAAGTAAAATCATTGCAAAGTCAACCATTTTATAAATTATACGATAGGTATATTTTTTATTTTTTATTTTATTTATAGATAAGCATCAAAATTAATTACGCGTTAGCTTGTACTTGGTTGCTGTATCCAAATACCTACCTACCTACTCTATGCATTTACAAATTAAACTAAATTGGTAATTTACACTAAATAAAATTTTACACTTAGATTACCTACTGCGTTTCCAAGTCTTATACTACTCTTCGAGTATCTAAAAGATTCTCAATCGACTAGACGCGAGAGGGGGAACACAGCGCGGCAGCAAAAACGACACTGGTCCTACGCCGACGACGCCTCGCAGGCTACTAAACCAAGATTCGTCGTGCGTTTTATTATATATTAATTTTTAAATAAACATAAAGTCACTTTTTGAAAAAGTAACCGTAAAATATTCTGCTATATGTCATTACCTTTTTTTCTATATATTATTTGTGCGTAAGAGATTTATAATCTTTAAGTATTATTCAAAAAACAATGAAAATATTCATTGTCTTTGCACATTTTTATAGTCGAGTGAAAATACGAAAATCGTGTTTTTAACCGTAAAATAATCAAGTTCGATTATGAAACTACAACATATATTTTTATCTGCTCAAAATAAATAATGCTTGATTGTTTAAAACTGAATCAAAAATAAGTTAATTTGCACTATACTGCCCTTAATGAGCATATTTGTTGTATGGAGACTTCCGAATAATTCTCCCGTCTATGAAATTTGGCATGTAATGAAGTTAGGTAATAAAGATTACAGATGCACAATAAGCCAATAAATTTTGTAACGAGAAGTTAGGTATTTTTACCTAAATATGAAAATTGCTTATATCTGTGAATATTTCCTCGGGCTGAAACACTTCCTGTATACGTACTTATGTACGTTTTAGAATAAGTATGTAAAGGAATCCAATCTTTTTTCGATTTTAGAGGTACTTCAAATTCAATTTTTAACATTTTTCAATATATCTTCTATTGAAAAAATTCTCTGTTGATTATTATTTTTTAATATGTTTTTGTATCTGTAAATACATAGCTTTGTTCAGTAAGCCAATAAATTTTCTTCTTAAATCATATTTTTTTAATTTTTTGACTTTAAGAGGTTATTTACGTAATGTGAAAAAATAGTCGGTCCACTTTTATACGTTTATTAGATAAATTATTTTATATTAAAACAGATTTAACAATAATCCAATCATTTTTTGAACGCGCATATATTTTTAAGGATAGTCGCCGATTTATGCTAGAGCATAAGGGTTGACCTCAACTTGACTACTCGGCGCTGCTTTGCCACGCACTTTTGGAGTAGAGTGTAGGCGAGTTTGGTGGCCACCGTGCTCACTACAGTACACAGTCTAAAACAAAGTCGCTTCCCGCTGTTTGTCACTATGTATCCTTAGATGTTTAAAACTACGCAACGGCTTTTGATGCGGTTTTAGTGATAGAGTGATTCAAGAGGTAAGTTTATATGTATATGTTACGGCTAATACCCGAAGTGCGGCTAAACCTAGTTCTAGCCGGCTAAAACTAGGTGTAGCCGATAGCTGTTGGCTAAAACTAGGTGTGACCGATCTGCTTTAGTCCTGTAGGTCCCGGGTTAGGTTAGAAAATTAAGGCGAGCGCGAAGCGCAGCGGAGCGTGAGCCTTAAATTTCGAGGTTATTTTTTTTTAACAGACAACAGAAAAAACTTTCTTTATATCCCATTCTGCACCTAGTTTTAGCCGGCTACACCTAGTATTAGCCGCGAGCAAATCGGCTACACCTAGTTTTAGCCAACAGCTATCGGCTACACCTAGTTTTAGCCGGCTAGAACTAGGTTTAGCCGCACTTCGGGTATTAGCCGTAACATATACATGGTGTCAAATTCCACACTACACCGAAGCGAAGCGAGGGCGAGTATCTATATGTTACAGTAAAAACCCGTTTTTAGTAAAAACGTTTGACTAGTCAAAACTAGTTTTTACTTAAGGCCTTTGTTGCAATTAGTATTTACTGCTGCTTAATAAATATTATTAGTTAAAACTAGTTTTGACTAGTCAAAACGCGTTTTAACAAACTGATTCAGTAAGAACTGTTTCGAGCTAGGTCAAACTTCATCGTACCTCATTCTGATTGGTCAAGAGATGTCACCTGACTCGGGGGTGACACCTGTTGCTTTGTAAACAGCAAACGTAGATACGTCCGTCAAACGTAGGTACGTTTGCTGTCAGTTATTATAATAAAAGAAAATATTTCTGTTGTCTGTTATAAAAAAATAACCCCGAAATTTAAGGCTCACGCTCCGCTGCGCTTCGCACTCGCCTTAAATTTCTAACCTAACCCAGGTCCTACAGGAATAAAGCAGGTTCTATTCGATTCGATTCGCTTGTGATTGAGTCATTTCTCCAAACACGATTCTCTAATACTAGTTTTAACTAAAGCTCTCAGTAAGAACTAGTTTTAACTCAAATTGAAATACACTTTGTAGTAAATTCTAGTTTTGACTAGGTAAAACAAGTTCTTACAAAGGCACTTAGTTAAAACTAGTTTTGACTAGTCAAAACGGGGTTTAAGGTGACATATACATATAATAAAATCGTAACGAGGCCAATTCTGTACATTCAACATTTTTTCAAAAAAGTGCTCCATGTTAAGTATATGATACTAAACCCAAAACAATCGTTTTTGGAATTTTTGTCTGTTTGTTTGTTTGTTTGTATGTACGCGCATAACTTTTAAACTACTGGACCGATTTGAACAAACCTTTTTTTATTATGTTGGCAGTATAATCTTAGGTACAATTCATTACGCTATGTCATAAAGGAGATAGGTAAAAACAGTATCGTAACTAGGGAATGCAAAACCGAAGTGAAATGAAAACCGGTTTTTTTCCGGTTTTGAATCCCAAACCGGTTAAAACCGGTTTTGAAGAAAATTTTGGAAAATGTGCAATACAAAATTTTTATTGATTTAGTTAAAATGTTTACAACTTTAAGAGTATCCCTATTCACAGTTTATCAAAAAATGCACAGTTATCAAGAACATTACCATTTTACACAATTTTTGTAACGCCAATCGATCCTGCTTCTCGATGATCAAATACTTCTATGGTATGGGAGGTCCAACCCAAGTTTGAGACTAAAAAGTCAGACATCTCAACAAACTCCCATATATTTCGTAGGAAATCATTGCAGGTCCTAGGAAATAATTTGTGTAACTAAAATACAAAAAATATAACTAAGGGCAAATGATTACGTAGACGTAATAAGCTACTAAAGAGCTCATTGTTTTCATATAAATAAAACAAAATATACATACAATTTGTTTGGTTAGCGATGTCGGAGCTTTTAAAGGCATAATTTTATGCCGTTGATAATATTGATCATATTAATGATCAATTTTATCGACATAACCCCCCACATGTTCGGGTCTATCCCCTTTCCTGTTGGAATGACCCGCATTTTAAATTTGACTTTTAATTTTAGATGGCCTTGCCGAAAATTTATTAATTTCTCCGGATTTAGAAGTCCTACAGTTATACAAGAAAATACTTTTCGAAAGCTAACAATATCATCTATCAAGTAAAAAAATAAATTATGTAAACTTTTAACTTAAATAGGTATGTCAAAAAATTACTAAAATAATTTTTAATTCGAAATAAGTGTGTTTTTTTTTTCATTTTTCTCACATATCTCAAAAACTAGGATATTAATGTGCATTTTTTTGCATTTTTACAATACATAGAAATATTATCTACAAAACGACATCAAAATCATTGCTCTGAAATGCTGTGGCTGGCAAACGCACATCAGACACAATTCAAGCCATAAGAATCCTCATCAAAAAGGCAAAAGCTAATAGCACGAACCTGCATTATGGTGTTTATAGAACTGGAAAAGGCGTTCGACCACGTGCCTCGCGATCTGTCCCCCTAGCCAAAGTAACATTTGCAAATTTTCGTTATTGCGTCGCTTTCGAAACATGTATGGATTTGACGTTTTAAAATTCGATTGTTAACGAAACCTTATGTCAATCCCATACATGTTTCGAAAGCGAAGCGATAACGAAGATTTGCCAATGTTACTTTGGCTAGGCTCTCTGATCTGGAAAGCCCTCCACGCGCATTCTGTCCCGGAGTTACACATCGCACTTTTCATCGGCATGTCACAAATGTCTCAATCTCAACACAATTGGTCTGCCCTGCAGGCACGAGTGTAAGCTTTGACTTGATGGTAGGGGTACATCAAGGGTCTACTCTGAGTCCACTTCGACTGTGGAAAGGAAAAAATGCTAAAGCGCCACTTTGGCCATTATGAGTTATATATATCATTGGATAGCGCTTTTTTTTCTGCGTCGATCTGTCTAGGTTTCAAAGCAATCGGAGCACTTTTTTGGCGCTTTAGCATTTCTAAAATTCAACGTTTTTCACAAATTTACGCTGTTAATATGACTAAAGCGACGTATTTTTATTATTTTTGTAACAAATGTAGCATAAGAATTTTTATCCGGTCCACCTTTATTTCATTTGTACCACTTGAGCAATTTTCGATTATTCAAATTTGAAAAGTAATGGTGATTTAGTAACGTTCCGGACTACAGCTGGGCCACAAAAAAAAAGTTGGAAATCTGACTTTTTGACTATGCCATGATGAAGTCAATAATTTGTCGGAATTTGTCGCCAAAAACCAGAATTTGTCGGGCTTGCGTTTCGGAGATACGTGTGGCTCAGCTGTAGAGACGTCTCTACAGCTGGGCCACACAGATCTCGAAAACGGAAGGTCGTAGCGAAAATCTGATTACTCGAATGTGTAGCCGTTAGTCGGATTTTGTCACCAAGAATCAGATTTTGTGGATCTTGCGTTTAGGAGATATGTGAGGATGCGCTGTGGAGACCTTTTTACCTGGATCTCGAGAACTAAAGGTCGTAAGCATATCCTCACATATCTCCTAAACGCAAGATCGACAAAATCTGATTCTTGGTGACAAATTCCGACAAACTAACGGCTACACACTCGAGTTATCAGATTTTCGCTATGACCTTCCTTTCTCAAGATCCAGGTAGAAAAGTCTCCACAGCGTATCCTCACATATCTCCTAAACGCAAGATCGACAAAATCTGGTTCTTGGTGACAAAATCCGACAAACTACCGGCTACACATACGAGTAATCAGATTTTCGCTACGATCTTCCGTTTTCGAGATCTGTGTGGCCCAGCTGTAAAACGCAAGACCGACAAGCTCTGGTTTTTGGCGACAAAATCCAACAAATTACCGGCTACACATTCGAGTAATCAGATTTTCGCTACGACCCTTCCGTTTTCGAGATCTGTGTGGCCCAGCTGTAGAGACGTCTCTACAGCTGAGCCACACGTATCTCCTAAACGCAAGCCCGACAAATTCTGGTTTTTGGCGACAAATTCCGACAAATTATCGACTTCATCATGGCATAGTCAAAAAGTCAGATTTCCAACTTTTTTTTTGTGGCCCAGCTGTAGTCCGGCACGTGATTTAGTAATTTAAGCATTTTATAGACTACAATGGTTTGGCGCTTTAGCAAAACATCATTGGTTTAAGAAGTAAGAACGGTTGGCGCTTAAGCAATTTTTGCTAGCTGTTTGTGTTATTATTACTCTAGTACGTTAGCGAAAATACTACTCTCAGATTTATTGATGCAACGTATATTACAATACAGAAGTCATAATTTGACATTATTTCGATTAACTGAAACATAGTAATACTAATTACTTCACGCTTCCAAGACACTCAATGGGAAGTCACCGATTTTGATGCTTCCCTGGTTTCACCCACCCAAATAATGTTGACCTCTGCACTACTCAGGTCGTCGGAGTATGGCTCTCAAACAGCTGAATAACAACCGATCACTACAGAACTTCTTAAAGTGGGTGATAAGTCAATACTAAAATCCCCCAGAAGCTTTTAAATTCCGTCATCGTTGAAGGCAGAACGCCGAAGGCATGACTCTCTTAAAGAACTACAGACCCATCTCACTTCTGAGCCATATTTATAAGTTGTTTTCGAGAGTTTTTACGAATCGTCTCGCTCGCAGGTTTGGCGACTTCCAACCTCCCAAACAAGCCAGGTTCCGTAAAGGCTTAGCGCCATGGACCACATCCATACGCTGCGGCAGGTCATACAGAAGACTGAGGAGTATAATTTGCCACTCTGCTTGGCGTTCGTGGACTAAAAGACAGCCTTTGATTCAATAGAAACCTGGGCGGTACTGCAGTCTCTCCGGAGGTGCCAAGGGTAGTGGACTGCAGGTATATCGAGATGTTCAGGTACTAACACGAAAATGCCACCATGTCGATCCGGTCGAGTACGAGTACAGAACTAGAGCACAAATCCAATGCAACTGCAGGGAAATGTAATTTCTTTGAAACTGTTCACTGCTGCATCAGAGGACATCTTTAAACTCTTAAACTGAAAAGGACTCGGCATCAACCTTAATGGTCAATACCTAACATATCTTCGTTTTACCGATGATATAGTACTGGCTGAGATCTTGGAAGAACTGAACACAATGCTCGAAGATCTCAGTAGTGCTTTGCTCCCCAAAGAGTGGGTCTCAAGATGAACATGGGTAAGACGAAAATTATGTCGAATGCGCATGTTGTGCCCGCTCCAGTTCATGTTGAGAACACTACACTTGAAGTTGTGGGATGGGCAGCATTCGGGAAGCTTTGAAATATCTTCGCTTCAAATTTACCTTAGTGTCTCAAGACGAAAGTCAGTGCGTGTTGTCAGTGATAATGATTTAGGTACCGCAGTGAAACGTGGTCGCTCACTATGAGTCTCATAAGGAGGCTCAAGGTCACCCAGCTTGCAATGGAAAGAGCCATGATAAGCGTTTCCTTGCGTGATCGAATCAGAAATTAGGAAATCTGCAGGAGAACTAAAGTTACCGACATCGCTCGAAGGATTGTTCAGTTGAAGTATCAGTGGGCTGGACACATAGCGAAAAGAACCGACGGCCGTTGGGGCGGAAAGGTTTTGGAATGGCGACCCCATACTGGACGACGTTCCGTGGGTAGGCCTCCGACAAGGTGGATCAACGATGGTGAAGGTCGCGGTGCGCCGCTGGATACGAGCAGCGCAAGACCGATCGTCGTGGAGATCCTTGGGGGAGCCCTGTACCCAGCAGTAAGTGTCGTGAGGCCGATATGATGATGATTTTAATATTAGCCAGCAAGTTTTCAGAAAAAATAATACAGCATTAATTTTCACCGTGCATCACCATCACCACACCGCACTGCAACTTGCAGACAAATTCCAATGTGATTTGATCGGATGGCAGTAGCCGAGCAGTAGCATAGCAGTAGCCTCTCCAAAGGCCGCCGTTTACAGTCCACCAGGGCGATGCCCGCGGGCTGCTTCAGCAGCCCGCGCACCAGGGCGAAAAAATAGACAATTAACTGAAACATAGTAATACTTATTACTGATATCGATAAGTAAAAAAGAAATCTAATATAGAGTAATTGAGTTGGTGTTCAGCAATACTTGTTTGCATTTATTCTACAGCATTGGTGCATTTAAGCAATTTTCCCTAAAGGGTTCGGGTAAATCATCATCATGAGTAAACTTTTCTTCACTGCATCTGTTAAAGTTAAGGTCATTAAGCATTTTGTCATTGCCCTAGAAAAGATAATTGCGACTTATAATCAGTTTTCACTGACTGGGTTCTTACAATATTGTGGACATAAGTAATTTTTTCCTGACTGGAGTTTTCTCAAAAAAATTCGTATTTTTGCTTAAGCGACAAGTATTTCGCGATATAATAGAATTAGAAACCAATGAGTATTTCCTAAATTTGGGAAAAAAAATATTATCTTTCATACACATCAATTTGCTTACGTTAATAACAAAAAAGTTACGATATTTTTTTTCGAAAAAATGAAACTTTAAACCTCATTTCCCACAACTAGCATTTTGGCGCTTTAGCATTTTTTTCTTTCCACAGTCGACTTGTATTTAACGTCACAATGGATTATTTAACTAATAAAAAGTGTCAACGAAAGGAGGGCCTTAGAATCTTCTCTATGCAGACGACCGACGTGGCCCTCATATCTAACAATGCGATAGATCTCCAGCCTGATTTAAACGGCTGGGTGGAGTCGCTGGAAGAAAATGGCCCCAAAATCAGCCGAAAGAAAGCGGAGCACGTATCATGTATTTTCGATAGCACATCACACCCCGATGACTTTAGCTTCTATGTGGGAAATGACCACCTACCAACAGTCAACCAGTTCAAATACATTGGCTCCGTGCTAAGCTATGACGGAAAGATTGACAGCGACGTCCTCCATATAGCTCAAACGGGCTGGATGAAATAGCGACAGCTCACAGGCGCCATGTGCGATAGTCGAATGCCTCTCTTTAGAGGCATAGCCATCTTATAGAGATCTTTGTGAAGGGACGAGTTTACAAAACAGCCATCAGACCTGCCATGCTGTTTGGATCCGAATGTTGGGCCACAAATAAACAACATTTAAACAAACTCCATACGCCAGAGAGACGCTGGTCAGCGGGCGTCACTATGCTGGCTAGTAGCACCCATAACAGAAAAGCTGAAAGAGACGTCTACGGTGGTTCGGGCATGTACCGAAGGCGCCGGACAATCACATGGTGAAAATAGCCCTAAACATCCCAACGACGACACGTAGGCGCGATGGAACATCTGCCACTTGGCTGATGACGGTTCAGCGCGACCTGAAAGAAGCCGACATCGACCCCAACCTGACACTCAACCATGCACAGTGGAAGAGAAGGACAGGGAAGGCCGACCCCAAGTAAATAGGAAAAGGCACAGCACAGCAAGAAGATGATGATGAATAATAAATTTCCATAATTGACTTACGTAAGTTGCTATAAGCACCTTCGACCCGTTCAGCCGCACAAGTAGGTCACTGAACTGAACTACTTGAAGCAGTCAATCAAAATGGGGCGGTGCTTTTTCGTTTTGTATGTATTGCAAAGCATGAAACTTAACTTAATTTAATCAGAAAAAACTGGACAAAACCGGTTTTTCGTTTAAAAAACCGGTTTTATTTTGCGTGTGAAATCGACCGAAAAACCGTTTTTTTCGGTTTCGGTGAAACCGGTTTGCATTCCCTAATCGTAACGAGGCCAATTCTGTTAACTTTTAAACTACTGGAACGATTTGAACAAAACTTTTTGTATTATATTGGCAGTAACCTGAGTTATTTCTTTCTTCTACGTTCACGTTCATTTTTTTAATTTGAAATCGGTTCAGTAGTTTTCGAGTAATCCTGAAAATACTGGTAAAATAAAAATGACTCGAGTTTTTATGGATCTACAGACATAACTTCTTTGTTTATGAACCGATATAGATGATTCTTGTTTTGTTTGAAAGGAATACCTTAAGGGTAGTCTCATGTTAATTTCATTGGCATTGAACCTTGGACTTCGAAGATATTCATGAGAACTCCTCAAAATCAAATAGGATCGTGTAAGCTTTGAGTTAGAGCAATTCAGCTGTATGAAGGACTATGTTACGCAAATACTGAAAGTAGCTCAACAGTTACGAGATATTGGTAAGGAAGTAGATGTTAGATTACTAGCAGCGCTTATGTTACAAGGACTTACTGAAGAGTATACATACACCCCTGAAGATGACAATAGAGAATGCAAACATCACACTGACATCTAACTACGTCAAAACAATATTGCTTCAACAGTATAGTCCAATACCTTCAACATCCACTGATAATGCATTGGTTGCAAGAGATAGCCGTTCAAGGTACAAGAGTAGTTCCACGAACAGTAAGTAAAGGCAATCAGCAAAAACAAACGCAGCAGAAGCGTGAAAAGCATGAGAAAGAGATAAGATGCTTTATATGCAATGGACCGCATAAAGCATTGATATGTCCGAATAATCCTAATGCAAACAAAGAGAAAAAGGGTAACACTTTTCTAGCTGCTTATAGCACCATCAAGAGTAATGACAATGAATGGGTAGTGGACTCAAGAGCGTCCTTTCATCTCACATGACCTACCGCAAGCTAATTATAGAGACTTTAACAGTGATGTTGATATTAATGTAGCAAACGGCCAAAAGTTGTATGCATGTGGCTCAGGTGATGTCATTAAAGATGAGAGTATGCAATTTGGAGTGAGAGAGGTAAAGTAAGTCCCTGGATTGTCTGCAAATTTGTTGAGCGTGGAAACACTGGTGAGTATAAACTTTATAGTTGTTTTTTTCCGAGAAAGGGTGTGATATATATCACCCTTACAAAGTAGATACTTCAAGGGTCAGTACCAAGCGCTTTGCCAATACATTTCTTATGCGAACTTTTTGGGCAGTCATGTGTAAACCAATTTCCATTGGCTAGAATTAAATAAAAATTAGTGACTCATAATAGTCATTACTAATAAATTGACATCGGATTATATGCACTAACAAAGTGCCAAAAAATTAAAATATGCACTAAAAACTATTAATATGTCCAAAATATGCACAATGAAACCTAAAAAAAAAAAATTTTTCACCCAATATCAATTTGACCGCCGAAAACGACCTCTCTATATCAACTGATGTCATTGGCCAAATTTGGCGCCATTTCTGGAGAATCTGGAGATACTTTTTACGCAGGGTACCTGTGCCATTGATGAAGGCATTAATGTTCTTCGTTTTCTTCGAAGCTATGGTTTTTTGCGCGAAATAGCGTCTAACTTTAACTTTATTCGCAACTTTTCGGCTAAGGAATGAGGAATGGCGTTGACATGTTCAATCATTGTTTACAGTATTTCTATTGATTTAAATAGAGGCTAGCTTAAAAAGCTGCCTATATTTAGCTCCCGCTACTTAAATAAATATGAACAATTGGGAAAAAAGGCTAAAATATGCTTTAACGCCGTAATTAGAGAGAGTTATATGCAAATGCATTAAATCTGATATCTACTTATAAACACACTTATTAATTGTTTTATTCAAAAATACCTACCACTATTCTTGAACTCTTGAAACTCTTAATTATTTTTGATAACAGTGGCCACCAAACTCGCCTACACTAGTCCAAAAGTGCGTGACAAAGCAGCGCTGAGTAGTCAAGTGAAGGTCAACCCTTATGCTCTATCATAAAGCGGCGACTATACTAAAAAATATATGCGCGTTCAAAAAATGATTGGATTATTGTTAAATCTGTTTTAATATAAAATAATTTATCTAATAAACGTATAAAAGTGGACCGACTATTTTTTCACATTACGTAAATAACCTCTTAAAGTCAAAAAATTAAAAAAATATGATTAAAGAAGAAAATTTATTGGCTTACTGAATAAAGCTATGTATTTAAGGATATAAGAACATATTAAAAAATAATAATCGACAGATAATTTTTTCAATAGAAGATATATTGAAAAATGTTAAAAGTTAAATTTGGGGTATCTCTGAAATAGAAAAAAGATTGGATTCCTTCACATACTTATTATAACAAGTACATAAGTACGTATACAGAAATTGTTTCAGCCCGAGGAAATATTCACAGAGAGATATAAGCAATTTTCATGTTTAGGTAAAAATACCTAACTTCTCGTAATAAAATTTATTGGCTTATTGTGCATCTGTAATCTGTATTACCTAAGTTCATCACATGCCAAATTTCATGGACGGGAGAATTATTCGGGTTGCATAAGCCCCGTTGATCGGACTAAAATGGGGTATCGTTAGAATCCTTACAGCATCCCGAGTGACACTGGCTATATTTTTTTTAGAAAAAAGCAATATGGCGACTGTACGACTCCATTTTCAAATTTGAAAAAAATAATATTACAATATGGGCATCAAATGAAAGGCCTTGATGAGCACATTCCAAAACTATATAATATGTCACTAAAATGTGTGAAATAAAAAAAAAAAAAATATTAAAAACACGACTGCCCTGCCAAAAACGAACTAAAAAGTTAAACAATGCAGTCGGGGTACCTCTTTGATCAAAAATTGTTCCATAATAAGGTCCCCCCAAGAAGCTATACCTCCCTCAAATGGAGTTTGCACGGCCATATGTCATAGTGAAGATTGAAAAAAGGTCCTTACGGCTTATTGCAACCTCTTTCTTTAGTGTTACAATACATGTTCGTTGTTCGTCGTTCGTTTGTTCGTGAGAAACGAAAACGTATTGTAAAACGAAAAGAAAGAGATAGCAATACGCCGTAACGTCACTAAAGAGTCTTTTTCAATCTTCACTTACTTACTAGGCGTGCAACCTCCATTGTGGATATAAGCTTCTTGGGTCCCCCGATTGCAATGACACTTGTTGTTTAACTTTTTAGTTCGTTTTTGGCAGGGCAGTCGTTTTTTTTTTTTAAAGATGCCTTTATCTTTGTACCCACACTTCTTATGCAGAAGTCTAGACGCGGCATGCGCGCCCCACGCCTTGCAGCAATTATATTTGGACAAAATCATTAGTTACAGTCACGAGCAATAATATGTATACACTTTAGAACTATGTCACATTCAATCAATATATCTCAGTGTGATAATGTTATACCTAGGTTATACAAAACGTAATGTGACAAAGTTCTATGGTGTGTACCATGGGCAACAGCGACGCTTAACCACTGCTAAGGTCAAAATCGCTTGCACGCCGCGCCGTCACAACCATACGTTTAGTTCGTGTAGGGGCGATACGCGCGCACACGAATTTTGTTGCAAACTGGTTAAGCGTCGCTGTTGCCCATAGTACATCTTATTGCTCGTGACTGTACAATCAATGATGGTGCGATGATTTTGTCCAAGCGTGAGTGATAAAAAATCAGGTTTAAACTCTTAAAATCCAGTCTAGATCATCCTTATCCCCGCTGCCAAACAAAACACGATGCGAAGCGGTAGGATAGGTAAGAAATAGTAGATTGTATTACAAGGGAGCAAAATAATATTTTTACGGCGAGGGCGCTTTTTTGAATCCAGAGCGAAGTGAGGGATTCTAGAGTAGAATCCCGAGCGTAGCGAGGGATTCTTCAGTAGAATCCTGAACGTAGCGAGGGATTCAAAGTATGTCGCCCTCGCCAAAAATATTTTGCGCCCGAGTCATATACTCTACTTTTCATCCCCTTTCTATGAGAAAATAAATAGGAGACTGTGTTTATGTAATTAATGAAAATGTTCTATATTTAAAAAAAGACACGTGAAAAGTAAAAACAATTACAAATTTATAGTTACGTTTGATACACTAGGGCAATTTTCAAAAGTTATTGTACTAAGTACGTAAGTATGTACTAATTACAAGAACACAGACTTAAATAATTCGCGCGCTTATGTTTTTTTTTTCAGTTTGCGCGGGTTATCGCGCCGCGGCGACCTCGCCGCGCCGTCTATACAGCCAGTCAATACATACCAGCCGGCGGCGGCGTTCGAATTCTTTGAAAGATACATGTTCTAAATTCAAATCTCTTTTCCTCCCACTAAAATAAGTTCTTACCAGAAAAGAGCTATTTTGGTCCCACTTATATAGGAACAATGCATCCTTTTTCGAATAGAAGGGATGAAAAATAAATTGTTTAGTACATAATGGGTCATTTTCGCCAGAGCCGCAAAGAGGGAGCCAAAGAGCTGAATGCGGCTCGCGAGCCTCGATTTGCCGGTTGCCGGCCAGGGGCGCTTATAAACCTAGCCCGATGCTGAATGGATCGCTCGATTTGCCGCCCCCCTGGACGTGCCGCCCACGTGCGATGCACACGCCTTGCACGCCCGCGTGCGCTGCACGCCGTGACGCTTTGCACGCCCGCTTGCGGCGGGCATGAGTAGATTGAGAAAGAACATAGGCTACCTTTAATTGCGAAATAAGGGTTGAAGGGATGACAGTTGGTATGAAAGTCCCTCGGTTTCGAAGCTAGGATCATCAAATTTTGTGTAAATTATCCAGTAAACAGGATGCTCATGTGACTCTTAGTGTTGAAACATGTATGTGTACCTAAATAACTAAAGGGGTCCTGCAAAATACAAGGGATTCTGATGAACTGATAAGTTCATGAAGATACCCAGGGGATGGGGAATGAACTAGGGGATCATGGTGTCCAAAATTGAAGTGGGAAATGGCTCCAAACTCTGTCTGCCATTTTTTTTATGAAAAATTAAAATTGTAGCCTTTTAAATCTATATGGAACTGGTTAATAATCAAGAATACTTACAGTGGAGTAGATCCTGTAGAATCACTTGGATTTAAATTGATTTCAGGAAATGATAATAATAATTCTACAACATTGGTCCTTCCTTGAGCTGCTGCCCTGTGTAGTGGTGTGGCATTCAATACATCAGTCTCATTGATGTTCACTCCGGCTTCCAGTAACAACTTAGCAACCTAAACAATTCATGAATTTGAGTAAAGTATTCATTAATGCAAAATGATGAAGACTAATAAATAGGTACTATGGGCAACAGCATCGTTAGTACTTATATCAATTCTGTGACGTTGATTTTGAAGAGATTGAAAAGATTTTAACCTTAGGAGTAATTAAGCTACACTGTTGCCTGTGGTATAACAACAGCAAACTAAAATCTATGGAAGTGTAATTGCAAACAAATATTGCTTAAAAATGGCCAAAAAAGTACAACCCACTCAGCTTTAGTCGGGCCAGCCACGCATGTGGTGACTGTCTTATAGAGAAAAGAGAGAAAGAGAAAGTTTACTTTTCATGTGTTGCCATTTTTTGAGCCCAATGCTTGTTCCATAGATTTTAGTTCACCGTATAACAATACATTTGTGGGCTAAGTACTTGCACACACAAATTTTATGCACATGTAGTATGTAGCGGACACTGTTTCATTGCCAGTTTGTGCTTGCACTGGCTACCAGGCATAGCATTTAGGTATGTCTGTTCTTAAAAGTATTACAAATATACCTATTTTTTTGCTTGCTTACTACTTGCAAGTAATACGTATGAGAATATAGACACTTCTTAGACTTCTGCAGGTAGGTATCCTACTAATATTATAAATGTGAAAGTTTGTGTGTTTGGATGTTTGTTCCTCAATCACACAAAAACTACTGAACGGATTTGGTTGAATTTTGGCACACAGATAGTAGACAGCCTAGATTAAAACATAGAATTTTTATCCCGATATTCCCACGGGAACGGGAACCACGCGGGTGAAACCGCGGGCGGCTGCTAGTAGATTATAGGTATGAGAGTTAAAATCCTCTTGAAATGAATTGAAAAAGAAAAATTAAATTAATCTGTGTTCTTCTGAAGAAGTTCAAATGCCAACCTACCTGAATGTGTCCTTTGGAACAAACATAATGCAATGAAGATTGACCACGGTTAGTTTTTTGCTTGATATTAGCCCCTTTGCCGATCAACAATCTGACAACTTCATATCTTCCTGCTGAAGCTGCTAATATTAGTGGACTGTAATGAGAATCATCAACAGCGTTTACAGGACTTCCCTTATCTAGTAAGAAATCTACTAAGTTCTCATTACCACCAAGAGCAGCCCAATGAAGAAGAAGTCTACCATTCTGTAAGAAGTTTATTTTTATTTTCATTTAATATCTCAATGTACATTGTGAGGCCGTATACAGAGAGAAAGCAGGTAGCCACTGGTAGATTTAGTTCGCTATACTAAAATAGACCTTATCCCGGCGTATTATATTATATTTTCGCTATACTAAAATGAACCGGACGCCGACAAGCGCCGGTAAGCGCTGGTCATTTTAGTATAGCGAAAATATAATATAATACGCCGGGATAAGGTCCATTTTAGTATGGCGAACTAAATCTACCAGCGGCTACCTGCTTTCTCTATGTATACGGCTTTATATACAGGTATTTAACAAAGATTTTTTATACATAGTTAACACTCGCAGTAACACTTACTTCATCAGGAGTTTTTATTAAAGAATCGTCTTGATCTAATTTTACTTTTACTTGATTGAAATCTCCTTTATAAGCCGTTTCATAGACTGAATTAATTGACATTTTTTTAACGATATTAAATAAAAGTTTTTTTATATTTTCGTCAGCACAAAACGCAACCGGGGTGAGGTGAATCCTTGGTGAATTTAATCTAGTAAATACGCTTAACTTTATGTAACATACTCTTTGCCACTCTTTTTACTTTAAAACCACTGTCGCCTGTCGCCACACGGAACTGAAACACAATAAACGCAAACAAAATGTGCTGTGATAATAATTTTACAGGTTATTTATCTATCGATGAAAATGAAAACTCATGCAGCTGTACCGCAGCGTCCGGGTTGCCAGATATCAGCTAACTCAATTCGCCTAATTTTGCCTACCGAGTAGCCTAAATCGCCTAATATATATATTGTTTACTAGTAGCCTAATTCGCCTAACATTTTGAGCTAAGTAGCCTATATTTAGTCCAAATAAAGAAGTCACGTAAAAAAAAAGATAATGTGAATAAAAAAAACGTTTTATTTATCTTTATAATACTCGGCATTTTTTTAAAAACATCCAAAAATTTAAGGAGCTACTCAGATTCGGTAAGTAACCAACTTTCTCTAGAAACATGGATGGAAATATGATTTTTTTTTCGGACTTTTCATACAAAGCAGACTAATCACATAGCTGATTTAGTATGGAAAGTTCAAAATTTTTTGTCATATTTCAACCCATGCTTCTAAGAGGAAGTTGGTTACTTAGTAGCTCCTTAATTTTTTGGATATAGTTAAAGAAATATCGTGTATAATTGCAATGTAGGTAGGTACTTACTTACTAGGTAATATAATTAATTTTTACAAATCCTCATGTAGTAAAATAATAACTTCTTGCAGAAGTTCACCATCACTTTCGGCGTCAGCGGAAGAATCGTCATTCCTACTAGGAGTGGCGGAAGTAGATGCCCCACCAGCCGCCAGGGTTGCCAGATATCAGCTAACTCAATTCGCCTAATTTTGCCTACCGAGTAGCCTAAATCGCCTAATATATATATTGTTTACTAGTAGCCTAATTCGCCTAACATTTTGAGCTAAGTAGCCTATATTTAGCCCAAATAAAGAAGTCACGTAAAAAAAAAGATAATGTGAATAAAAAAAACGTTTTATTTATCTTTATAATACTCGGCATTTTTTTAAAAACATCCAAAAATTTAAGGAGCTACTCAGATTCGGTAAGTAACCAACTTTCTCTAGAAACATGGATGGAAATATGATTTTTTTTCGGACTTTTCATACAAAGCAGACTAATCACATAGCTGATTTAGTATGGAAAGTTCAAAATTTTTTGTCATATTTCAACCCATGCTTCTAAGAGGAAGTTGGTTACTTAGTAGCTCCTTAATTTTTTGGATATAGTTAAAGAAATATCGTGTATAATTGCAATGTAGGTAGGTACTTACTTACTAGGTAATATAATTAATTTTTACAAATCCTCATGTAGTAAAATAATAACTTCTTGCAGAAGTTCACCATCACTTTCGGCGTCAGCGGAAGAATCGTCATTCCTACTAGGAGTGGTGGCGGAAGTAGATGCCCCACCAGCCGCATCAATCGCTCTTTTTTGGTACAACATTTTCGAATTGTGCAATTTAATCATTTCGTCCGTAGGGCGAAACGTATTGCAGCATATTTTTCGCACACTAAAATGCAAACGTATGCGAGTTATCGCTTGCATCATCGGCAACTGCATGCGGTTCCGCATTTTCGATTTTACGATGTTCATAATGCTGAATACACGCTCTACTGTGGCATTACTAATTGGAAGAGACAAGGAGCGTAGGGCAAACTCAGCCAGCTCTCTGCAAACGTATTGGCCACCAGCGTTCTTCTTTTCAAGCAAAGTTATCCACAATTTTTCCGGCGTCCACTTATCAATGTTCTCCTCACTGATGTCGGCAGTGGTTAGCTAATCAGTCTTCTTTGTCTCTCAATTTCCGTCCTATTTGCAGTGGAAGGAGCCAACTCCCACGGCAATGGCTTGTTGTTGACACACCCAATACTTAATGCTTTTTGCACATCAAATGCACTAAGGTTCTGTACAATATTAACATTGGCTGGTAGTCTGTTTACAATTTCCTGGCAAAGTTTGACAAGGACCCAAGTGCACCTTCTTCGAACTTCTAATATTTTGTTCGCAGAGAGTTTTACATTTTGGGCCAAAGATTTAAAAGACGACCCAAAATCAATATTTTCCTCACTAAGCAATGAATTTTCAAATTCGGAATTTGCTTTGGCAAGTGCCGATTTAACCGACTCAATATCTTGAGTAAATTGCTGTTCATCTTGGAAATGAGCAGCTCTTAAAGAGGCTGGTTTAAACACTCGCCTGGCCGTTGTCAGCAGTAGAATGCGGAGATCATCGTAAATCTTCGTAATATTGGCACTGTTAGCTTGAAATATAATATTAACATCAGTGACATCCTTTAATAATGGTGAAAGAAAGACAAGATAAAGTAAATGAGTTTCATCATTATACATGCTGGCCAATTCTCGAGCTTGGTAACATTTTTCACCCGAAGCTGCAATGTTGTTAAAATGAAGTTTTAACGCATCCCATTGTTTTATATTAGTATCCACAGCTGCATGAAATGCCAGCCATCGTGTCGCAGATAGCTGTGTAAGTTTTGGTGGCTTTTTGTTACTATTGAGTGACTTATACAAATAATGGTAAGTTTTTAATCTTAATGGGCTATGTGCAAACCAGTTTCGGGTTTCTCGCAGCAGGTATTCGAGTGAAGACGGCAGTTCATCGCAAGCTTTAGCAGCACACAGACTCAGACTATGACATACGCATTTGAGTAACTGAACTTGCGGATACTCAGCTTTCAGATGTGTGTAGAGGGAATTCCTGTTTCCTGTTAGATTGCTAGCGCCATCCGTGCCAATCGCGATCAAATTTGTCAGATTGAGACCCACATCTTTCATGAAATCTGTAAAAGCAGTGTATAAGGCAACTGCTGTGGTTTGATAAAGTTCTTGAAAACCAAGGAAGTCCGTTACTATGGCTTTTTGTATGGTGTTGTAATAACGAATCATATAGGCCATGTATTTTTCTGATGAAACATCAGTTGATTCATCAAGGATAATGGAGTACGGGTGATCACCAACCTCTTTTATTAATTGTGATTTTAAACAAGGCTCTATATTTTTTTTTATTATGTTGGAACATTTGGTTCTATGCAGCTGCAAGTTTTCCAAGGGGCTGCCCTTTCCAATGTTCTTTAGCATTTCACCCATATGATCGATACTCTTCACAGAACCATGACAAGCTACATGGGCAGCGATTTGGATATCATTACTTTTTTCCGTTTTGTCAGTTGTAGAATAGCCTGAAATGCAAGTAATTAATTATGTTATTTAAATAATCAAATACCAACCAAAGTGAGAACCTCCTCTTTTTTGAAGTCTGTTAAAAAATATATTATAAAATGTAAATAATCTGATAGTAAATGTCTGTACCAACCAAAACTAGATAATTTTGCCTGTTTTTTTATATTTGTTGAATTTTCACGCTCTATGTGAGCTTTTGATTTATTATGTTTTTCTAAATCTGTTTTATGTGCTCGCAAGGGACTTAAGCATAATTTACAAAAGGCTTCTCCTTTCCCTTTCATAATAAGGTCTTCTGGAGTACGAGTCAGCCAATCTGTAATCAAAATCAATAATCAAGATTACTATTATGAAATGGTATAATTTAGGTATAAATTATTGTTTTATGTCGGCAACACAAAATATGGTTCATTCGAAAAAAAAACGGCACAGGGCGACGGGCGTTGATATTCTATATGGCATGGCGTAGTCATAAAAAAACAAGCTTTACCACCTTACAATAAAGTTGGTATTGCATAATTGCAATTTCATGTAAAAAAAGCGCGGGAAATCCGTTAAATTAAAATTGTACCTACACCCAGAACATGGAAGAATAATAATTCTGTGTTCTGTTGGTACTTATTTAAATAAATTACTGAGACAAGTCTCCTGCGCGTGATGTGCCCTACATGGCCCTACACAATCAACAATAAGATCTCAACATTGGCTTTAGATCATAGAAAATTTTGTTGAATGTTGAGATGTTTTTGTTTGTGTAAGGCAAAACACGCGCAGGATACCCGGCTTTAAACAAAAAAGTAAACTCGTAATATGATTTATCTAAAAACAAAACAAAAAAGATAATGTTCTGTGTATTTAGGTAACAGGTTATTAGGTAAGTACTTACTTTTGAAACAAGGAATTCTCTCCCATTCATCACGATAGTGTTTTGCATATTTTCCGTGTTTACCCATTTTTTAATCAGATCAAACAACACAAAACATACCTTCACACAATAAACAATAGGTAACAAACTTTTCATTTACGAAACAAGCAAAAAATTCGCGGCCATTCAGTCGTCAGTTCGATTCGAACTCGTGTCTCTCTCTCTTTTTCTCTCTGTACATTAATTAATACCCGGACGAATTAAATTGACACCTGGATGACACCAACACCACCCAGCGAAGTGTCACTTAGTTTGTCCGCCTGTAGAATACACAGACGAACGAAATGACGTGTAGAATAGTAGAGAGAGAAGATACGAGTTTGCATTGTGTGATATGCGTTTGTCTATCTCTATCTCACTCCTACAAATAGTGAGAGGAAACGGTGGACGTGCTTACGTTTCGTTACAAGCATACAATTTATCAACAAAAAATTATTTAATTTTGGGGTAATCCTGAAGTAGCCTAAATAGCCCTTCCTAATTTTTCTAGGTAGCCTAAATGGCTACTGGTAGCCGATTGGATTTTTTGGTCGCCATTTGACCCCCTAAGGTAGCCTAAATGGCGATAATTCGCCTAATCTGGCACCGCTGCCAGCCGCATCAATCGCTCTTTTTTGGTACAACATTTTCGAATTGTGCAATTTAATCATTTCGTCCGTAGGGCGAAACGTATTGCAGCATATTTTTCGCACACTAAAATGCAAACGTATGCGAGTTATCGCTTGCATCATCGGCAACTGCATGCGGTTCCGCATTTTCGATTTTACGATGTTCATAATGCTGAATACACGCTCTACTGTGGCATTACTAATTGGAAGAGACAAGGAGCGTAGGGCAAACTCAGCCAGCTCTCTGCAAACGTATTGGCCACCAGCGTTCTTCTTTTCAAGCAAAGTTATCCACAATTTTTCCGGCGTCCACTTATCAATGTCCTCCTCACTGATGTCGGCAGTGGTAAAGTTGCTAATCAGTCTTCTTTGTCTCTCAATTTCCGTCCTATTTGCAGTGGAAGGAGCCAACTCCCACGGCAATGGCTTGTTGTTGACACACCCAATACTTAATGCGTTTTGCACATCAAATGCACTAAGGTTCTGTACAATATTAACATTGGCTGGTAGTCTGTTTACAATTTCCTGGCAAAGTTTGACAAGGACCCAAGTGCACCTTCTTCGAACTTCTAATATTTTGTTCGCAGAGAGTTTTACATTTTGGGCCAAAGATTTAAAAGACGACCCAAAATCAATATTTTCCTCACTAAGCAATGAATTTTCAAATTCGGAATTTGCTTTGGCAAGTGCCGATTTAACCGACTCAATATCTTGAGTAAATTGCTGTTCATCTTGGAAATGAGCAGCTCTTAAAGAGGCTGGTTTAAACACTCGCCTGGCCGTTGTCAGCAGTAGAATGCGGAGATCATCGTAAATCTTCGTAATATTGGCACTGTTAGCTTGAAATATAATATTAACATCAGTGACATCCTTTAATAATGGTGAAAGAAAGACAAGATAAAGTAAATGAGTTTCATCATTATACATGCTGGCCAATTCTCGAGCTTGGTAACATTTTTCACCCGAAGCTGCAATGTTGTTAAAATGAAGTTTTAACGCATCCCATTGTTTTATATTAGTATCCACAGCTGCATGAAATGCCAGCCATCGTGTCGCAGATAGCTGTGTAAGCTTTGGTGGCTTTTTGTTACTATTGAGTGACTCATACAAATAATGGTAAGTTTTTAATCTTAATGGGCTATGTGCAAACCAGTTTCGGGTTTCTCGCAGCAGGTATTCGAGTGAAGACGGCAGTTCATCGCAAGCTTTAGCAGCACACAGACTCAGACTATGACATACGCATTTGAGTAACTGAACTTGCGGATACTCAGCTTTCAGATGTGTGTAGAGGGAATTCCTGTTTCCTGTTAGATTGCTAGCGCCATCCGTGCCAATCGCGATCAAATTTGTCAGATTGAGACCCACTTCTTTCATGAAATCTGTAAAAGCAGTGTATAAGGCAACTGCTGTGGTTTGATAAAGTTCTTGAAAACCAAGGAAGTCCGTTACTATGGCTTTTTGTATGGTGTTGTAATAACGAATCATATAGGCCATGTATTTTTCTGATGAAACATCAGTTGATTCATCAAGGATAATGGAGTACGGGTGATCACCAACCTCTTTTATTAATTGTGATTTTAAACAAGGCTCTATATTTTTTTTTATTATGTTGGAACATTTGGTTCTATGCAGCTGCAAGTTTTCCAAGGGGCTGCCCTTTCCAATGTTCTTTAGCATTTCACCCATATGATCGATACTCTTCACAGAACCATGACAAGCTACATGGGCAGCGATTTGGATATCATTACTTTTTTCCGTTTTGTCAGTTGTAGAATAGCCTGAAATGCAAGTAATTAATTATGTTATTTAAATAATCAAATACCAACCAAAGTGAGAACCTCCTCTTTTTTGAAGTCTGTTAAAAAATATATTATAAAATGTAAATAATCTGATAGTAAATGTCTGTACCAACCAAAACTAGATAATTTTGCCTGTTTTTTTATATTTGTTGAATTTTCACGCTCTATGTGAGCTTTTGATTTATTATGTTTTTCTAAATCTGTTTTATGTGCTCGCAAGGGACTTAAGCATAATTTACAAAAGGCTTCTCCTTTCCCTTTCATAATAAGGTCTTCTGGAGTACGAGTCAGCCAATCTGTAATTAAAATCAATAATCAAGATTACTATTATGAAATGGTATAATTTAGGTATAAATTATTGTTTTATGTCGGCTACACAAAATATGGTTCATTCGAAAAAAAAACGTGAGACGTCACAGCACAGGGCGACGGGCGTTGATATTCTATATGGCATGGCGTAGTCATAAAAAAACAAGCTTTACCACCTTACAATAAAGTTGGTATTGCATAATTGCAATTTCATGTAAAAAAAGCGCGGGAAATCCGTTAAATTAAAATTGTACCTACACCCAGAACATGGAAGAATAATAATTCTGTGTTCTGTTGGTACTTATTTAAATAAATTACTGAGACAAGTCTCCTGCGCGTGATGTGCCCTACATGGCCCTACACAATCAACAATAAGATCTCAACATTGGCTTTAGATCATAGAAAATTTTGTTGAATGTTGAGATGTTTTTGTTTGTGTAAGGCAAAACACGCGCAGGATACCCGGCTTTAAACAAAAAAGTAAACTCGTAATATGATTTATCTAAAAACAAAACAAAAAAGATAATGTTCTGTGTATTTAGGTAACAGGTTATTAGGTAAGTACTTACTTTTGAAACAAGGAATTCTCTCCCATTCATCACGATAGTGTTTTGCATATTTTCCGTGTTTACCCATTTTTTAATCAGATCAAACAACACAAAACATACCTTCACACAATAAACAATAGGTAACAAACTTTTCATTTACGAAACAAGCAAAAAATTCGCGGCCATTCAGTCGTCAGTTCGATTCGAACTCGTGTCTCTCTCTCTTTTTCTCTCTGTACATTAATTAATACCCGGACGAATTAAATTGACACCTGGATGACACCAACACCACCCAGCGAAGTGTCACTTAGTTTGTCCGCCTGTAGAATACACAGACGAACGAAATGACGTGTAGAATAGTAGAGAGAGAAGATACGAGTTTGCATTGTGTGATATGCGTTTGTCTATCTCTATCTCACTCCTACAAATAGTGAGAGGAAACGGTGGACGTGCTTACGTTTCGTTACAAGCATACAATTTATCAACAAAAAATTATTTAATTTTGGGGTAATCCTGAAGTAGCCTAAATAGCCCTTCCTAATTTTTCTAGGTAGCCTAAATGGCTACTGGTAGCCGATTGGATTTTTTGGTCGCCATTTGACCCCCTAAGGTAGCCTAAATGGCGATAATTCGCCTAATCTGGCACCGCTGGTCCGGTTGCGTTCAGAGCCTTAGTGCGCGGTTGTTTGGTTGTTTTTTAACTCGCTCTAAGGTTAGGAACGACCAAGAACTTTATGTCAATGTCAATACAAAGTCTTCATTTTAAATTTGGAATACGAATAATTTAAACTTTTCTTTATACTAAATCAAATAAAATCCGTTTTTTGAGCATCTACCATGATTATTTTAAAAATTAGACACAAAAACATCAAAATACAAAATAATGTCAAATGACATTGACATTTTTTCTATAGACAAACGTCAGAGCGTTTTACAACCATCAATTTTGATGGTTGTTTGGTTGCAACGCTCTGACGTTTGGAACGGGATGGTTGTGCCATCCGAACGTCACGCTCTAATGTTTGGAACGCCGTTAGAGCGTTTGGTTGTGAATAGGTTGCACTCGGAGCGTAGATTCTGAACGCAACCCAGCACATCAACACAAACAGCTGAGTCAGCTGACAGCACCACAGCACAGACAGAAGACGAGACCAAACAAAACAAACACAGATTGAATATATGTCGTAGTCAAGGAGGTTCATATAATAAGGAGTGAGTACTCTACAAAAATTCTCACTATGCGTTTAAAAGAAATTCAACTTTATTTTCTTTGTCATAGAGTTGAAATTCTATCGACGACACTTACTGAAGACTCTACTGTGTGAATGAAACATCACCAAGTAGATGAGGATGTCTCGTTCGCACAATTGCCATTACTATACAATAATACCACGATGGTAGGGAAAAAAAATGTACGTTATCAATCACGTAGTGTATCAAAGTTAAGGATTCGGAGTGGAATATTGAAAATATACTACTTAAATATTCATTTAGAATAACACATAGTTATTGTGAAATAAAACTGAACTTACTCTTTTATTTAATAAGATTTTCACAATAATGCTAATCAGCTATCATCGGTGAGGTGGTGTTAAATTCAAGTGTCAATCCTGGCAACTCTGATTTTGACTTTGGCGCCAAATTTCAATTTTAGAATTTCAATATTTCGGAAATATTCCTTTACAAAACTAGGGTGACCATAAATACTACACCATTTTAGATTTTCAAAAAAAGAAATTGTTCTATTGAAATAACTGAAAGTCGCAGGCGAGGGGTAAAGTTAATATTAATAATCAAATTCATGTTTTTGCGCCGATTTCGATGAAACTCAGTTTAAGCTACTATTTCGACAAGAAAATAACAACGCAGTGTTAAAAATATTAAAAAATCCAAGATGGCGGCCAACTTTTATGTTTGTAGACCGATATAGAAGAAACTCGGTTTTTAATACAATTTTGACAAGAAAATAACAAAGCAATTTTAAAGTATAAAAAATTCAAGATGGCGGCCAGCTTTTTTGTTTGTGGGCTGATTTCGATGAAACTCGGTTTTTGGTACTATTTTGACAAGACAATAACAACGCAATGTTAAAAATATTATTAAAAATCTAAGATGGCGGCCAACTTTTTTGTTTGTGGGCCGATTTCGATGTAACTCAATTTTTGGTACTATTTTGACAAGAAAACAGCAAAACAATATTAAAAGTATTTAAAATCCAAGGTGGCGGCCAAATTATTTTCTTGTTCTTCTTTTTTTCAACCCAGTTAAAAAAACAAAATTGGCAGCCATTTTGAACTTTTGACATTGTTTACATTGCATTATTATTTTCTTGTCAAAATAGTACCAAAAACCGAGTTTCATAGAAATCGGCTCAAAAACAAAAAAGTTAAGCGATATTTTGAATTTTAAACATTTTAAAAATTGCGTTGTTATTTTCTTGCCTAAATAGTACCAAAAACAGAGTTTCATCGAAATCGGCCTACAAACAAAAAAGTAGGCCGCCCTTTTGTTTTTTTTATATTTTCAACATTTCATTGTTATTTTTTGTCAAAATATTACTAAAAACCGACTTTCATCGAAATCAAGCCAAAAACAAAAAAAGGTTGGCCACCATCTTGTTTTTTTTATTTTTAACATTGTGTCGTTGAAAATCGCTTGCACCCATTTTTTAATTTCACTAGTAAAAAATTGGTGCAAGTATTTTAGACCTTATTGATATATTTACCAAAATAACAGTTTTTAATGAAAGAGAATAATTATGGTAGAAAGCAACCGAATTTTAAACGTCAATAAAGTCGAAAATCGTTTGCACCTGTTTTTTAACTACAGATCACTAAACAATGTTTTCCTACCTTCACTTGTTTTTCCAACATTCATTTCATTTCCGAAATACACGCACATTGTATTTTTATCAAAATTGGAATAAACTTTATAGTTATGTCACCATTTACACTAAAATTTTTGTAGATATTGGTTGATTAAACATATTTATAAATAAAAACAAGAAAGCAACCTAATAAAACGTGATAAAAAAACGTGAAGATTTATTTTTAGTAAATTATTATTTTCTGCTTTTCAGTTAACGAGTTAAAACTAAAAGTATACTACCTCCTATCGGAGCACTCGTCTAGACGAATCAATCGAGCTCAAACTCGATGGCGTTGCATGATTTTATTACAAAGTTCCAATGGCCTTCTTCCTGCTCCTTCATCAGCCTCTTGGATATTATTCCCCAACAGAGTACTTGCCAAGACGATTCTAACGAGCCCAAACACGATGGGGTTGTATGGTTTCATCATAGTGTTCCTGTGCCATTCTTCCGGCTCCATCGTCAGATCAGCTCAATGATACCATAATATTACATTACTTTCTAGTTCTGACCTGTGTTCTCAAGTCTCTAGTTCATCGGGAAGTTAGTATAAAATCGTTTGAAAAATTTGTGCTCAAACAAACAAACGAAAACACAAAGAAACGAGCAAGCAACCTTATAAAAACGTGGCAAAAGTATTAATTGTAAATATAGAACTACCTAAGTACTTAAATTTATATTAAACAGTTTAAAGTAATAAGTATGTCTCCGACCAACCATACAGTTTGGTCACCCTAATGAAGAAAGAGATACAATTATCTACTTGACCTCTCTGTCGGCTCGTTTTGGGGCGAAGAGCTCAGTCTGGTTTATACCGAAGGGATTTGCTACATCTATGGTCGTAGTATAAGCCGGCAGGCTGATTATCTAATTAAAAACCACCTAGCGACCGGCGGGCTGATTTATCTAAATATAGGTAGTAACCACTGACATGAAAACATTTTTTTCTAAGTAACTAAGTATTTAGCGACCGGTTTCATTTGACATACATTGTTACTTTTCTTTGGTATGTTTTTTCTTACCCCAAAATTAAGTTGCAACTGTCAAATGAGACCGGTCACTAGAATAGGTGGTTTCTAATTTGATAATCGTTCTTTTTGGGTTAAAAAAATCATACCAAAGAAAAGTAGCAATGTATGTCAGATGAAACCGGTCGCTAAATAGTTTCTTTTTAGATTATCAGCCTGCCGATCTTTACAATAATCCTAGGTCGGTAGGCTGATTATCTAAAAAGAAACTATTTAGCGACCGGTTTCATTTGACATACATTGCTACTTTTCTTTGATAAGTTTTTTTTAATCCAAAAAGAAGTAGCAATGGATCACGATCATCTGTGAACTGCAACCAGTCGCTAGGTGGTTTTTAATTAGATAATCAGCCTACCGTTGTAAAGAACCGGCAGGCTGATTATCTAATTAGAAAATTACTTAGCGACCGGTCTCATTTGACAGATGAATGTGATACATTGCTACTTCATTTTGGGGTAAGAAAAAACATACCAAAGAAAAGTAGCAATGTATGTCAAATGAAACCGGTCGCTAAATAGTTTCTATTTAGATAATCAGCCCACGGAGATAGATTTTCGCAATCGTCCGAGAAGTTCTTTAGGATCATTGTAAAAATCCCAGTATGTTACGGACAATTGTAAACTTGAATGCTGATTGGATAATCTAAGAAACGATTTATAACATCTTCAATCTGATTGCTCAGAACATATTGCCGATGGGTTATGGGGTTTTCTCGTAATTTTGCAGAAATAAATTCTTCAATTGAAGTTTTAACAAGGTTTTGCACAAACATGTTGACGAGCGCTGTAGAACTTTCTTAGCTCTGTGTAGAAAAGTTATTTTTCGGTTATACTTAACCTCTTAAAATTTTCTGCAGCCCAGCCTGCCTAGCATGACCGATTTATATCGCGTGATATAGCGTTTTATCACGTTTAACTGTCAAGAAGACAAAAGAATTTGACAGTTGAGTGACGATAAAATGCTATATCAATATCACGCGATATAAATCGGTCATGCTACATTCGGTCAGGCTGCATTTGTATAATATCCAATTCACTCACTTCACTACTCTTGATTGATTTGAGCACTCAGTTTTCTTTTTTTTTAATAAAAAACGTAAAATTTGAACAAAACGCTGCTGTAGAGAAATATTTGACAATAATCACATTATATTCTCTTTGATAATCACAATAATAACAATGGACGCAGCAATGTAGCCAATCAGAGCATCCGTCAGTCCACAACGTTAAAGCAGCCAATCAGCGCGCGCAAAGTGATGGTCATTGGTAATTTACCTAAGATACGCTGGATTTTTGTAAAAATCCTAAACATCAGTCGCACTCGGACGATTGCAAAAATCTGTCTTAGATTCTAATTATCCGGTATTTTACAATCATACTAGGATTTTTGTAAAAATCCTATTTGTACAATTATCCTACGACATATGTATACCTACGGTGGAGGTGTCGCGAACGCGAAGTATTGTTAGGTAAAACGGAACGGAACGCGGGCGAGGGGAAAGGGGGGAAGGGGGCTTGGGGAGACAGAGAAAACGAAATAAGTAAGGAAGGAGTGTTGGTGTAGGAGAAATGCGAAGCAGTAGAAAGGAGAACGGGAGAAGTCCAGAAAAATGGTCATCGGTCGGTAAGACATACAGAAATGAGCGCTAAATAGAAGCAATTACTTGTGTGTACAAATGTCAATGAAAGGCGGCCAGAGAATGGTCGTGGCGGTCAGGGGTAGCTGTAAGGGGTGGAGGAGGCTACCAGGGGGGCATAGAAGCCCCGACGGTCACGCTGTCCAGGAGACGGTGTGACCCGTGATGAATTAAAGGAAATTCGTGGTGTATTTCATGTGAGTTTGTTACAAAGGAGTTGACACACACACACTTTCATATTACTCACTCACACATCCATACTTATGAACTGTGAACGAGGCATAGGATTTTTTCGCATATGGGACTTTGCGACAGGAGGTGTGGTAATCCGTTACGCTACTGGGTCATTACTTCAAGTGGCGAATTTTATCATTATATTGCAATTCGCTCAATGACCATACTCGAAAAAAAAATGTCCATTTCATCTTTTAAAAATAATATTGTTTTAAACCACTTTATTTATACCCACAGTCCCATGTGCTCAATAAAAAATACGGCGTTTGGTGATCGAGGGATATCCTTAGGCAGGTTGCACCTTCTGAACCCTTAGATCATTTTAAGAAGGGGAGCCATCTTGGATTTTTATATGGGAGGGAGATAAAATACAATCTTTTTTTGTATGGGATTTGAAACTTTTTTTAAAACCCATCGTGTGGGATATCGGATGAAAGTAATTTTTGAGCTGATTCCAAATATATTTAATGTTATTTTATTACATTGCAGCTACTGGTTTAAAAAAAAATCGGAAAGTAATTTTCCAAACATACTAAGTTTGGGCTAATGCAGGAAGAAAACCACTAAATGAATTCTTATGAAACATACGCCAAACAACTTCTAATATACTCTTGTCTAACGTCCTGCACGCGTAGCATGACCAACATCGAGATAAGATTCGACTCACAGAACAATGGCTTGTCTACACCGAAATGTCACTTTTGTCGGGTTGAGATCGAGATACTCATGCTCGCATTTTACAACCGTAGACTCGCATTGTTCTTTGTCGTGGCCTAATGTCAAAAGTCGACAAACACGAGCTTTTGTCTTCAACTGACATTAATTTGACAGTTGAGTGGGAGAAATTTGTCTACCACCCTTCGAGTGGTCGAGAAAGATTTGTCGACTTATTTTTTTTTCTGAGTTTTTAATTTCACAATAAAAATAAATCTAAGTTGTCCGTGTTTATATTTTATTAAGGTAAGAAGAGAAGTTACAGCACAAACGACAAAAACAGCTGTCCGGAAAGAAAAAAAATGAAAAATTGTATTTAAGTAATTCTTTTTTATTATAAAATTTATAAAAAAAGAAATATAATAAATATTTACTAGTAGTAAATAACGAATAAGTATTTTTTATTCTTAAATTTTTTCATAAATTTAATAAATTATAATAATACAATAAATAATTTATTGTAAAAAGGTACCTACCTATTCAATAATATTGTTTCCTAATATTACACTTTTTTCCCTTCAGTATTTTTTTTACTTTTATTTTACTTAATTTTAATTTATTTACTTAAAAACGTAAATTAAAATTATTTTCATACATTGATTTCAATATTTATTACTAAATTAACAAGTGCGTTGGTCTGTGTCATCTTTTCAAAAATCTCTCAATAAAAGGAAGGCAAACGAACTATATCCATACGGCTATATTTAACTCGGTTTTAAGAGTTTTGCGTCGTGAAACGTATAGAAAGGAACGCCCTTTAAGAGAAATGATGGAAATAATTATAAATATTTACTAGTGGCAACATTATTCTTCTCGAGCTCGAGAGAGCTTTGTCTACGGAAGTGAAAGCTTTTGTGAGTGTCTCTTTATCTTAGAACTTATTAAAAAATAAGTATCATGTTTAAACTAAATCATTTCGAATCATTTCAGATAATTTCGACGTTTATTGATGTTGAAATAAAAATATTATATTTTAAAACTCATATTTGTATTAAAAGACATAAAAAGGTTGTAAAATTCTGAGAGCGAGTCCCACCACTGTGCTCACCAATCTAGAGGGTCGAGACGACAAGTCTTCGTAGACAAGAGTCCCGGGGGGTAATTACGTAACTTTGTTGCAATCAACTCTGACAGAAATCGCAGTTACATTGCTGCTTTGGTAAGAACCAATGTGACAACTATCTTAACTAAAGCCGCAATGCAACCGCGCTTTCAATCGATTTCAATCGAGAATTGTTAGCAACAGCTTTACGTAATCAAGGTACCGTTTGCTGATGCTATGCGTGCTGGAAGCAATTTTGAAAAAATTAACATTAGTAAGAACCAATGTGACAACTATCTTGCTTAAAGCAGCAATGTAACTGCGCTTTCAATCGATTTCAAATTTCAATCATGAATATTGTTAGCAACAGACTTACGTAATCTACGTAAGAAGGCGACTTCTATTGTACTGTCTTCTTAATTTATCTAAATTTTATTTTGAATATTTTATGTTACAAGTACGACTGCAGAGAGGTACATCTTTTGGCAAACTTGAAGACTTTATTATAGTGGTAGCTACTAGCTACCTCGGCAGAGTTCTGCCGAGTAAACTGTCTTGATATACTTGTTGCCAAATGCTCCAAGCAGCATTGGAATGCCATTCACCCGTTAAGCTGAAACAATACTTACCACTGAACATTTGACACTGGCAAAAATTACTTCCAAGAGGAAAGTAGATTGACAAAATAAAAATAGAAGAAGTAGAAGAAGACATTGCTGTCAGCGCGACTCGGAACGGAATGCACCCAAAGTGTGCCCTGTACCTTGATTACGTAAAGCTGTTGCTAACAATTCTCGATTGAAATCGATTGAAAGCGCGGTTGCATTGCTGCTTTAGTTAAGATAGTTGTCACATTGGTTCTTACTAAAGCAGCAATGTAACTACGATTTCTGTCAGAGTTGATTGCAACAAAATTACAAAATCACCCCCCTGGGGCCCTACCGCCCAAGTGTCGTCGACTTCGCCGTCGGCTTCATTTGACAGATTGATGAGATACATTGCTACTTCTTTATGGTACAAATAAAAACTTACCAAAGAAAAGTAGCAATGTAATGCAACCATCTGTCAAATGAAGCCGACGGCGAAGTCGACGCCACTTGGGCGGTAGGGCCCCTGAATTATTTTTTGATTACCTACCCCGCGTTCCGAATCACGCTTACAGCGCTGTTAGCGCGAATCCGACCAAATTAAAAAGTCACAAAATATTACACTTAATAGGGTATTTGCGTACCTACTTAATTTAATGGATTATACGCTAACAGTGCTGTAAGCGCGATTTGGAACGCGGGGCTAGTTTGGCAGGCAAGGCTTACTGATTGATTTTGAATTAATTTATTTCCGTCGAAACCGCAACGCAACATTTCTAATTTTCTATTATAGAGATTACTTAGCTGTTACATACAGTCTACCTATACAAATATGTGGTTCAAAGTCAATAATATAATTTTTGCTCGTTTTATAATCTTCTCTTGAAAATTATCAACGCTATGGAGAACTTCCTCAAGTTGAACGATGTGTTTTTTAATTATTATTTTATAATAGGTGGCATATTTTTGAGTTATCTCATTTATAAAATTGTTCATGCCCTTTTCAGTGATAATATTTATTTGCAAACTAACTATAGATCGCGGGGCCATTCATGGAGGAGTATTCAATGTAATAAGTCTATACCTTATAATATTTATGTAAGTAAACAAACAATCTAATATGTGGTGTTTGCATAGAAATAGAATCTGTTTTTTCGTCGATGAACGAATAAATGTGGCGAAATTTGGTTTTAGAGAAATGTGTGGCAAAATCTTATTTACCTTTGAAAAGTGTGATTATTTGGATTGTTTCTTTTTATCACATCACAATTACTTAGAGCACAAGACACCATGGCTCCACGATACCTTTATTTTAAATTCTAATAAGGATTAACAAATATTTTAAACAAACTGTGATTGCTCATTTGCAAGGCGGGACGTTAGGGACTGTTACTGTAAAAAATGTTGGCACATTTTCACTTGATAATTTGTCCCTTTTTTTTACATAGACCGTGTCCGTATAATGTTAACTTCTCTTTTCCACGCTTTGTTGGTCTTCTTGAGCGCAGCAAAATTTTTTCTGTCTATGGGTGTTTGCCTTTTTCAACACTAGACATCTATGGATAGATTTTAATTTTCTCTTTGCTTTACAGTGTACAGTATGTGGTAAACTGATGCTTCCATTAATTGGTCTTTTCTGTGAGTGCTGTGCGGCAAGTGCCTGCAAAAAATGTTATAGAATTGTAGACAAGAAATACAGATGCAAAACAATAACATGGCCAAGTGATAAAGTATTTCATCATCATTGGGTAAATGGTAAAGTAAATCATAAATTCAAAAATTATACTGTGTCAATATTGTTAAGTAATTCTCTTACTTTAGCCTTATTTAAGTACAGGCACATATCCAGACTTTTAATTTGGTGGGGATGACTGCATCCTGCAAACAGGGCGAGTCAACTCGTCTGCTCAGTCAATTTGAATTAGTCCTGTTGTGTGTGTTCCGGATTTGGGGGGGGGGGGGGGGGGGTAAATCCCAACGATCCCCCCTCTAGACATGTGCCTGTTTGAGTACTGTAAAGTAATCACCCCCTAGTGAACCTTTGTAAACACATTCTTTTTAACTGAAATCAAAAATTGAAAAGGAGGAGGTTCTCAATTCAATAATTGTATATCTATTTGTTTTATCCACCTAAACTGGTGAACTTTTTAAGTCGTTACTGGAGTGATGAATACTATGTTAAAAATCCATTAACTAATTCTAGTTGGGACAGTGCGAACTGATAGCGTAGACCATAATGATGATGGACTGAAGAAGTTCTTTTGTTCTTGGTGCCAAAGAACCAAACTATGCACATACAGTACTCTTAATGAAACAGAGGTAACTTTTAATCTTTTAATAGTCATTTATGCAACTGTGCTATAATGAGGGGTATTAAAAAAACATGAATGTGGGGTGGGTTAATCACAAGAGGTGAAGCCGACTGTCGAGTGTGGTAATAGTATCACATGAGTGTTTTAATACTTAATTATGTACAGTTTCATAAAAGATTTTATTTACACCCATTTTTTATTTTATTTGGGAAACCAACAATTTTTTAATACATATGGATTAAAAACACCCATGATATTTATCTACACCCATGATATGTATCCTATATAAAGGGTTTCGACTTTGTCTTTGACTTTGCTCCTCGTCATTATATCATCGAAAATAGTTATATTATATAATGTTGTGATGATATTGTAATGTTGGCAGTACGCTAACCGTTTCAGAACCCTTTATAGAGGATTTAAAGCATGGGTGTAGATAATACTTATTTATATCATTTTCATTATTGGTGCCATGTTATGAAGGAAATTAAGTAGACCATTTGTTTTAGGAATGCAATTTTCAAAAGTATAGAGATTTGATTATTCCTCCATATTGTATCCAAGTAGAGAAGGGAGTTATTACCAATGTTAAACCATTGGCTGATGATAATTGGGAGCCTCTTATAATATTTGGTAAGTAGTTACAATGTTTCAATGCTTAAACAGTTGTAGGGTCTTTTCCAGTCTGATGCAGAATGTGCACTTCGCAAAATGTGCACTCACCCACCTCAAAATGTACATTTTGCAGAATGTGCATTTCTCAAAATGTGCATTTCGCAAAATGCACACTTCACAAAAACCCGTGTGAGAAATAAACATTCTGCGAAATGTACATTTTGAGTTTCACCTTTTTTCATAACTATCTAACTGCAACATATATTTTTTTTAACAAAAATAAATTCATTATATCTCTAGTTAAATTTCAGCAAATCGAAAGTCAGGCAGCAATAGAAGTGATGAAGTTCTGTCCATTTTTAAAGGATTGCTCAATCCATTACAGGTAAATTCTTCTTTATACAGCCCGCTGGAAATTTCGGTTAATCACCTTAGGTTTGAAGATATGGTGTTCGAGCGAGAAGTAAACATGTACAATGCCATTTTCAATCCCATTCTTTAACGGCGTGGCTGGGTGGAAAGCGTGGTTAACGGAAATTTCCAGTCCCATTCTTTATCTGCGTTGGTAGTACAAATTGATATTTCTATTGTGTGGAAGTTATTGCTGGATATTGTAGTTGTTGCATCCATTTTAATTAAATTCTGCAATGCCTGATTCTATTAAATAACTTACCCTCTCTCTATCTTTGAATCTTGCCTTTTATTGTCTATTCCCACTGACTGGCTCAGCTCACCTTTTCATCATCATCATCGTCCATTCTTCCTTTCAACCAATTTGCTTATGGTCTGGCGACCTATTGCAAATAGAAATTAGAAAAAAAACATCATCATATCAGCCGCACGACACCCACTGCTGGGTATAGGCCTCCCCCAAGGATCTCCACCACAATCGGTCCTACGCTGCCCGCATCCAGCGGCTTCCCGCGACCTTCACCAGATCCTCGGTCCACCTTGTCGGAGGCCTACCCACGGAGCGTCGTCCGGTGCGCGCGAGCCATTTCAGAACCTTCTGCCCCAACGGCCATCGGTTCTTCACGCTATGTGTCCAGCCCACTGCCACTTCAGCTGAGCAATCCTTCGAGCGATGTTGGTTACTTTATCACAGAATAATGCTCTCCTTTTATCACAGAATAATTATTGTCTATCTCAAAGTTCTAAAACCCTGTTTTGAATAATATCAAAAGATTCCTCACATAAATTTTAATAGCGTAAGTCTTCGCACAAGAGTGAAAATCTACAACAAACTGACCACTATAGTAAATATATGTAGGTGGTGGATTTGAGCAGAACAACGCCTGAGAGCGTAGTGCGATGGCTGCCTCCGCGATGCCGTGTCCTGGTTGTTGGAGGCGACGGCACTGTCGCCTGGATACTTAATGCCTTGCTGTCAGTTGCACATGTCAGGGTAAGCTGCCAACAGGGCCAATTTTGTTTAAAAACTTAGAAGTTTGTTTTTTCACTGCTTCAACGGACCATAGACCTGGCTTTTCATTTCAATTCGATACCTCCACTTCGCGAGGTAAAGGGGTCTTGACAGACAGAGGAACAACAAAGTGATCCTATAAGGGTTCTGTTATTTCCTTTTGAGGTCCAGACTCCAAAGCCCTAAAAAATGTTTTGCAATTTATTTAAATGGCCTCTTAACTTATTTCGTTTTATGGTATGCTTATACAGGGTCACTGGAAATATGACGTATTCCTGCTAAGGGGTTATAGATGAGGTCAAAACTAGTATCCTCCTATGTTTTAATCCGGCTTATAAACTATCTGTGTGCCAAATTTCATCCAAACCCGTTCAGCCGTTTTGCGTGATTGATTAACAATCATCCAACAAGCAAACTTTCACATTGATGATATACCTAAGTAGGATAATACGGCCACCTCCGAAGCGCTCGAAGTAGGAAATTTTTGCTACATAAAATGGAACTGCTATTTAGTTAATTCTTAATAAAATTTCTCATTTTTATTTAAGTTATTATTAAGTTAAATACCTCAAATGAAAGCTGAATAGATGGTGATGTTGTTGGTGTGATGCACGCTTAGTTACTAGGATTTTTTTGAATATATTTGCTGCTATTTATATAAAATCTGAAAAAATAAAAAAGGAATGCATTTAAGGATTGAATTTTTGATAAAAACATGTACTTTTTGTAATTTTTTTTATTCATTATTAACACTTAAGAGTGTTTTCTATCCTAAAATAAAATAAAACTGGAATCGAATGAGTAGTTTTACCTTTTATTTTTTTGTCTGAAAACGTACTTTCTGTAAAAAATACTTAATTTCAATTAACTTAAAAACTATAATTTTTTTGAGAAAAAGTTATATTTAATATAACAAAAAATATTTGTTTTGACCTCATCTATAACCAGGAATACGTCATATTTCCAGTGACCCTGTATACATTCCCCATTTCCTTACGAAATGACTTCGCATGGGTTGGTAAATTAATAAATAATTAACGTAAAGGCCGAGTGGTTAGTATGACGGTTTTCAAGGTGTCATCAACTCTGAGCTGTGGTCCCGGGTTCGATCCCTGACTGGGTCAATTTAGAAAACAAACTTTTCTATATTGGCTCAGGTCTGGGTGTTTGTAGTTCCAGCGTTGTCTCTGATTTCCATAACACAAAAGCTTTAGCTACTTTGGAATTTAAGCAATATTTGTGATGTTGTCTAATATTTTATTTATATTTATATCTTCTGATTTGTAACTATGTTTGTAGGCCCCCGTAGCAATCATGCCGATGGGAACTGGCAATGACTTGTCTCGAGTGCTCGGATGGGGCTCTGGGAGCAATTCGCACATAGACGCACATTCCATTATTAACTCCATTAGACAAGCTAATGAACAGCCACTAGATAGGTATGAATGATTATTATAAATAACAATTTTATTAACTGTTTCACTGCATCGTCCTCCTGGCTCCGCATTTTTCTGTAGCTATATCTCTATAGTGTTTAAAGCTGTTTATAAATGTTATGTTTGTAATGGTTTTATAAGAGTGGAAGAAGTCCATGAGTATCTAAATATTCCAACAGTTAAACAGCCAATAGCATCAGTTCGTATAAAGATCGAATCAGTAATCATAAGAACGAACTGGCCCAGAGTCTTATTGAAGCATTGCAGACAACACGTTTGAAGAGACTGCATACTTGGGACCAGTGGCGGATTTACACTAAGGCCAAGTAGGCCCGGGCCTAGAGCGGTCAGATATTAGGGGCGGCCAAGCGAAGCGAAAAATAGACTGATGATAGGACTGATGAAAGGCTTGTGCCTCATTTGACAGGCGTTCGGCCGGCACTAAAGCAGAGACAGACAATTTTCGCGGATGAAACCACTGAATACAATATTAGAGACTTTTAGATTTTTGCATTCACAATGCTATTTTTATATTAAGATGAATAAATAATGAAAAATATTAGAAAAAATCGGCTCACCCGTAGCAACTTAGACGCTAAAAATCGCGCGGCGCGGCACTTTTTTTGTTAAAAACAGGCAAGATTACAAGATAAGTAGTTGAAACTGACTGAAAAACGCGATGCACAGCTGTTTTTTTGCCTTTTTTATAATCTAAAAACGTGGACCACGTTTTAGTTTGGTTTTTAGTTTGAAGTTACAATCTGAGAAACTTTTGCCGCATTTGATAGGCTTGTTACGGTTTAGACAGGCGTGCAGCCGATACAAGCTCAAGCTGAAAATGAGACAGGCATTTTTGTATTTCGCGGATGGAACCACACACTACAATAATAGTGAATGAAACTGATTAAAAATCGCGCTGCGCGGCCGTTTTTATCTATAGCTTGACAGGCTAGATTTCGAGATATAAGTGATTGAAACTGACTATATCTGACTATATAATCGCGCCTCTTTTTGCTGTAGTTTTGTGCATCCTGGACAAGCATACCTCCCATACATAGAGACTCCGAGCTCCCCCCCCCCCCCCATGTTGGGAGCTGAGAAAGGGGCGGCTGTTACTATCCGGCCTAGGGCGGCCAAGACTGTAAATCCGCCACTGCTTGGGACAACATACAATAACCTTACAAGTTAGCAAAACATAAATAAAGGCAGCCTGACAGTGGAAAAGCATGCCTCCACGCCTGCATTAAAAACAAAACAACTGCTTACGGTCCAAAGAACGATCGCAATAATCGAAATATAAGGGAAAAAAATTTTATACATGAGCAATTCAATTCGTTTTATTATAGGATTATCTACAAATCTTAGTAAAATGCCTATTTCTATGTGATGTATTTTTAATTATTGCGTTGCGTTGCGTTGTGGACTTCAAATAGCTGAAACTTGACTTCTAAATTGCTTGTCGTGGCCAGATGGAAGGTGACAATAAAGCCGAAGCGCGGGCGGCTCGGACGCGCGCGCACCGAGCGCGTCATGTACGCGTACAACTACGCCAGCATCGGCGTGGACGCGCAAGTTGCGTTGGACTTCCACCGCGCACGCACTCAGTTCCTATACAGATACGCCAGTCGGACACTCAATTACGTAAGTACCTACCTATCACTGACATGACGACAACTATATGCAACGTTTTCATAGTAGTGAATAAATTCATAGAGCAAAATATTCTACATCAACAGGTACAGTACAGGTAGGTAGGTACTACTTACTCCCAGCAGAGGCAGTAAATGCTTGTTACGTTGAATCTGCGAAAGGGGGTTCCTTTTTTATGCCGAAGGAAAACGCCATTACTCGCTTCCCCCGCAGGTGAGGAGAGAGGGGGTATGTGGGAATCATCAGGAGGGGACCGCAACATTCACCGTTGTAGCTCCCTCCACGACTGCCAAATGGCTCGGTGGGATCTCGGGAGGAGGGAATACTCACTATAAACCTCCGGCACTTGCCCTCTCGCCGCCGGTTGGCCCTGAAGGACCCTTGTAGGATTCCACCTCCTTACCCCCGTCCGTCTGCGGCGGAGAAGAGCCGCATGTGCGTTCTCTTCGCGGACTCTTTCCGCTGTCTCCTTCTAGGGGATGACATCCTCACAGATGGAGACTACCGCTTGCCATGATCTCTCACTGCTCAGCATCGTATTGATGACGCTGGGCAGAGAGAGGGATCCCCTCTCACCACCCCCACGAGTTCCCGACGCTGCTCCGACCACGCAGGACACGCCTCTAGTTTGTGTTGCGCAGTGTCCAGAACAGCGTCGCCTTCGTGGTATTTTGGGGACTCCTCCCTCTGAATCCGGTGCAGGAACTTCCCGAAACATCCGTGTCCGGTAAGGACCTGCACCAGTCAATAATTCATAGCCCCGAAATTTCTCCCCTTCCACTCCCGTATCAGCGGGCGCACCGCCTCCACCATATTTGCGCTCGCGATGGGAGTCTGAAGGCGACGCTGCCACTCGTCCATTATTTCTTTCTCCGCTCTCTTCCTAATTGCAGACACTTCCTCGGAGGCCAGTCGATCTCCACGTCTTCTGGACTCCCTCCTCCAGGTATACCCTCCTGAGGACCAGAGCCTCAAGCCCCCAAGGGGGTGTCCGTGTCCAAGGGGGACCGCCTTATACCCGCGGATCAAGCGGGTTGCGATCACGCGTTGCGGCCCCGTAAAGGGTCATAGCGGGCGAGGGTACCTACTGGCAGGCGAACTTAGCGAGATTGCGTTCACATTGGCTGTCAGGCGTTTGTATTCATAAATTAATACTCGTTTATTTATAAATGACGCTAAAATAATCGCGCGCGCAGCCGCTCGTCCGGGTACGTACGACACGTACACAAACGATATTACGAGTAGACCGTGCGCGCCGACCGCGAGCTTGCCTGCTTCTCGGTTCAGATACACTAAACCCTCGGTTGGACTATGTCGGCCAAGTAAGGACATCGTGCGACTACGCCCTGTTATATTTTTACATTGGTTTGTCTTGATCGGCCGAACTCGATCAACATAGTTCGGTCGGCCGATAAGTATGGGAGGTATTTAATAGCACTCTAAATTTGATGAAAACAGCTATAAAATTGTATATCAGCACTTTAAAATAATAATAGACCTATAATTTAATATTATCACTACAAAAATAATGGTTTGCACTTTAAAATAATAAAAGATCTACTGTCTTATTCAGAGTGCGTTCGTTAAACTAGGGGCAAAGTTAACATGGCGTTAGACAACGGACTAACGCCATTTTAGCGCAAATCGTATTCAGAGTGACAGTTTAACGTTTAGTCCCACCGTTTAAGGATTAAAAGGTGCATTGTGATTGGTTTACAAACATTAAACCAGGTTTTGTTAGAACAGACTTGCACCCCAGTTTTGTGAAACATCTCTGAATAAGACAGTTATAGTTTAATGTTATCACTACAAAAATAATGGTTTGCACTTTAACTGTGTCGCAACCATTGGTCCCAACTCCGAAACCATTTAGTTTCTGTCCAACCATGTCAGTCTGACCACTGTTAAAATGAGATGGAAAGATGAAAACAACTTGTGGCATAATGCATAGGTAATTATAGGTACCTACCTACGCCATCAGTTCGTCAGTCGGTTCTGGCATTGTTGGTCACAATGGAACCTAACCTCCTCCTGGGCTCCTCTCTCGCTGCGCCCGCTCGTCGTCGCACCTAGACGTCTGTTTATATTACCAGTGCTAAAGTTATAAAATTAATTTGTAAAGTGCAAAGTATTAATTTTAAAGCTAATCAATAAAATTGTATAGTGCAAAGCATTAATTTTAAAGCTTAGCCTATTTATAGTGGAAACCATTATTTTTATAGTTCATTCAATAAATTTTGAAGCTAAACATTTTAAAGTGTGTTAAATTATTTTTAAAGTGCATTTATATATTCCCCGATAAGTATCAGGGGCCCTATTTTTGAATCGCTCGGCTGGCGTCGAGCGCTCTTTTCCACTGATTTTCGTTCGACATCCCATACATTAGAGAACGGAAATCAGTAGAAATAGTGGCGTCAGTAGGGTGAAAAATACGGCGTTTTGTGAACCAGAGATTTCCTTTGGTAGGATTGGTCCTTAGGACCCTAGGATGGATATAAGAAGTGGAGCCACCACGATTTTTGTAGTAATTTTTTTGAAGTTTTGGCTTTCAGCCCAATCTCGATAGATGTATTAGTTAAGCTGCTATGCCCAGTTTGATATCGAATTCGTATGAATTTAGGGTGTCGAATTCATTTTTGGATTCATATTTGTACGATTCAATTGTTAAACTATTTAAAAAAAATAAAAACAAAAATAAAATACTCGCTTGATTATAGAAAAAAATTGCCATTAAATACACAAATTGAAATATTTGAAAAAGAAAAATACCTCGTAGGAGCTCTATTATCCTTTTATTTTTAAAATAATAATAAATGAAAGTATTCTTGTTTTGGCTAATTAAAAAAAAATAACTTCGTTACCGTTGTAAGGAAGTTAATATTTTTATTAAATATTAAAAATTTAAATATCAATTCGAAACTTGTTTGTGATAGGCTCAAATTTTAGCAAATTAAGTAAGCTCTATAAAAGTATAGAATAGAGATACCTGAAAAACGCTTCCTAAAGGTAGTTTTTTCGAAAATACTGAAACAAGTGCCAAGTTTTTCCAGCATTACAGGGTTTCCAAGGGTTAAAACTTGGGTAAAACTACTCTCAAGGTACCTACAACATCTGAAAAAAATCGTAGTTACATGCGCGCTTGTGATATTTGCCTTTTTCTGTCGATATTGACTGCCATTTTTTGTTTTTCTAATAATTTACTGATATTTTTTAATGCTGCGTTATACTTTTTAAGTTTATTTCAAAACAGTTCATTAAAAGTGTTATAATGTGTATATATTTGGAATTGGCTATTTATTACCTTTCATTTGATACCCATACTGTTATAATAAAAAATAACAATATTTCCATAGGTGTAAAAGAAATTGACGGCACGCGCCAGGAAATTTTTTTTCGCTATTTATTGTTAATAAAGAAATTTGTAAGTTGTATTTTTTCAAGTCTTCATTTTATAAGCTTTGTTATAATATTTTTTGTTTGCAAATAAGAACATTAGTTTAATATTTACGGTGACTTAAGTAAAAAAAATGTAGTTGAAAATATTGGTTATTGTGTAATGTTTAGGAAACTTCTTAAGAAATTGCATTTTTATACCAGAAATGAATTCTACGTCATTGATTTATCCGAAAATGATACCAAACTTGGCTTAGTATCTAAACTTACTCAGTTATTAACCTCGGACTTCGTTAAGACAGAATTCCCCCCTCCCCCCCACCTGCTTGAAAAATCCAGGTGGCTCCACTTCGTAAACCCATCTTAGGAACCCAAGGATCAATCCTACCGAAGGAAATCTTTGGTTCATGGATAGCCGTATTCGTCGTTTTTTTTGCGTCCTACGACTGGGGCTAAAACGAGCGATCTATGCCAGCCGAGCGATTCAAAAATAGGGCCCCTGAACCGCATCGCACATGCGTTTTGAACGTGAACACTATTATGTATTTGACATTTCGTGTCTGCGTCCGCCATTGCGCCTACGACTCGACGTATCTTTAGGAAAACCTGTGCCCTCGTGAGGCGATTAAGAATGGCTGATGCGCAATAATAGTGTTCGGTGGCGCAGGTGGCGTACGCCTGCCTAGGCGCGGGGCGCGCGCTGGACGACGGCGGCTGCGGCGGGCTGGAGCGGCGCCTGCGCGTGTGCGTGGACGGCGCGCGCGACGCGCTGCCGCTGCCGCCGCTGCAGGCGCTCGTGGCGCTCAACATACCGTCGTGGGGCGCCGGCGTGGACCTGTGGAGTGAGTGTAGCGGGGCGGGCGGGGCGGCGCGGGGGCTGGAGCGGCGCCTGCGCGTGTGCGTGGACGGCGCGCGCGACGCGCTGCCGCTGCCGCCGCTGCAGGCGCTCGTGGCGCTCAACATACCGTCGTGGGGCGCCGGCGTGGACCTGTGGAGTGAGTGTAGCGGGGCGGGCGGGGCGGCGCGGGGGCTGGAGCGGCGCCTGCGCGTGTGCGTGGACGGCGCGCGCGACGCGCTGCCGCTGCCGCCGCTGCAGGCGCTCGTGGCGCTCAACATACCGTCGTGGGGCGCCGGCGTGGACCTGTGGAGTGAGTGTAGCGGGGCGGGCGGGGCGGCGCGGGGGCTGGAGCGGCGCCTGCGCGTGTGCGTGGACGGCGCGCGCGACGCGCTGCCGCTGCCGCCGCTGCAGGCGCTCGTGGCGCTCAACATACCGTCGTGGGGCGCCGGCGTGGACCTGTGGAGTGAGTGTAGCGGGGCGGGGCGGGGGCACAGAATATTTAATAGTACAAGTACAGAAGCAGCACGCCGCATAGTAATGTAAATAAATAGCAACTTTTGCTCCGACACAATAAAGTGCAATTCAGGTCGCGCAATGGCCTGCAGTACAGTTTTTATTCACCTAGTAGTTGCCTCTCTTTCTATCGCGTGCTCTTACCTTTTCTAATGACGCAACGTTAGGGTTGTCTTCTTATAAACATCAACTTCTTATATTAGAGTTCGGTGTGGACGATAGGCCTAAGCGCACGTGCATTTGTGAGCATTGCATAGATCGCAAACCTTTTCCTTCTTAATACCAAACTGCTGAATTAAGCCAGGGTTGTTCAATATGGTTTCTAAGTGCTCTGTATGCAACGCCCAGTTTACCGATGGAGTGCAGTGCTCGAGTTGTGCTAAGCTCATGGATTTTGGCTGTGCTCTCATTTCTGAATCCGGCTGGAGAAAACTGGGGGCGGACCGCAGATCTGCCTGGAAATGCGCTACATGTAGAAATGCATGTTCAGCTCCACTTAGCCCAAATGAATCGGTCTCGCTAACCACTATCCTTCAAGAGATTCGTGAGCTAAAGTTGCAGATGGCTGAATTCAACGAGATAATAACATATATTCCCAAATTGACCGATGAAATCAAATCTATTAAGGAAGACCTGAACGATTTTAAAAAGTCGTATGATTTCCTGGCAGCTTCAGTGGAGGAATTAAAGGAAAAAACAACCAGTTCAGTAAGCAAAGTTAATGAACTGGATAACAAGCTGAATGCAGTTGATTGTCTCACCATAGAATTGAAATCTAAATTGAACAATTTTGATCAAAGATATAGACTGAACAATATTGAAATTAAAGGTGTTCCTTTAAAAAGGATGAAAATTTGTTTACCATTATTGAAAGCATTTGTAAAAAAGTTGGCTATAGTTTCCCGAAAACCCAGATTAACTATATATCTAGAGTTCCAATCTATAACTCCAAAGAAAAATCAATAGTCGTCAGTTTCCTAAATCGATATATTAAAGAAGATTTTATATCGGCTGCACGAGCATACAAAACCTTGAAAGCCGAAGACATTGGCTTCCAGGATTCGCAGCATCGCATATTTATCAACGACCACCTGAACACTGATGCTAAACATTTATTGAACAAGGCGAAACAGCTGGCTAAGGAGAAGTCGTATAGCTACGTCTGGGTGAAGTATGGGAAAATTCACGTACGGAAAAATGACACGTCTGGTATTTTTGTAATTAATAACTCTAATGATTTAAACAAGTTCGCCTAAACTGTTTTTTATATCCTTGTGTACTTATATTATCTAATTTTAAAGTTATGTTGCACCTATATACTTCTAGTTACATGTACAACATATTACAATATATATTTTATAAAATAATATTATTTGTTGGATCGCATAACTATTTCAATAATCCTAGTTTTGATACCAATGTTTACGCAATTAACAACAAAATGTTTATTACACCTGACCTGTTACCACTGCTATTGTCTCGCTTTTGTTCAACTAATCGTGCCATCCTCTTATTGCTGGAGGAAAAAAATCAGATGTAACTAATTATAGGCCCATTTCCAAACTATGTATTTTAGCAAAACTATTTGAAAGGATACTTTACAAGCAAATCTATCAAACCTTAAAACATTCATTTATAGGCTCTCAACACGGTTTTCTTCAGGGACGGTCCACTACATCCAATCTCATCCTTTTCAATGATTTTATTACGGATTCCATGGACAGGGGAATGCAAATTGATGTGGTGTATACGGACTACAGTAAATGTTTCGACAGAATAGATCATAAATTATTAATCATTAAACTGGAAAGCATAGGCATAAGTGGAGATCTTCTGAGATGGTTCACGTCTTACATAATGAATAGATCACAGGCAGTGGTTATTCAATTCAAGCCTCTTGCTTCAGACATCTGTTAATTAAGTATTTGGGCTTTAACTATATGCTGCAAGTCTGATTGCCAATCGGCAAAGGCCTCCTCCAACCTTTTCCACTCCCACCGGTTCTCCGCCACTCTGCTCCAACTAACTCCAGCCACCTTCCTAATGTCGTCGTCCCACCTCTTTTGCGGTCGACCTCTCTTTCTGTGGCCCTCTCTGGGATACCACCGTGTTACAATTTTGCTCCATTTATCCTTACCCCTCACCATATGGCCTGCCCATCGCCATTTGAGCCTTCTTATTTTATAGGTAATATCTTGGACTTTAGTCTTGTTTCTAATATGTTGGTTGTGTAGTCTATCCAATTTCCTTACATTCAGCATACTTCTTTCCATTGCATGTTGGCATGTTGCTAGTTTCTTTGTATTGTTTTGTGTTAAAGCCCAAGTTTGACTGCCATACATTAGTATAGGTAGTATGCAAGTATTGAATAGTCTACTTTTCAAATGTATGTCAAGCGTTTTGTCCTTCATTATCTCTTTCAAGCCCCAGTATCTTTTCCAGCCATTAGCTATTCTTCTGTCGACTTCCTTGTTTATGCAATCGTTTTGTGTCATTAATTGTCCCAAATAGATGTATTCGTCTGTGTAGTTGATTTGTGTAATCCCAACTTTTATGGTCTTCTTCTCTCCATTTGTTATTACCCTTGTTTTTTCGGGATTCATTTTCAGGCCCACCTTCTCACTCTCCAAAGCCAGCTGATTTATCATTATGTTTATGTCGTCTGCGGTTTTAGCGAATAACACTATGTCGTCAGCGAATCTTAAGTGTGTCAGTTGGTATCCATCCACATTGATGCCCAAATTGTCCCAGTTTAGAGATCTGAATACTGATTCTAATACGGCTGAGAACAGTTTTGGAGACAAGGGGTCTCCTTGCCTTACACCTTTTTCCACATTGAACGAGTCACCCTTCTTTTCCAGCTGGATTCTCGCTGTACTATTCTTATATATATTTCTGATTAGTCGGATGTATTTGTGTTCGATCCCTTGGTCTTTAAGTGTTTCCCATATTTTTTCGTGTATCCATGAATCGAATGCCTTGGCGTAATCGATGAAGGCTATATAGTATGTGAGCTGGTATTCATTGTATTTTTCTAGTATCTGGCGCACAACATGTATGTGGTCTAACACTGAGTAGTCTTTGCGGAAACCTGCTTGTTCGATCGGCTGGTGTTCATCTAATTTCCCTTCTATTCGTTTTAGTATAATCTTTGCGAATATCTTATATATGTTCGACATGAGGCTGATGGGACGATAGTTGGCAATGTCGTATTGATCTCCCTTTTTGTATAGCAGGATAATATTAGACTCCGTCCATTGTTTTGGGATGGTTTCAGTCCTTACAATATCGTTGAATAAGTCTGTTAGGATAGGTATCAAGACTGCCTTAGTTTGTTTCAGTATTTCATTATTTATGCCGTCTGGGCCAGGAGCTTTGTCTTTAGCTTGAGTGTCAATAGCCTTCTCGACCTCGATAGGAAGTATAACAGGTATATCAGATGCCTCCTTCAGCTCCACTTTTCCTCGTATTGTGGTGTCTTCGTATAACATTTGATAGTATGTTGTGGCAGTTTCCAATATATCCTGTCTTCGGTGGCTCCATTTTCCCCTTTTATTTTTCATTTTTACGATCCATTCTTTTGTATTGATTATATCTTTATAGGCTTTCTTTACACCTCCTGTCTTGGTTATGTGTTTCTCTATAATTTCCATTTTGCTTTGTTTTCTATCCTTTCTCATGCTTTCCTTTATTAATTTGTTAATTTTTGATAGCCGTTTCTTTTTCTTTTGTGTGTTTCTTTCATTTAATAGGTTATTTCTTTGTTCAAGTAGTTCTATAGATTTAGTTGACAGCCAGCTTTTTTCTTTCTTTACACAATTGTGTCTTTGTTGTGTATGACATTTTATAGCCTTCTCTATAAAGTCGTATTTTCCTTGAACACCCGTGTTTGTGGTCATTTCTTTGAAATCTTTGAGTTTGTCTTTCAAGGTGTTCGCCACTTGCTCTAGTTGGTGTTTCCCAAGTGTGTATTTACCTTGTTCTTGTCTTGGCCTTCGTTTACTTGGCTGTTTTGCTTTCAGTTCGGCTCTGATAAGTCTGTGATTTGTGTTAAAGTTTAGTTTGCATACAACATCAAAGTTTGAAAAGTGGTTGCCTCTGTTAGTCATAATAAAGTCAATTTCATTTTTCGTTTTCCCATCGGGTGAAATCCAGGTCCACATCTTCTTTTTATTTTTTTTGTAAACAGTGTTTAAGATTGTTAAGTTGTTTTCTTGGGCAAATTCAATTATTTTCTCACCATTCCTGGTTCTGTTTTTATTACTAAACATGAATGGCCCCAGCACTGCGTTTTCTCCCGAGCTTCTTTCTCCAATTTGGCCATTGCAGTCACCCATTACTATGAGGTTTTTGTGCGCATGCTCTTGGATAGCCTTGTTGAGGTCTTGGTAAAAAATTTCTACTGTTTCGATGTCTGCTTGTTCCGTAGGTGAGTATATTTGCACGATGGACCACATGTCCTTGTATCCTGGTAGCTTTAAATTTAGCATTGCTGCACGCTCTGATATTCCTATGAATTCTTCCACATTCTCTACTAAATGTTTTTTGATAATAAATCCAACCCCATATTGGCCTGGAGTCTCTCCAATATGGTAGAACAAGTAATCTGGATGAGAAGTAATACACTCTCCCATTCGTCTCACTTCACTAAGACCAATTATGTCCCATTTGATTTGTTGCAATGCGTATATTAACTCTGTGAGATTTTCTTCATTTTTAAGTGTTAGAACATTAAGAGCAGCAATATATATTTTTGGTTCATGGCATTTGTTTATTTTTTGTTTAGTTTCTTTGTTTTTCTTTTGGTTTTCGGTGTATTTTTTATTTGTTTCTATCTTGTTGGTTGGAGGGTTGTGGTCTATTTCCCCGCGCTGACCAAGCGTATTGGGGAAAGTTTTCCGGTTGGTTGGTTGCTATTTATCGTCTTGTGAGGGGGACCCAGAGCAGGAGTCTGATCTAGTTCTAAGTCTATCAAAAGCATTGAGTCTGTTGCCTTTGGCCATATTTGTTGTTTGTTGTTTCCGCGGTTGCATTTCAGGTGTTGTTGATTCTCCTCTTTTCCTTTTCTCTTTCGAGTTGTTTTGCTTGACTACTAGTTTATCATATTTGATGTAGGCTGTATTTCCCTTTTTCTTCTCTTCCTCTACTCTGGGCTGCAGTTGCCTTCTTTTTTCCATAACTTCTTTAGGGAAGTCTTCTTTCACATAGATGCCCTCAGGAAAGTTCTTTTTATTCTTAAAAATTAATTGCTTTTTCCAATTGGTAGTGAGCTGAACTAGAACGGGTCGGATTTTGTTCCCTTTCTTCCCTAGCCTATAGACCGTGGCTATTTCTTGGGAGTTTATATTAACACCTATCTCAACGATATAATCTTTAATATTATCCACCAGCTCACATTGTCCCTTCTCTTTTTCTTCTATGCCAAAAAACTATATTCTTATCGCGTTTTCCTCTTTCCAAAAGCTTGATTTTTTCCTCTAAGTTTTCTACACGAGTTTTAAGGTTAGAATTTTCTTCAAGTAAGTGACTCATTTTCTCATTCAATGCTTCCATAACGCTTTTCGTTACATTGTTTGTTATGATCGCTGTTTGCTGGTTGAGCCTTTCGTCAATTTTACTAAGTAACAAGTTCATATCCATTTTCGTTTAGGTTGGTTGGTACTTATGGTTTTTAGCAATTATATTTCTAGCTGGATTACTGTCCCTAGCGGCGTACCACAAGGCTCGCTTTTGGGCCCTCTATTGTTTTTGATATTTGTTAATGACATAGATGCTTGTTTTCAACATTCCAAACTCCTGTGTTTCGCGGATGATATGAAGATTTTTAAAGCTCTCCCAACAAGCAAAAACGTCATATAAGCTCTGTCTTTTACGACTTTAAGTTGGATAGCAGTCTTATAATAGTAATGAGATGACTTCTAGGTCGTATAGACGTCTTAAATTTAACTTTTTAGTCGTGCGACGAATATGTCATAATAAACTGGTCATAGCAACGTCGGTAAGACTAAACAATACGACGTTACATTAACGTTTTAGCTAAAACGTCTATACGACAACGCAATAGTCGTACTATGGTCGTACTAACGTTACAGTCCGTTAGACGTTTTCAACTGACCAAATTAGGTGTTTGAAAAACCTATATACGACCTTTATATAATGTGGCAGTTGTATACACGTTTTTACAGTGACGTTTATAAAACTATCACTATTTTGTTATACAGCAGTCAATTTTAGACATTTATATGACTTGGTGGTTTTTTTACGACTCAAATATAACCTTTGTATTACGTGATGTCCATTTAATGCCATGCCCTGACTTTAATAAACCTTGTAGTCGCATTTGAGTCAAGTTTTGACTTTAAAACGACTTGGCCGCCATATTTACGGAACATATGATAAATCAAATACGAAAATTGGAAGCAAAAAATTCGTGGAGAAAACAAAAAAACGTAGTGTTTTCAAAAGGAAAGTAAAACGAAATTTCCTGTTATTAAAAAGTACAACACCAACAACTGTGGCATTAGTCACAAATGTTGAAGAAGAAAAGTGTACAACACATGAACAACAAGAAGGTTCAGTGTCAATATTTATTTTATTTACTACCTATAAAAAAATATTGTTTATGATTTTTTTCCGATATTGAATTTTTTATAGTAAGTAGGTAACCACCTAAATGTTAACTAACTAAAAAACTAACTAACTACCTAAATGTTGAAATGATTTATGTTCTTATATGAAAGTGAATTTAATTTGGATTACAGTTGACGTTGTTAAAAGTGTTCCTAGTGGATCCGCTGTGGTAACATATGGTAAGCTTTTTTCATAACGTATTACCTGCCAGTAGGTACTAGCTTCCTCCCGCGACTTCGCCCGCGTGGACATTCGAGAAAATCCTTAGAGATCCTTTAATCTTTTAATCATGTTTCAGATAAATTTAGATTAGTACTTGAATATAATCTGCACTGAACTTATAAAATGACCAGTTTTTGCCTGAAAAAAAAATTTAAAATAATTATTTTGGTTAATATTGACATAATCAAAAAAGGGTTTTTAATTGTTTAAAGAACCCTAATAGTTAGCGGCAATGGCGTATTGTATGTCTTTACTTGGTCATCAAATAACCTCAGAACGACTTTTAGTCTTTATAAAACGTCATAAAGAGGTAAGTGTGCGACAAAATTAACATGGCTGACATTTTTAGAATAGAACATAATTTTATGAATTAAAATATTATGTGTTAAACGCAAAACTACGAAGTTGCATGAAAATATGAATAGTATTTACATAGGTATATTATCATAAAACTTTAATTCCCAGTCGAACTAAACGGTATGAGAGACAGACAGTAAGATAATATGAAAGTTAAATAAAACTCACCTTTTATATCCTTGTTCTTATTGATTTATTTTGCACTCAGATCTCGAAACATAACCACAAACACGAGCCACTAACGAACATTAAAAATCAGTCGTACAGGTGTTGTGACTTGACTCAAATAAAACGTTTTCGTCATTCAAAAACATCTGTATGACCACAATATAACGAAAGAGTCGTTGTAACGTTTTGATGCGACTACTGTACGATGAGAGAGTCGTTGTAAAGTTTTGATGCGACAACTGTACGATGAGCGGTAATTCCATAACGTTCATACGACTTTTGAATGACGTTAACAAAGTCATCTTGTGACTTTTGTATGACCATTAAACAACAATGTAGGTCGTATAAATGGGGCCCTTTTCGCGTTCAGCAAACGTTATTATAACGTTAGTGCGACCTAGCTTGTGCGACCAGTGGTAATAAGATAACGTTTGTACGACGATTGTACGACGATAAATTGTTAGTTGGGTCTTCTCCATCTGACATTGATGATCTTCAATCTGACCTGGCGCGTCTGGATAATTATTGTGAACGAAATAAACTTGACTGGACCCCGAAGGATTTACCTTCCAAATGCTCATTAATTACATTTACTAGAAAGAGCTCCATTGTTCCTTCCCAGTACCATCTGAGAAACCGAATCTTACAAAGGAATCACGTAACTCGGGACCTGGGAATTCTGCATGATTCTAAACTTCTCTTCGAAGATCATGTCGAGAACATTGTCAAAAAAGCAAACAGGGCGTTGGGGTTTGTAATGCGAACCGCGTCCAGCTTTAAAGAGATTAAAACGTCGTCGTCAGAAGCATCCTAGAATATGGATCAGAGATCTGGAACCCGCGATATGACAAATATATCCATTGCATTGAGCGTCTTCAAATGAAATTTGTTAAATTTTTATGTTACCGCCTGCGGATTCCATATGATTCGAATAAGTAATTACTTAAACCTATGCTCAAAATTTCACCTTCTTCCTTTATCCAAAAGACGAGAAGTGTCAGACGTAACCTACCTACTGAAAATTATATCTAACAAAGTAGCTTCTGTCAAAGCTGAATTTCTATATCCCGTCTAAGTCTGCTAGACACTACAGCCCTATCCGTGTGCCGCCCGTCTCGTCAAACTACCGCCGAAACTCCTTCCTGCTGCGAGCAAGCAAAAGTCTTAATGATTTGTGCAAGTTCAAAGAGTTTGATATTTATTACTCTGGTTTAGCAACTGCGAGGCGTCTATTATGTGAGGATTTCTTTACGTAGTTGTACCTAGTCTATTTAGTTAGTGTGGGTACTGTCTAGATCTGTATTAAGTGTTAGATTAAGTTTTTTAAGTGCTAATTTGTTATTGTCCACACTTATCCACATTTAAAAGAATGTTTCCTAAACGTGAAGACCTTTAATTGGCTGACTGTTATTATATTTAAGATATTATTCTGTTTGTCTTGCTGTTGGTCTTCCAAAGACTAATAAAATAAAAAATAAAAATAAATAAAATAAATGAACTGCGTAGCATATTGGTTGTTAGCGTTGTTTATTGGTTTTTTGATTTGACATCCGTACACGGCACAGTAATGTCAACTCGACATTGTTACTATTATAAAGGCACAATACCTACTTGTGCAGTAAGATGCCGCGCTCGTACGGCGGCGGGCGTGTGGCGGCCCTCTTGTCCCGCCGGCGGAACGGCTAGCGGTAGGTGCTTATCGCGCGACCTTGAGCGAGTGATGGAGGCCTGGCGGGGGCTGGAGCGGCGCCTGCGCGTATACGTGAACTACGTTTCCTTTGACATAGGCCGGGTCCATAGCGTGTTTTGCCCTACACAATCAACAAAACATTATTTCGCGAAACAAAATCCTCATACTTTATTCTTTTTTTTTGTTGAATGTTGAAATGTTTTTGTTGATTGTGTAGGGCAAAACACGCGCAATGGACCCGGCATTACACTTCCCGTGAAAAAAGGTTTTAGCAGATTTCTACATCATAACAGCTATCTAACCCCCAGATCCAATAAAGAATCCACAGATAGGGATACGCCTAATCCAGATTAGTTACTAAGCAACTGTCGTTATTTCTTATTAATATCAACCATCACATAGCAACTAATCTGGATTAAGCCCCCACCTATCTGTGGATTGATTATTGGGCCTAGCTGTAAGGCACCACGGTCTGATCTGTCCAGTAGTTGCAGCTGTGCAATGATAAATCAATATTATTTTATGTTTACAGGCATGGGAAACGAAGGTGAAGTAGAGGAGCAAAACATCGACGATGGAAAACTTGAGGTCAGACTCCTTTGATTATATTTTATTTATTTGGTTACATAGTTATTTACTTCTTAATAATCTTATACATATCTTATAGGTTGTGGGTATTTCGTCATCATTCCATATAGCACGACTTCAGTGTGGGTTGGCTGAACCGTACCGTTTCACACAAGCTCGTCGTGTAAAGGTAATTATTCTATTTTTTTTTTATTTGAGATTTTTGCATTCGCAATGCTATTTTTAAACAATACTAGAAAAAAAAGACTCGCACCAGATCAATACTCAGACGGGAATCGAACCCACGACCTTTGGATATCTGGTCCAATGCTCTGACCGCTGAGCTACCGAGTCACTTGGTAGTAGTGTAAAGCGCATTCGCTTAGATAGTGTCGCCCTTTTATCGCGCCGCCTTTGCACGTGCCGCTTCTTGTCAAAGGATGCCGCCGCATAAACAAAGGATACCGCGTGCGGCGTACACCCGCAAGTCAATTTGGATTCTGGCAGTTTACATCGAAGCGCCGCGCCGCCGTAGTGAAAGTTGTTTGTTGACTATGCTACGTATACTAAAAATGTTTTTTCGTCCTTGGGAGGACAGTGAAGTGACTCAAGATGAAACTTTAAGTGAACCAACAAAAAAAGACAGGTGTTTTGTAAAACATGTAAACACAAAAGATGTGTAGATCACGCAATTAAAGAAAAAAATCTAATTTTGTATGGATTCGGAACGTGATGATGTTGCATTTATTATCATAAATACAGGTGATAATGACTCCGACCCTTCAAGTGATGAAGAATAGTAGGTAGTCTAATTTTTTTATTTCATTTTTCATTAAAATTCTGTTTCCACCTCGCTTGTGTTGTGTGTATTATTTGTATTCGTATTTTATTACAATAAACACAAGTAGGGACGGACACCGTTATTAAAAACACGACCCCCCCCCCCCCCCCCTCCCCCGCCCGCACACTATGGTTCAATTTCAATAATCATCGATACCGATAAGGATATTGTTTACCGTTATCAGTAACATTACCAAAAACTTGCCGGTATGCCTGTCTCTGAATACATTTGCTTGCGGGTGTACCGACACTATCTAACCGAACGAGCTTTACCGAGTCACTTGATAGTATTGTAGTGCTACCGAGTCACACATAGTGACTCGGTAGCTCAGCGGTCAGAGTATTGGACCAGATATCCAAAGGTCGCGGGTTCGATTCCCGTCTGAGTATTGATCTGGTGCGAGTCGTATTTTTTCTAGTATATTATTTAGTATTGTAATTATTCTACTAGGTATGACTGATAAAACACAAGTCTAATCTCTGCTACATAAAGAACTGATTTATATGAGAATTTGTTTTTTTTATGTTAGTAAAATAATATTGGGAACGTTCAAACCAGACTGCGTTTTTGTTTTGCTAATACCTTTAGTACTTACATGGATATAGAGCTTTAAGGTTCAGATTAACAAGAACACTATTTTATCTGGAAAAGGCCTTAAGCTTTGTCCAGACTTGTATCATTTTGGCGTATCAGATCACTGTATCTTTAGTCCAATCAACGGGGCTTATGCAACCCGAATAATTCTCCCGTCTATGAAATTTGGCATGTGATGAAGTTAGGTAATACAGATTACAGATGAACAATAATCCAATAAATTTTGTTACGAGAAGTTAGGTATTTTTACCTAAACATGAAAATCGCTTATATCTCTCTGTGAATATTTCCTCGGGCTAAAATACTTTCTGTATACGTACTTATGTATTAGTTAGAATAAGTATGTAAAGAAATCCAATATTTTTTCGATTTCAGAGATACCCCAAATATAAAAAATAATATTTTTCAATATATCTTCTGTTGAAAATTTAATTTGCTGATGATTTTTTTTAATATGTTTTTATACCTTTAATATAAAGCTTTGTTCAGTAAGCCAATAAATTTGCTTCTTTAATCATATTTATTTATACATAAACGTATAAAATGGATCGACTATTTTTTCACATTACCTCTTAAGACCAAAAAATAAAAAAAATGATTAAAGAAGAAAATTTATTGGCTTACTGAACAAAGCTATATATTTATGGATATAAAAACACATTAAAAATAATAATCAGCAGATAATTTTTTCAATAGAAGATGTATTGAAAAATCTTAGAAGTTTAATTTGGGGTATCACTGAAATCGAAAAAAGATTGGATTTCTTTACATACTTATTCTAACTAGTACATAAGTACGTATACAGAAAGTATGTTAGCCCGAGGAAATATTCACAGAGAGATATAAGCGATTTTCATGTTTAGGTAAAAATACCTAACTTCTCGTAACAAAATTTATTGGATTATTGTACATCTGTAATCTGTATTACCTAACTTCATCACATGCCAAATTTCATAGACGGGAGAATTATTCGCAAGTCGCCATACAACAAATATCCTCATTGATTGGACTACTTTACCATACATCGCTAGTTTGGTTGGGCGCGCGTTGATATTACTTCAACGCACGCCCAACCAAACTACCGATGTATGTTAAAGATACGGTGATCTGATACGCCAAAATGGACTAGTCAGGACAAAGCTTTATGGGTTTGCTAAATAACTTGAAACTTTATGACCATGAATGTCATAACGCGAGTCAAAATAACAGTTTTCTAGAAATCTAGACCATGAAACTTTTCTGTGTTAATAGATATCTCGATAATTTCTTCAGTTCTTTCTTCATGTGGTACCATAAGCTATTGGATTTAAGTCACTAAACAAAAAGCAACCTAATGTGTTAAATAACGATGGCCAGACTCAGTAACTTATGTTTTTTCACTGATATAAATATTTTTTTCGTTAGGTAATGTAATTCTCACGTTACCTACATTATATAAATATGGTGGACAGATCGAGCTGGAGGGCTCGTGCGCCATGCAGGTGGACGGAGAGCCGTGGATGCAGGGCCCGGCCACCATCCACCTGGAGCACGCGGGGCAGTGCCTCATGTTGAGCGCCGCGCACCAGTGCGACGTCAGTTAGAAACTAGCCCAATTTGATTGCAATGTTGAGCGCCACGCACCAGTGCGATGCTATTTAGAAACTAGTCCAAATTCGATAATTATGGTTAGCGGTATCTAGAAAAAGTGTCATATTTTATGTTATTCAAGGAAGGTGTAATATTTTTTTCTTATGGAATGGAACGTCACTGTCACTAAGACCCTATAATATATCGTCTTAAGACGGTTCCCTGACCGAAAGTGGCGCTGCGGTAAATTTTATTTAATATTGTAATTATAATACATAATTTGATAATACTTTACGTGGAATGTTTAGGACTCGTCTATTATTTTTAGAAGGTATCATTTCATTCCCTTGTTGTCATTTCTAGAAGTAGATAGCAAAACTGCTAAAACTGACCGTTTTTGACACATTTGCTATCTACTTCTACGAATGACTACGAGAAAATGTAACGATACCTACTAAAAGTACTAGACTGGGTCCTAAATATTCCACGTAAAGTTTTATTAATAGTTATTTGTTATACAAGTGACCAAAATCAAATTGTGCTGCGAGTAGCGACTTTAAATCACGAACTAGCGAAGTAGTCTAGAATTGAATCACGAGCGTAGCGAGTGATTCTAATATAGACTACTGAGCACAGTGAGTGATTTAAAGGCACGAGGCAGAACAACATTTTGGTCTCGTGTAAAACATACAACTTTTCACCTCGACCAGCGAGAAAATTTTCACGTGACTTTCCTGGTAAAAAAGCTTAATTCAGCATTAGAAACTTGTTCACTTAACTCTTTTGGAGTTAGACAACTATCTTCATCGTTGGACGCATTCATTTTTGTAATTTATCACAAAAATAATTCAATCAAACCTATGCTGAAAAAATTTATTCATAAAGTCAGTAAAGCACATTCCCGACGTTTTGATTACATTGCGTTGTGTTTTTCTCTTATTCATTAATACTCCGTCTTATTTATTTATTCATAATCATAAAACATCTAATTTGTTAATAAATTTCATTAATTTTTCTTATTTCATATTTGTTTCATACATGTGACCTCATTACCTACATACTCTTTATTTCGAATTATCAACCTTCTTTTTTAACAATCCTTATTTAAAACTCCTTGGTATATCCGTGCATTTTATTTTTTTACTTTTTAATCCGTGTATGACACCATAAAGCACTCTATCTATCCTTTTCTCACATATCAATTTTACAAGTGTCATCCTTGTCACTTTATTTGTTTTTTCTTTATTATTTTAAAAGTTGGTGTTAGAAATTAAAAAAGCACTTTGTCTCACGCTCGCAGCAAAAATCGATTTTGCTGCGAGTTTTTACGCGCCAAAAGCACCCTTTTCGTGCTGGAGAGGTGAAAAATCCTTTTCTATTATCAACTTATTAAAAAAATCTCTGAGAGCGCCACTTTCGGTCTTACATTCGCTAAGAAAATTATTAGCGTATAGTTGGCAGACTCACCATGGAATTAGAAGGTTTTGACTAGGTCAAAAAATTGTTAATAAATAGTGATAAATAGTGAACTATAGCATATAAATAGTGATACTATGATTCAAAAGATATTTGAGTATCTTGGTGAGGCTGCAAACTTGACGTCAAGTTGGCAGACACCTTAAGAAATACAGTTCGTATCATTATGATTTATATGCCAAAAAATTGTTAGAAAATAGTGAATCGTATACGCAAAATTTCAATAACATTGCTTCAATACAAGCCGAGATATTACGGTCTCTAAGTGGGCTGCTAACTTGACGTTTCAGGCGATAGCGATTCCAGGGAAACGGGTACAAGTTTTAAACAAATAAATATATCAAAAAATTGTTAGTGAAATTGTGATTCCTACGATATAAATAAAACAAGAATTCATCATTGCTATTTTCTAAAAATCGAATGTTAACTTTTACATTATACTCTGAATAGACTGTCGATCAATATTGAACTTTGCTCTACAGTAATAAGGTTCAAACTTTATTGCAATCGTGAGGTGAGTACTATCAAGCAAAAAAGTGAGATTTATATTTTTAGCCATGTCCTCCAATTATTATTACACTTGTTTTATTAATTAAGTGTTGGTATCAAACAATAACGATATTCATTAATAACAATCATAGCAATAGCGCCATCTCTCGGAAAAGATTGTCAATTTCTTAGTTATAATTTAACGTTAGGTACCTATTTATGTATTAGGTAGAATAAAGATATTATTATTAATTGGTGAGATTTTTAGTAAAATGAGTATCAGTTGGTATGTGAGTAGGTAGGAAGTAATATAAGTAGAAAATATTAATAGTTTCTCCTGAATTAATAATATTGAATTAAGAGTAGGGTATTGACCACAGCACAGCCTACTAACGAGTAGTCTTTATACAGTCGATCATCGCCTTTATTGTTGGCGCAAAAGCTACCGTTCGTAAAAATAGACAGTTGACGCAACGACTAAAAGTGTAAGGGTTGGCACGCTATGATTTGCCTTTTTGAATTTCAAAAATAATTAAGTAAAATAATACCTAATACATAAATAGGTACCTAACGTTAAATTATAACTGAGAAATTGACAATCTTTTCCGAGAGATTGTTATGAATATTATTAATATTAATGAATATCGTTATTGTTTGATACCAACACTTAATTAATAAAACAAGTGTAATAATAATTCGACGATATGGCTAAAAATATAAATCTCACTTTTTTGCTTGATAGTACTCACATCATGATCGCAATGAAGTTTGAACTTTATTACTGTGGAGCAAAGTTCAATATTGATCGACAACCTATTCAGAGTATTATATGTAAAAGTTAACATTCGATTTTTAGAAAATAGCAATGAAGAATTCTTGTTTTATTTATATCGTAGGAATCACAATTTCACTAACAATTTTTTGATATATTTATTTGTTTAAAACTTGTACCCGTTTCCCTGGAATCGCTATCGCCTGAAACGTCAAGTTAGCAGCCCACTTAGAGACCGTAATATCTCGGCTTGTATTGAAGCAATGTTATTGAAATTTTGCGTATACGATTCACTATTTTCTAACAATTTTTTGGCATATAAATCATAATGATACGAACTGTATTTCTTAAGGTGTCTGCCAACTTGACGTCAAGTTTGCAGCCTCACCAAGATACTCAAATATCTTTTGAATCATAGTATCACTATTTATTTGGTAGAGTTCACTATTTATCACTATTTATTAACAATTTTTTGACATAGTCAAAACCTTCTAATTCCATGGTGAGGCTGCCAACTATACGCTAATAGAAAATTCACTGTGTCTGCGGCAGACAGGACAAATTCAACATAAACACGACAAGAATTTTGTCGGACTTAGGCACGAAAACCAATGGTCTCACATTTGTCTGACGCCACGCGTTAACACGCAGTCAGATGACATCGGTTTTCATATTAAATGTATGCACTAGGTTCACACTTACCTGATAACACGTCCATACAAATACGGCGTGTTAAGACGTGGCGTCAGACAAATGTGCCCGCACCTTAATTGTGTCTGCTGCAGACAAGACAAAATATGAACGTGTAAACGATAAGATTGTTTTCGGGCAGTCGTGCGTAAGGTATTGGACCCTGTCTGTACCAGTCAAGTCTGTTCTTAATTTTCGATTTGCGAAGTAAAGAATCATGCTAATTCTCAGTTACCTCCCGCTCCTCTCACTCGCAGCAACACAGAGCGCGTCGTGTCTAGCGTAGACAAGATTTTTTTTCTTGGTCAGCCGGAATACAGTTTGTGTTGTGTACGACAAAAATTTTGGTGTAGGCCCGGCGACTTTTCTTAGTGTGTACAAGCGGCCTTAGGACACTTTCTCTTCGTCTCTCTAATTCTTCTGAATATTAAGAAAATTATTAAAGTGAGGCTATCAGAACGTTATGTTTTCCTGTGCTGTGGATTAGATTTATAACGTCTGTAAAGATAGACAAAATATAGTTTAGTTATTAATAAGTCATTTTTTGTTATTAGCTGCCATAAAAGTATTTTTTTGTTATTATCTGCTATACCTAATTATAAATATAGTAAGTACTTACTATATTGGAAAATAATATGTACTTACTTACTGTTTGTTTTTATCAAAGCATTTAAAAATATATGTCTACAGTCTGTGATCCAAGATCTTATAATTTTATTGTATTATTTAAGAAGTATAGATGTAGCTGCACACAAAATACATATTATAATAATATATTGGATGGTGAATGAATGTACAACATAAGTATTTTAAAAGGTCGTATAAATATGGTTTGAATAAATATTGTCAAGTGTTAATAATTTTGTTTATTTCCCCCGGGATTGAATACCGATTAGTCTGTCTAAAAAGTCATGAACATGAGAAACATGAGAAATGTGCTGTTAAAATTCTAATTGTAAACATATTTATTTATTTAGATGGGTTTTGCTATTTTTATTACCGACCTAAATCCCCAACCACTCCATGGTTGGGGATTTAGGTCGGTAATAAAAATAGCTTTGAAATTACCCATGTAAACAGACTTTTTAGACAGACTCTAATTATTTGACTTGTAAAACACTAACGCCCTCTACACCGACTCGTTCGCATGTGGCAATGAAGCGACGGTATGACAGGGGGCTATCCATAAATTACGTCACACGTTAAAGGGAGGGAGGGAGTCGACGAAGGCCGCGTTCCGATTCACGCCAACAGTGCTCACAGCGTGTGACGTCATTGTACACCGGTCCAAATCATTAGCATGCTGTCAGCACGCTCACGATACTATTGATTCGGACCGCTCGTGAGAGCGCTCACACCGCTAACGTTAGATTGTATAGAACAACTTAACCTCAAATGGGTTAATCTTGGTAAAGTAAATATTTATTCTAAGGGATAGGTAAATAAAAAGGCACGAATTAAGTTCCTTCACTGAGACCAATTATTTACTAACCAATTTTAAACTCTCAAAGCTTTAAAATACTTATTACCACTGCTAGCTCTTTCAACACTTTCAACAACAGTATAATATAATTATTTCGTTCGTATCTTTACAAAACACCTGCAATTCAATAAATTCAGCCATCTTTTATAAAAATCACAAATAATGACTACAACATCCATAACGATTCACAATTTAACCACGTATTTTTTGTCAACAATGAACCATGACAATGAAGTTTGACAGCTACACCGACTACGCTCACAGTGCTTTGGTGGAATACGCTGAGCGTCGTTAGCACATGCGATGACGTCATCGTGCTGTAACGCGCTCACAGTGCTGTAAGCGTGATTCGGAACGCGGCCGAAGTGTGACATTATGTGACAAGCGGGGCTACTCAAATGGCCACTTTCTATTCGTTCGCTAACTCAAAAATTCAAAATAAGTCATAAACTCCAAAATTACGTGTCGTAGGCTTAGCAATTCCATACAATACAACAATGTCTGTGATTTACATAAACTTGCGACGTCTGACTTGACCGTTAAATTGTTAATTTTTTAGCTTTAAGTTAACGAACGAATAGAAAAGTGGCCATTTGAGTAGCCCCGAAGGAGGTGAGACGGGTCCTATATTTCGTGACGTCACATTTCATAATCATTTATGTTGAAATAAAACTTTGGATCTGCTGTTTAAATTCAATCATTATTTCTAGATGTAAAATTGCAAAATATGTGACGTCACATATTTTGCATAGCCCCCTCCCTAGGGGGTTTCCCAAATGTTGACCAGCTGTGAAAAGAACGGGGGGAGGGGTGAAAAATAATGAAATTCGTATGACGTAATTTATAGATGGCCCCTAATATGCTGTCTCTCTAATATTAGCGCAAGATGACTTTCTTAAGGCTCGTATTATAGAATTAAAATAAAATTTCATAGCGGTATAAATTATTTGTGTGCTATTATAATAAAATGATAGTCCGCTCTATAGAACAAAATAGGCCTTCCTTCCTCCTCGTGGTCACACTTAGTAGTCAAACTGATTTGACCACGAGGAATTTTGACATTCTTCGTGGACAAACTGAAACGTGTGTTACGTCGTGGCCCGGCCGCGGTGCCAAAAAAGGCTGTAGTTATGTCAGTAGATTGTACGATGCGTACTTTATGGTACCCAAAAGAAAAAAAAACATGTACCGTAAAACCACGCAACTATAGTCCTGCTTTACAACTATGTTCCAAGGAGGTCATCGACTATCGAAAAGCATTTTGGTGAAATGAGCGCCATATAAGGGATTACAGTAATATCAATTCCCGAGTTAGACCCCAGGCTAATTTGTTTTATAGTGTACTTTGCAGATGGCAGCACCTGTATTAAAATATGACGAGAGTTAAGTTGAAAGCGTTTTTAAAGGTCTGACGAAACTCGCAAACTTTTATTCCGAAACGTGGGAAATTTTAATCGAATCTGCCTGGAGTTTTTACGGTTCGAAGGTAAGTTTGTCATGATCGTAATGCATTATTGCTCATTTATTTAAATCTGTTATTTTTGTATCAATTTTATATTATTAGATTTTTCATACTTTGTGTCCAACTATAGTCCTAATGTTTTTTTTGGACCATATTTAAAATCAATGTTTTTTGTTCCAGGATCGACGGCTGCCTTCCAAAAATATCAAGACGTAAGGTTGGGGGTAGGTCCTATAAATATTATAGTGACCGCCATATGGAGCTTTGCCTGTCTGAAATCCAAAATAAGACCTTGACGCCATTTGACGCAAAGAGAAGCTTCTGAACTGACTGTACAAGAGCTGGAACAGAGATGGGAAAACCAAAAAATAATGCCTTTTGATTAATTATTTGGAACAAAATCCAAACACTTTCCATTTTCTTACTATAATGTGTTAATTATTTCTTGATTTTAATAGAGTTAAATATTAAAGACTGATTAAAGATTTCATTGTATAAGATTAAAAAGCTTAATTTTTGATAACATATTATATTTGTGATAATTTCCTATAATTCTGTGTTTTTTTTTACCCCGTTTTATCTTAGATGGATTATTCTTACAATAGCAATACCTAACTATGGTCCAAATGGACGTTTTCATACGATTTCAGAGAGTTTTATGACTTGGAACATAGTTGTAAACCTAAAAGACAACAATGGTCCAAAATTAAAAAATATATATATCGAAACTTATCCTCCCCTAACTATTATTACTAAGGTCATGTTATTAGTCATCTACTTGGCCATTAATTAAACGCTAATTGGATTCTCTAACTTATATAGTTTTTCTAGTATTTAGTCGTGACTAAAAGTATTGAAAAATCTGGACCATAGTTGTATGGTTTTACGGTACCGTGGTGTTTCACGGACTTATAAATAACAATCGGCATGTGGCCGGGCAAAAGTGACAACGTCCTCTAAAGGTCAAACCGCACTACAGCGGAGCGGCGCGGAGCGGCGCGGCGCGGCCAAATATTATTTATATTGATTGCAATGATGCAAACCGCACTATAGCGGAGAGGCGCGGCGCGGCGCGGCGCGTACCGGCGCGGCGCTGCAGATTTGGGTGCAAAAGAATATTTTGCCGCGCCGCGCCGCTCCGCTGCCGCTAGTGCGGTATAGCTCGCGGCGCGGCGCGGCCGAATATTCTTCATAATCGAGCTTCAGTCTATAGAGGGTATTTGGAAATATCTATTTCTACTGATATTTCAGTGTACAAATTTTGATTAAATTACAAAGTGGTATTTTACGTGATCATTTCATAAATCATCATAATCATAACTCAAAACAAATAAATAAATAAAAAATATGAGGATGTGTTGCTAAATCGTTGCTTCGAAATTCGTTCTAGGGAACGCGTGACCGAGCGTTCCCTTTTAGTTCGTGCGTCAAACTTCAATGAAATCTTGCTACGTCTGGCAATTTGAGCCGCGCCGCGCCGCTCCGCTGCCGCGATAATGCGTTTAGGAGAGGCCGCGCCGCTCCGCTGCAGTGCTGCGCCGCGCAGCGCCGCTCCGCTGTAGTGCGGTTTGACCTTAAATCTATGCTACCCTGGTACTTTCTGTATTATACAAAACGAATCTGCCGTGTACAAAATTTACCATTTCCAGAATCTGCCATTTACCGAAAAAAGGTTTCCTACGACGTATTAAAAAGAAAAGTTTACACTAGTGCAGTATTTAGTGGCATCAACCTTGCAGATTGTCAACAAAGGAAGCCGCTTGGCACAGGCGTACTTTGTGGTCTATAAAAAAAATTTGATTACACAGCTCTGTTTATCTAGAATATATAAATATCAATTTTCCTTTACAAATTATATTTATAAATGTGTCAAAAAAAACATTTGCGACGCGCGGCGGTATTTTGGCGCAGTATATTTAATATATTTGGATATTTTGGCGCAGTATATAGATATATCACTTATTGTTTAATAATGACACAAATAGGTCATGTTTGGTATCGTTTTCATATAATTCATGGACAGGGAATTCAATTCTGTAATAACATTTTTACTCGTTCATAGAAAAAAATGAAGTTCAGCGCAAAAAAAGAAAACAGGAAAAAAACTTATAAAATCTATGCCTACAATGGGGAATGTCCGAAAAAAATCTAATTGGCTGAATATTTTTCTGTAGGTAGGAATAAGGTCCCTTAGTAATAGATTAAAGTTTCATAATTTTCGGATGCATGAAACAATTTTTAAAAATCAAAGTCTCTTCGACTTCACAAATGTATGAAAGTAACAGCAGAATGGAGATTATACCTTTGCCACCACCTGCCTCAACCACAACATGGTATTAAAAAAAAAGATTCAAGACAAAATGTCAAAACTTTTTTTTTTAAATACGTGTAGTGGTTGTGGCAGTTAGCGGCAAAGGTATAATCTCCATTCTGCTGTTACTTTCATACATTTGTGAAGTCGAAGAGACTTTGATTTTTAAAAACTGTTTTTACCCAACCCAAAATTCTGAAACTTTTTTCTATTACTAAGGGACCTTATTCCTACCTATAGAAAAATATTCAGCCAATTTGATTTTTTTCGGACATTCCCTATTAAACCGCGAGAATTAGATTATGCTTTATAAAAAATATGTTTAAACAGCCCTATTTATCTTAAATATATAAACAATATCAACTTTTTTTTACAGAAATTATATTTATAAATATGTCAAAAAATTAGTATTTTAGTGCAGTATTTTTTTATTTGGATTTTTCACTTATTTTTTAATAATGACACGGATTAGTATTGGTAGTCCCATAATTTTACTTTAAAAAAGAGTTAAAGTAATAATTAAGTAAAAAAATGATTTTACCTACCTAGTTATAACAAATTTTATTGACAGTTTCCGCTGCATCCACATAGTTCGGTGAGCTTTATTTCTCTTTTTAAACAATCGCACCTTCCTGCGCATTTTTGCTTACACTTACACCTTATTAACTCCATGCAAGCTGTGGCTGCTGCCGGTAGGGTGGTCCACTGCTCCCATACCTAAGCCATTATGTTAAAATTAAGCCCCATACATTCCTCCCTGATAAATCACTCGCAAAATATGGTTGCACAGGGCGTCTCTGGTTGGTGGGTAGTGTAGTGGGTCGTGGATAGCACTTTTCTGCATTGATTAAGTAATATCAAAAGCATTGATTAAAATCAAGGACATGTATTCCAACATTTTCAACAATAACTTAAATCACAAAAACCAATCACCATAGTAACTTACTTGTCATACAAAGCAAGGAAAATTTTTTCTAATACTTATAAGCAAAGCCTGCTCCACATTTCCTTCTTTAGCGTATTTATCCTTCCGTTGCAATTGGATAAGCGCCTAAAGCTTCGAAAGCGCTTTTTTCCCTTAACCAGCAAAAGACAATACGGTATTACAGTATCACACCAGGCCCCCTACTCAAATGGCCAACTTTCTATTCGTCTGAACACTACGCTTACATTTAAAGCTTAAATATGAGCAATAGATGATTCAATCACATGTCGCAAAGTTATGTAAATCACAGACTTCGATGTATTGTATGGAATTGTCAAGCTTACGGCACGTAATTTTAAAGTTTACTGCTTATTTTAAAGTTTTAATAGTAAGCGTAGCGTTCAAACGAATAGAATGTTGGCCATTTGAGTAGGGAGGCTGGAAACGGCGTGGAACAGTGGCCAGTTTGTCTTGGCAATACTTCTGCTTTTTCCCGTCCTAGAAGATAAACTGTATTAAATAATTATAGCTGAATTATTTTTAGATTTTAAAGTGTGAAAATACTATACTTATTTGGGTTACTTAATGAAGCTGCAATTGCATGGCAAGGCAGGAATTGATGATTTTTACCCGTGCCAATATGAACCCACAATTCCTCAAGCAGTGAATACAGTTTATCTTCTTTTAAGACCGGCAAAAGCAGAACTCATTTTCCGGCGGGCTGATTAATTCAAAACCACCTAGCGACTGGTTGCAGTTCACAGATGATCGTGATCCATTGCTACTTATTTTTGGGTTAAAAAAAAACATACCAAAGAAAAGTGACAATGTATGTCAAATGCAACCGGTCGCTAAATAGTTTCTTTTTAGATAATCAGCCCGCGGGTGTGATACCGTATCGTCTTTTGCTGGTAAAAGGAAAAAAGCGCTTTCGAAGCTTGGGGCGCTTATCCAATTGCAACGGAAGGATTTAAATACTAAATAAGGAAATGTGAAGCAGGCTTTGCCAATAAGTATATTAGAAAAAAATGACATTGCATTGTATGACAAGTAAGTTACGTGGTGATCGGCTATTGTGATTTAAGTTATTGTTTTGCTATTGAATGCTTTTGATATTAATCAGTGCAGAAAAGTGCTATTCACGAAAAGGGACATGCAGCTGGCAGCTGGAGAATCTCCCACCAACCAGAGACGCCCTGTGTAACCATATTTTGCGAGCGATTTAGCAGGGCGGAATGTATGGGGTCAACTTTTAAAACCAATCCAAAACCTGCCATGTCCTGCAGATTGGGGTTGAGCCAAAAATAATGGCTAATGGGAGCCTATGTGGACCACCCTACCGGCAGCAGCCACAGCTTGCATGGAGTTAATAAGGTGTAAGTGTAAGCAAAAATGCGCAGGCAGGTGGGATGCAGCGGAAACTGCCAATAAAATTTGTTATAACTAGATATGTAAAATATTTTTTTTACTTAATTATTATATACTAGCGGCCGCCCGCGGTTTCACCCGCGTGGTTTCCGTTCCCGTGGGAATATCGGGATAAAAAGTATTCTATGTTTTAATCCAGGCTGTCTACTATCTGTGTACCAAATTTCAACCAAATCCGTTCAGTAGTTTTTGCGTGATTGAGGAACAAACATCCAAACATCTAAACATCCAAACCCACAAACTTTCACATTTATAATATTAGTATTATTATATTTTATTAACTCTTTTTTAAAGTAAAATTATGGGACTATTTTACCAATACTAATCCGTGTCATTATTAAACAATAAGTGATTAATCCAAATAAAAAATAATACTGCACTAAAATAAGGCCGCGCGACGCAACTTATTTTTTTGACACATTTATAAATATAATTTCTGTAAAAAAGTTGATGTTTATAACTATATTTAAGATAAATAGGGCTGTTTAAACATATTTTTTATAAAGCATAATCTCGTGGTTTAATTGTAGGCATAGATTTTATAAGTTTTTTTCCTGTTTTCTTTTTTTGCGCTGAACTTTATTTTTTTCTATGAATGAGTATAAATGTTGTTGCAGAATTAAATTCCCCGTCCTTGAATTATATGAAAACGATACCAAACAAGATCTATTTGTGTCAACATTAAACAATAAGTGATAAATCCTATCCAAATATACTGCGCCAAAATACCGCCACACGTCGCAAATGTTTTTTTTGACACATTTATAAATATAATTTGTACGGGAAAGTTGATATTTATATATTCTAGATAAACAGAGCTGTGTAATCATATTTTTTTTATAAAGCACAATCTCGTGGTTTATTTGTAGGCATAGATTTTGTAAGATTTTTGTTTTCTTATTTTTCTTATTTTGTGCATAACTTTTGTTTTTTCTATGAACGAGTGAAAAAGTTGTTCCAGAAATGAATTCCTCATCCTTAAGTTATATGAAAATGATACCAAACACGACCTATTTGCTAAACTTATGGAGATATGGATGTAAAAGTGCAGCGTGGTAGAAGGGACCTCTCCCCCCCACCCCTGGCTACCACCATGGTGGTACCACGTTTAAATCAGCTCAGATGACCACAAAGTACGCCTGTGCCAAGCGGCTTCCTTTGTTGACGATCTGCAAGGTCCCCATACAAATGATGCCACTAAATACTGCACTAACACTAAGTTTTTTTACTTGATAGGTGGCATTATTAGCTTTTTAACAGTAAAGTACGCACCGTACAGTTTGCTGACATAAACTATAGCCTTTTTTGGCACCGTAGCTGGGCGACGACGTAACACACAGTTTGTCCAGGAAGAATGTCAAAATTCCTCGTGGTCAAATCAGTTTGACCACGAGGAAGAAAGGAAAATAGGTAGCATGTCGGGCCTTGGCGGCCTAGTGGACACTAGGCACACAATCAGGGATTAAAAGGTACCTGTGGAAAGTCGACACACAATTACAGATAAAGAAAAGACTCATGCTATCTTAACAAAATAGTTTTATTAGACAACACAACAACAGTAACAATTTATGGAATAATCCCTTTGTACCTGGTACATGATTATAATTTTTTATAACAAATAAGAATTATTACAGACTGGTAGATTTTACCCAATAGTTTCCACTGGGTAGGTATTATTTCACTATAGTATTTCGATTAAAACAAAAATAAAAATCAACAGATCACAGAAATAAGTGAGGTAACCTTTGATAAAAAAATATACATTTGATAGCAATATGAATTTTATTCATATTTAAACATAAGCGTTAAATCTGGAAAATGTTTCATTTTCCGGTAGCATTTTTTTTTAAGGGACGTATCAAACCGAGAGCAGTCCCCTTTCGGACCATCTTGTACCATGGATAGTCCGTGCGCTTAGATAGTGTCGGCACACCCGCAAGCACTTGTGTTCAGAGACAAGAATACTTACCGGTAACAAACACAACCTTTCACTACGGCACTTCTATGTAAACTGCCAAAATCCAAATTCACTTGCGGGTTTACACCGCACGCGGTATCCTTTGTTTATGCGGCGGCATCCTTTGACAAGAAGCGGCACGTGCAAAGGCGGCGGAATAAAAGGGCGACACTATCTAAGCGAACGGACTTTACTGTTATTAGACAGTACCGTACCGGTCGTGCGTTGGCGTTCTCGTATTCCGCGTTCATGCATGTTTCAAAGGCTATATGGCAATGTGTTATAAAGTGATACAACGCAACACGCAGTAAGCGATTGCGTTAGCAAGACAGTGTTATGTGACCGCTCTCGGTCTGATAGGTCCCTAAACAGTAACGTATTTGGACAACATACTTAGTTACAGTAGCCGGCAAACGTCTTGAAATCTGGTGGGGATTGCGCAGACAGAACGCGTATTTGGGTATGCGTAGCGGTGAGGTACGCGGGCGGCGGGAGAGGGGCTCAACTATTGGTCGCTTGCAATGCACATGCGTGAACTTATCCCCACTCTGTCGAAAAAGCGTCAAGATGTTTGCCGGGATCTGTACTACGAATACGACTGTTATTTTTTACTTTTCAAAAATTTCAATTTGGTGAATGTGTGTATTATCTTGTTGTTTAAGCGCCCTTTCACACAAACTGAGCGAATTTTACCTCGCACAGGTAGTTAATTTTCATATTTGCTTGAAAATTGAACCTTCAGACGCACGCGCGCATGCCGCGGCAGTCGGTCGGCTCCGCGCGCAAATATGAAATTTAACTGAAAACAGTTAAAATTCATATTTGCGCACGGAGCCGACCGACTAAAAAAATTATAAATGTTTTTTCCTTTGGCTGAGGTAAAATCCGCTCCGACGCGCGCCGTTTGCTGTGAAACGACCTTAAGCTGTTAAATTTAAGTAATCCTGTAGAGATTGTAAAACCTAGGTATACCTGTAATATACTTGCACCATTTCACTAACGATTTAAAAACGAACAATATAGAAAAGGGCGGTGTGCATTATACCTACGACTTAAAATAATGGGGAGGCGAAGGAAAAGTGAATTACAGATGGCGCTTCATTCTTTGGAACAATTGTCAGTTTGAGCTTATATTGTCTTGACTGTGTATCGTGATTTTACTTTCTTAGATTGTATTTTTTTCGGTTTTGCGGACAAACAATGCTAACTTTAGCTCATATAAAAGAAGAATTACGGAAAAGAAAAGCCAAAACAACAGGCAAGAAAGTTTATAGCAACTTACAAAAAATTGCTAACAAGCATTACATTTCTTTAAATTTCGTGTAAGATTTACAAGTAATCTTTTTATTTCAGATTAGAAGCATATGATTTAAATTTTAACAAAGCAACTGAGTGTGAATTTCCGTGTTTATAGTTGCCTGATGATGCCTTCTGTGCAATAGTAATTTCAGGTTTCTGTACTGGAATTTCTGTACCATCCAAAATTACACGAACCGTTTTATCATATTTATTTTATTATTCTAAGATTCTTGAATGACTCTGGCATATAAAATTCTATTAATGCTCTGTTTGGCCCCAATATTGGGCTTATTCCATATTTGATATACCTATAAAATTCATCCAAGTTATAAATATGCTAGAAACTGCTGAGGTTGAAATATTAAAGAACAAAGCTGTTATAATTCAAATGTTGTTTTATTTTGGCGAAGCTTCATCAAATTCATGAAACATTCCCTTTGATTTATAATGTTTCTCAGGCTCAGCAAAGGAGAAAATCGAGGGAAAAGCATCTTTTTTTTGATATTTTTTTGCCCAATATTTTTTTTGTTACTGGGAAATCGATGAACTCCAATAATTTACAAGTTACATGCATAACAATGCGGAATTTTCTCAGTATAAAATTAAAAAGTGCAATACTCCAAGAGATTCCCATATGTTTTGACACTTTCTTTGAGGCGGCCCGGTACCAAGACCAGACGCCACCTATCGGGATAAAATTGCGCTTTTCCTCCCCATTCTATAGTAATAGTAACTCTGTGTCCTGCCTGTCTGCATGACAAATTTGTCCACTATCACTAATATAGTTATATTATACGAATTTTCCAACGCCATCTATAAACTTAATACAGACCAACATGCAGTTTAATTTCCTAACATATACAAATTCAAACTTGCAAATAGCTGTAAGTGTGGGTACATCAAACGTACATATTCATTTAATAAATATCAATCATCTAGTCAAAATATACATAATTATATTGTCATCACTTTCACAGGAATGTGAATAGTTATAAACTCGATATCAAAAAATAAAGTCCAAAATATTTGATACAATGGAATTATAATCACAATATAATCTTTTAATTATTAGGTATTCAGTAATTGTATTCATGAATCAACATAAAATTTGGCACATAATAAATTAGGTAGTTAACAAAATTGTTATAAAAGCCGTGTATCTATCTATCTACTAAGCAGGGGACAATACGCACATCAAATTGTTTAGAGATCAAGGTATTTTTTTCATAAAGAAGAGGTAACTGAAGCCTTGGTTACCTGCTAGGGATTGATCGAACTGTGATCTTACGATGGCTATCCAAGGAGTGAATGAAGGAGACCCAGATCGCAATACACATCCAACTGATCTGATCAGCATTGTATCTAAGAGATGTAAGGATCAGAGTTCTCAGTTTTAGGATTTCCATTCAATTTAATACTATTTTCTCGAGTTTTTTAAACATATCCATCTCTTTAGAATTTTGATCAAATCAGTTGGATGGGAATCATATACATTCGATACAGATTATGCAGATGTACATAAAAGATTAAAATTTAATTTAAAATGTCAATAATGCGATGTCAGGCCACATCAACGACGATGACTTTGTTTGTAATCACGCGGATATATTTGTTTGTCCCCTAGGAGATACACGGCCTTAGACTAATATTTTAATAGTAGAAGACATGGGCGTAGCCACGGTGGGGCAGAGTGGGGCGCTTGCCCCACCCTGGCTCTGACCTGTGAGCTGTGAGGTACCTACCTAATCTTACCTAAGTAAGAAAATATAAAAATGACGCGAAATAAATGAGATAGGCCCGTAGCAATACAAAAATGCATAGAAAAACATTTACCAGGGTAAGACCGCGGGCTTAGTTTGCTAGTTGCATATTATTTTAGACTGCTGCCCCACCCTGAGCTCATGGCTGGCTACGCTCATGGTAGAAGACTAGACTGGTTACATAGTTACACAGTTTAGTTAGATTATATATAAATAAATAAATAAGTAAACCTAAAAGGTGAAACTACCTAGTCAACTAAAAAAAGATTACCATGTTTTGCTTATTATAAGAAAGTATTTACCGATTATTACATAAGCTACTACAACAGTTTTTGTCTAAGTCAATGCATTTTAAACGATATGTGATCTACACTACTGGTATAACATGTGTATTGTTATTCTTGTTCTCGTAGCCGTGTGTATCAAATAGGAATGACTACATACAGGTATGATGTAATAAAAGTATAATAAATTATATAAAAATATGTGTAACGTCCAATATAGACTAGTGAGTGGCTCTGTAAGCTGTAGGCCTCGCGTATGTGACACGAACATATATCGAAATGGCTGAAATATGTTTTTTCCCGAAAAATTTCGACAAAAAATCGGCCAGCCGGACAGACGGGTCCAGTATGTGGTGCTTTGTGTTTTATTTTCAACGTTTTGAGTTTCGTACTAGCATACAATTATATTTCGCCACAAAGTTTGTCGCTGTCGCGTCATTCGACCGTGTGGGTTTCGCTACAATGATTTTTCGCTCCAGCGTACCACACAGACATTTTTTCGCCACAGCGTGGGTCGCTACAGCGTCATTCGAAACCACATACTGGACCCGGACAGACATACATAGCATTTTTGCTCAAGCTGAACAAATTATATTATTTGCCGCAGAACGCCCATTTGCTGGGTATATTGCATAAAGGGAGACTGGAGATATCAATACTTAGGCCTGTCTTTTCTTTTATATTAGTGAATAAGTATTCACTTTCAACAAATTAAGTATGCTGGGTTAGCTGACCTCATCAGCAACTTTTTATATTTAAATAAGGTTAAGCCTTTGAAAATCAGTGAGTTGTTTTTACAGTTTAAATTGTATATAAACTTCTAAAAACACAACTTACTTAATGACTTTCGATGCACACTTGACAATAATTTAAGTGTGTTATCTGCCATGTAGGATACTTACATTTAATGGTAATCATGTTTTTCTAAATGCAACTAAACAATCTACAATGCCTACTAAACATAAGATTGCCTATTTTGTTGGTGTAGACAATTACTTATTCTGTGGTGTAGATTTAATTGTTCCAAAATTTATTCTAATTTGTTCTAGGAACACAAATGTGAGTATGGTGTGTGGAGCTAGCCTGGCGAACGCCGGAATGTATCCCTTAAAAAATGCCAGAGGTCCTTCTTTGGCGGTACTTAAGATAAGAGTTACTATACTATTAATTTCACCTGGTTTCGCATTCATTGCTCGTGTTTTTAGAACGTCCACTGGTTGGGTCATTGTTGTTGCAATTCCACCCTGAAATGTAAATAACAATTAGTTCTGTACTGTAACATTCAAACACTGTGGTCAATTTGTAGGCTAATGTATTTTCCTACGAGGCAACGCTCAACGCACGGTCTCTGACTCCGGGGTCAATAGATTTCTATGAACCGTTTACCACATACGTTTTCAAACGAGTCGACATCGACTATGTGGTTAGCTGCTACTTTTTTGCGGTGGCGACGGACTGCACAAAAGAACAGGGGCTCAAGTCTGCTAATGTTTTCGTCAAAATAGTAGTTCAATGGTGTTTGAATGGTAATGCTTTTTGACACAGTTCTTGTTTCTAAACCCAAAACCGAAACACATTGTGTTTCTTAAACCCAAAACGGAAACATATTGTGTCTTGATTTTGGGTTTAAGAAACAAGAAATGTGTCAAAAAGCATTAAGCTCCGGACAAACTGATGCGAGCGAATCACGCGATTGGAGCATTTTGACAGATTTTGATCACGTAACTCAAAGCAATAGCCATAGCCATAGTCATTGCCATAGCAATTCTCTAGGAATTTCATTGACAATGGCTATGGCTATCGCTTTGAGTTACGTGATCGCAATCGCGAATTTCGCGCGGAATTCGCCTCAGTTTGTACGGAGCTTTAAGTACCATTAGAATACCATTGAACTACTATTTTGACGAAAACATTAGCAGAGTCTTGACCCCCAGTTCAATTTGCTTTGGAGAGTTTTTGGCCCGATTTTGTCAAGATCTAGACGTGTAGTTGCTAGAATTGTCGCTCGTGGGAAAATGTACAAAATGGCAGATAGTGTGCCGTGAGTTGCTTTTAATCATGCTGTGGGAAATCGCTGTAAAAGTGAACTTGTTTGTTTTTCATATCATTTGTGACATTTAGCCCAGTCACAAACACGACAGAATTCTGATTCGGAATTCCAAACGAAATATATATAAGGTGGTACCAAATTATCTAATGATACTTAAACATGTGATAGTGTTGCTTAAACTGAACAACTTTCTCTATGGAACATAGGACGAAAAACGTTTTTTTTTTCTCCTTTCCATAGTAAGTCGGTCAGCTGACCAGTACATTTTGTATGGGAGTATGAACATTTATTTTCGTTTTTCGACCTATGTTCCTTGGAGAAAGTTAATCAGTTTAAGCAACACTATCACCTGTTTAAGTATCATCAGATCATTTGGTACCACCTTATATAAAGTAAGAAAATTCCATACGGAAAAATCCCGCGTGTGTGTGGTTTGGTAGGTCCGGTCCATAGATTTGTATGGATTAGCTGCGTTCGTAATCACGTACGTACGGAATTCTGAAACGGAATCCGTCTGTATGTTGCCAGGCATTATATTCTGTCTAAATGTCAATAAAAAAATATACTTACAGCCAATAAGCTAGAAGAGACGTGTGTAACAACATTGTCACCAAAGTAAGGAGTTCCAAGAAGTAGCTCTTTTATTTTATCATAGAATGACAGTTGGCCTATTGTCATAAGGATAGCTCTGCTGCATGTCATAGACGCACCAGCCCATAAGCGTAACACTCCTTCTTCAGTAGCCACCCGGTAAAGTCCATGTAAGGCATTTTTATAACTGTAATTGGAAATATTAATAAATTATTTGAATATTTCCAATTTTTATGGAATATTAATAATCCAGCTCCCCTAACATCCCCACCGAAACACATTATTCGAGTGATATAGCGTTTTATCGACACTCAACTCAAAATAAAAAACAGTTGAGTGTTGATAAAACCACAGAATAGATAATAGTACTAGCGTACAGAAGTTGCACTCCGCAAAGTCGTCTAAATAAATTGCGACTCTTGCTCCGACACAATAAAGTGCAATTCAGGTCGCCCAGCGCTCCCTTCGCTCCAAAACATTCACCAAGTAGTTGCCTCTCCTCTCTTTCTATCGCGCAGGTTTTATCTTTTCTGACGTATGAAATTTGTCCTCTCACAGGACGCCGAGCGCTTCATACTCGCGCGGAGTGACAGAGCCCTGATATATTGCGTGTTTCCGTGGTCAGGCTAGGGGGGTTGGAGTGAGGCAAACAATACTATAAATAAGAAATATTTTTAATTACTAAAATCGATTTTTTATTCAATTGTGCAATATTATTTACAACAGTATAAATTTTGGGTTAGGTATATTATTTATACTTGAATTAAGTAGGTAATTTTTGAAGGTTATGCTAAAAACAAAGATATTTTCTTTGACTCTTCAACCAACTAACTGTTGTGCCATCTAAGGTCAAGCCACACAGCGGGCGTGACGGCGCGCGGCGCGACGGGGCGCGACGGGAGTTCACACTGCGGGCGTGATCACACCTACGTTCCGCCCCGCCGCGCTTCCGATCTGTATTCACGCTCGGCGCGACGGCGTGTGTGACGTCGTCCATAGTATCTAGTACATTACAACTTCTCAGTGTCGCGTCGCCGTCCCGTCCCGTCACGCCTGACCTTAACTGGGCTCTTTCTATGGTCATAAATGGTCTAGAACTCGAGACTTTATAAAACAAAACTATTAGGCTCGTATTATAAAATCAAACTCAAATCTCTGCTGAGTACAGTTAGAAAAGAATAGTTTGATTCTATAGTGCTATATGCGATGAATAGCACCATCCCTTTCTAACTGTACTCAAGCAGAGATTTGAGTTTGATCCTTTAATACAGGCATTAGGCTCGCTCAAACTCAAATCTCTGCTAGAATTCAGTTAGAAAGTGATGGCGCCATATGCGATGAATAGCACCATCTCTTTCTAACTGTACTCAAGCAGGGATTTGATTTTGAGTTTGATTCTATAGTACGAGCCTAAGGCTCGTATTATAGAATGAGACTCAAGCACAGCTTGAACTCTAATCACCTGATCTCTACTTAATTACTGAATCTAGTCTTAAGCACCCTGTTGATTCCAAAACTATGCTTGAGTCTAGACTCAGCTGATCTCTACTTAAATAGAGATTTGCGACTATCTATGTTTATAGTCTGTTTCCTATTACGAAATTTGTTCTTAGCAGAATGAGTTTCATTTTACGCATAATTAGGCCAAGTAAATGTTGCGTCGCAACGTGATTTATATATTTTTATGAGTGACATTGGCCAATTAAACGTTAATTTTAATAAATAAGGTATTTGTGTTTAGAATTATAAGAATATTGCGAAGATTATAATGGGTCGTTTTGTCACTGCAGTAAGTTTTTCGTAAAACGGAATATGATGAACTTGACTTCATCAATTCAACAAACTAAACTCAACTCAGATCATGCTAATTTTCAAACGATACTCGAGCAATGCTCGACTAATTTTAGAACTAAAATCTCTGCTTAGAAAGAATTTGATCTCAGAGGGCCTAGCCAAAGTAACATTCGCAAATCTTCGTTATCGCTTCGCTTTCGAAACATGTATGGGATTGACATAAGGTTTCGTTAACAATCGAATTTTAAAACGTCAAATCCATACATGTTTCGAAGCGAAGCGATAGCGAAAATTTGCAAATGTTACTTTGGCTAGGGGGGCTGTTTACGTAAGTATGGTCGAGACCACGCTCGAGCATTGATTTGGGTTCATATTTACTTTAGTAAAGGTCGAATTTAAGGGGGCGGATGGTTGGGAGAGCCCCCTATCCCTTATCAAATAATTTTGATTTTTTGAAATGAATTTTGACATTTTACCAAAAGTAACCTCAAAATGTATGAAAAAACCTAAAAAAATCTTTAAAGGTGGGCAAGCGAGGGGAAAAGAGTAGAATATAGGGGAGGGACTCTTCCAACCCCCCCTTAAGTTTGTCAAGTGATGTGATAGGTTAGAAATTTATTTTTCATGTTTTTTTAACAGATAATGCTAAATATCATTCTTAATAAGTACCCCTTAAAAATTTTGTAAGGAGTCCCCCGTTCCCCCCTCTTTACATTTTTTTTCCCACGCTCAACCCCCTTAAATAATTTTTTCATACATTTTGAGGTTAGGATTAGCAAAATTTCAAAATTCAATTAAACTAAAAACTGTGCATTTCCGCACAAAATGCTTAGGCGGGGAGGTCCCCTCTCTCCGTCCCATCCACCCCTTGCCCTAAATTTAAACTTAACTAATAGAAATAAAACCCTGGCAACACTTAACTAGCGAAATCGTAAACCTAACCTACTTACGCAGTCAAGCATCGTTCTAAAATAAGCTTGATCTGAGTTGCGTACTCAAACATCGTTTTAAAATTAGCATGATCTGAGTTTGAGTTTAGTTTGTTGAATCTCTGCTCAAGCACAGTTCTAGAATTAATACTCGACTTAAAACTAGTTTTAAGTAGAGATCAAAGCTTGAGTTTCATTCTGTAATACGAGCCTTAGATACTTGCTTTCTTCTCTGTTCAGGGGGCAACTTCACATCATTTTGCATTCTAACATTAACTAAATCTGCAGGATTGCCGACAAATCCACCGGCAAACCCTCCTAAGCCAGCCAGGAATGCAGACATATACAATGGCATTATGCTTCCCTGAAATAAAATTGTTATTTAATAAATATTATATTGAAAAAATTATGAACAGTACAAGGCAAAAATCTTGAAAATCGGGTGGGTATTGTGCAAAACATGCATTTTGGGTACGCGGGAGGTATTGGTCGCTCACGAATAGGGTTACCATCCATCCGGATTTGTCTGGACTTTTCGACTATTTTCCGGTTTTTTAAGATTGGACAGTATAACACTAGTTAAAAAAAGATACATAGCATTATTGTTCGAAAGAGAAGTCCCAAAATGTATGGAGTCTGGATCTGTTTGTGAAATGTCCAGACTTTTTTGAAATGTCCGGCTTTTTTACAGGACTTTCCAAATTTTGAAATGGTAACCCTACTCACGAGTGCACATGTGAGAACTTGGAAACTCCGTGGAAATAGCGTCAAGATGTTTGCCTCGTGCTGTACATATAATGATAATGAATTTTTTTTAAGTAATTCATTCAGAAAAGCATGTACTTACATCTTTGGGTGCCATTCTTTGTTTGGCCATTTCATAAATACCAAATCTGGCGGTCGAGTATGTGAGTTGACGAAGTAGTGACGCGGATATACCATTGTACAGGCCGAGGATCCCTTTGAAAGAAAGAACCAAACTAAATCAATACAAATACAATAGCTGAAATAACTAAGGCTGGCCCCAGACTTACCGGTTTCATTTCTTTGCTTTGTGTGTTCAGAACCTATGCTCCGAGTGCAAATTTACCCTCTAACGGTGTTCCAAACATTAGTGTATTGCAACTTTTAACCATCAAAATTGGTCCTTGAAAAACGCTCTGACGTTTATCTGTACAAAAATTGACAATGTCATTTGACATTATTTAGTATTTTGATGTTTTTGTGTATAAGTTTCAAAAAGTTCATGGTTACTCCTCAAAAAAACAGTTTTTATTTGATTTAGTGTATAAGTTTAAATTATGCGTATTCTAAATGGAAAACGAAGACTTTGTATTACTAATTACATCTAAAGTTAGACAACAAAAACAACCAAACAACCGCACTCTGAACCTCGGAACATAGAGCCCTATTCTAGTAGAACAGCAAAGCAAAGCAATGAAACAGGTAGGTCTGGGGCCTGCCTTAGTTTCTTTTTGAGTTTTCTTTTTGGGTATAAATATATGGTCAAACAAAATCCAATTCTTATCAAAAAATTGCTTTGTCACTGAAAGTAATTTACCCCTTGGTCATGTCCTCATTATAATAAGGGTGTGAAACTGCCTGAGGGCCTAGTACGAGTTTGTGTTTTCACTTTTTAAATAGTTAACTAATGTTTTGGTTCTCTCTTTCTCTTCCATTGACTATGAGCAGTATATCCGATAGTAATTAACTATGCGAGAAGTGAAAATACCAACTCGTACTAGGTACACTGAAATTAACACTGTATGAATACCTTGGTTTCTGATAACAATTCCAGTTAGCTGAAGTATTGAAATGTTTTTCCCTTTTTGTGTTTGCATTTGAACCTTTAGCAAGTCTAATGGGTGGGTGATACTGGCTGCTCCTGCTGATGCCAGACCTCCAAAATACCATTTTGACACTCGAACTTCCTTGGTTACACTCATATTGCTATAAAAAACAACAATATACACTAATATTATTAGAAATTCAAAATAAGCACATAGTATAACGAAATATAGTATTAGTATATCTGTTTTATAATTACATTATTCAAGTACAGCTTGATTGAGTTATGGTTTCAGGTTATTTATTATACTATTTTTATTAATTACTTAATTTGTTATTAGGTCATGTTTGGTTTTCTGGACATATATTTTTTCACACAACACCAGCCAGAACAGGCATTTTGCCTTGATTGACTTGAAAAAAAACCTCAAAAACTGACGGATGGATGGAGTTGGTTTACCTTTGACATTGACCATAGCCTTCTATATCTTCCAAGCCCTGAAGTTGATCAGAACGGCAACATCGCATGTGGTCAAGCACATAGTATAAAATTATTTTAAAAATTATTTATTATTTGGTTTTCCTATATTATCTATGTTTAAACTAGTTGTTAATTGTGATGTAAGGTTATTTCAGTAAAGTTTTATATTTATTATTATTATTTATTTATTAGAACATAAGGTTTGAGTCAAATTATTTAAACTTTTCGGGGGTCCTTTAGTACGATGAGCATTTTGATCTAAGCCTCCTCTAGCAATAAATCTTACATCATTAGAAAGGTATTTAAATTTGAAACACTTTATTGTTTTACGATAAACGTCAACTAATAGTACTTTGAGAGTTATAACGCTCTAAGCTTGACATATTTTTTCAACATTAATGACCTAAAACTCCGAAAATACTAACAATTAATAGAAAGTATGTTTGCAGCAAATATTTGTCATATAAATACCGTTCTTATGATATAGCACTCATTTTTATAGGTGTAGTAGATCAACTCCCATAGACAATAAACCACTTTTATACTTTAATAACCTTTAACTCCAAAAGTATTAACAATTGATATAAAGTATATTAACAGCAAATATTTGTCTTTAAAAGACCTTTCTAATGATATATCATTTATTGCTAAAGGGCGTGTAAATCAATTCCCTGTTGAAGAAAATCAACAAAAAAGATGACATCTTTGACAGCCATTTTTTCCTGGTTAACATTGATATTTTTCTTATTGTTTAATATACACAGCATTTCAATAAAAGAACTACATTATTTTCTTATTTAAAACCTCACACGACCTCTTAAAATTGAAATATTCCCATACATTTACCCCGCGTTCCAAATCACGCCAACAGCGCTGTTAGCGTATAATCCATTAAATTAGGTAGGTATACAAATACCCTATTTGTGTAATATTTTGTGACTTTTTAATTTGGTCGGATTCGCGCTCACAGCGCTGTGAGCGTGATTCGGAACGCGGCCTTAGTATGGAGACTGGCCGACGGCATGACCACGAACTGACAGTGGCCGCGTTCCGAATCACGCTCACAGCGCTGTGAGCGCGAATCCGACCAAATTAAAAAGTCACAAAATATTACACAAATAGGGTATTTGTGTACCTACCTAATTTAATGGATTATACGCTAACAGCGCTGTTGGCGTGATTTGGAACGCGGGGAGTAACAGACGTTGCCAAACTTATGTTCACGGCTTGCAATTAAAGAAGGCTATGCATTGACAGTTTGACATTGACAGATTTTAATTGAATTGAAAAACAAAAGGATCTAGGTTCGTACAGCCACTTAATACTATCCCCGCGTTCCGAATCACGCTCACAGCGCTGTTAGCGCGAATCCGACCAAATCAAATAGTCACAAAGTATTACACAGATAGGGTATTTTGTATACCTACTTCATTTAATGGATTATACGCTAACAGTGCTGTTGGCGTGATTTGGAACTAGGCATATATATTTCGCAATCTACTATATGACTTCACGTTTTGCCTAAAATTCATCATAACTCTACAATAATACAGCGTTTTAGTCCTACAGCGTTTTTTAGTCGTAAAGCGTTTTAGTCCTAGAGCGTTTTTGTAGTCGTAAAGCGTTTTAGTCATCCAGCGTTGTAACCCGATGGCGATTTAGGTGTTCGTTATGCCGGGTCCATAGCGCGTGTTTTGCTCAAATTAACAATAAAAAAGTATGAGGATTTTGTTTCGCGAAACAATGTTTTGTTGATTGTGTAGGGCAAAACATGCGCTATGGATCCAGCCTTATGGGCTTATGGCCACCTTATGGCGATGGATTTACATTGCCTTCACCCTGTAATGGCGACGCCTACACACACAGTAAATACTGAAATCCATCAGTATTTAATCAGGGGCATATTTCACAAAAGATTAGTAAATTAACTACAATAATTTACCATTGTTGTTATTGGGGTAGAATTACGTTTTAGAATTAATAAGAGAACTAATTCTACCCCAATTACAACAATGGTAAATTATTATAGTTAATTTACTAATATTTTGAGAAATATGCCCCTGACACAGAATACATAATAGTACAACCCTGATTAAATACTGATGGATTTCAGTATTTACTGTGTGTGTAGGCGTCGCCTATGGGTTGACCAGGAGCGCTACCGCCCTACTCAAAGCTTTAGCCAGAGCGATAGCTAGACTATATCCATCCTTGTCATATTATAACACGATGACAAGGACGGACTTTTACTCTGGCTTTGGTTGATGACGTCAGTGCACTGTCCGTCCTTGTCATCGTGTTATGATATGACAAGGACGGATAGAGTCTAGCTATCGCTTTGGCTAACGCTTTGAGTTGGGCGGTAGGGCCCCGGACCGCAGAACGCATTCAGTGTGGCAATCGTATCGCATCGTAATCGGTACGTTATTTTGTTGTTTGCTATGTGTTTTATTTTATATCAATTTTTGGATGTTGGAAGCGAATTTTCATAGATATCAATTTTTCTTCCGACACAGTTTGGTTTTCTTCCATATTTAATAACTAGTTTACTATTTATTATAATTATTAGTATCAATCATTTTTAGATATAATTTAAAATAAATAGGAAAATTAGACTAAATGCCCGTACAAGCGGGATAAATATAACATCCCGCTATTAGTCGTACCCGCCGCGCCGCCCGCGGGCCTAAACAACAAATCGTGCTAGTTTGCTGAAATACACCCCATGCACTGACGTCCATTATACAAGTACGCTGGACAGGCTATTGTCATGAAATGACAGCAATTTTTTGTACCGGTTTGAAAATCGCCATATTGGCGCTGAGAGCAGTAGATTCTACTATGGCAGTAGTGAGTGTACTTGGAACTAATTAGTTCCAGTGTACACTCACTACTGCTGGTGACGTTCGCCTGTCCAGCGTACTTGTATAATGGACGTCAGTGACCCCATGTCAATCAAAATCAATAGGTGTATTCCAGCAGGCTAATCGTTGTTTCGACGATAGCCAATGTACTCTATGGCGACCAATAACTCATCGGTTAGTCTGTTGGAATGGACCCAATGTTTACTGTGAGGTTGATGACTTAGCGGTTGGTCTGATGGAATGCATCCAATGTCAATGTCAGTTTTACTGTCACTTTCATTTCTGTAAAAAATACAAAGCAATTTCTTTCTCTTTGTTTCAGTTCGTAAAAGTTAGTAAAAAAATATAAAGTCTTGAAAAATAATCAACAGTGACCTATTTTAGAAATGCAGCTTGATACTAGATATCATACTTACTACTAAATATCACACTTACAAACTAGAAGAAGTCGCCTTGACACAAGTTTTAGAAGGCAAGTTATGTTATCTATCACACTAAACTTTTTATTTTAATTTCTTTACCGTGAAACAGATTTCTAGTGATAAAGACTCGACTACACAGAGAGCAAGAGCAATTTATTACGTAAGATACACTATCAGCTTCTAAGTCACCGCGGGAACTGAGGAAATTGCGGCTCGATTCAGTTTATCTTTAGGCTACGTCGCCGGCAATGTTAACCTTAATTTATGAGTGCGTGACAGTTATCTCACATTTTACATAATTTAGCAAATTCTGAATATTATCTCTAACTAGCGGCCGCCCGCGGTTTCACCCGTGTGATTCCCGATCTCGTGGGAATATCGAGATAAAAAGTATCCTATATTTAAATCTAAGCTATCTACTATCTGTGTGCCAAATTTCAACCAAATCCGTTTCGTAGTTTTTGCGTGATTGAGGAACAAACATCCAAACCCACAAACTTCCACATTTATAATATTAGTAGGATTTTTTATTAAATAACTTTGTTTTTTACAGGATGTCTTCAGATTTATTAGCTCATCTTAGGCTGGATACCGAGTTTCCAACTAAAGTTGTAACTGTAAAAGAAATCAACAATTGTGATAGTACTTTTATTGTAAACTGTGTCCTTAACCATAGTATTAAAAGTCAAAATGCCGTTCTTGTTATATCAACACATAATTCATTGATGCATTATCAACAAGTTGGCCTTAAAATGAATTACAGTCTTCAAAAGCATGTTGATTCTGGTCTAATTAGTTTTTATAATCTTGGTGAAAAAATTGTTAATGGTCTTGGGCTTAATCATGAGTACGCTTTAGAACAAGAGCTTGTCAAAATTAAGGAGGTAATCGACTTAATGTTGCAGACACACAAAACAATAAATCTTATATTTGATGGGGTTTCTCACATGTTTGACCTAGGGTTTGATATAAAAGAAGTTAATAATTTTAGCTGTAATCTCATCAAGCACTGTAATAATATTAATTCAAACTTATTTTTCCATTGCAATGTTGCAAGTGTAGATGATGTTACTCATACAATGGCCAACCTACTCTCACATAAATCCCATACTATTTTAGAAGTAGAGAATCTGCAATCAGGTTTGAGTGCTGATGTAAATGGACATTTAATAATTAAGTACCCTTACTTGAAATTTCAATCTGAATTCTTGTACAATTTTGATCAAAAACCTCATAAATATTTATTTAAGTTGTTTGATAGAGGTGTCAAATTGTTTGCACCTGGAACAGTTTAGTGCCTCTAATATTTTATAAAATAAGGAATTGTATTAAATAAAATAATTATTTTTACAAATGTATTTGTTTTATTTAAAATAATAATATCCTTTCATAATGCAATGAATTATAGGTATAATAGGTAGCACAATTTGAGAAGTGCTAGAAGTTAATGGGAACTTCCACAACAACCGTAAATAGTAATGGGACCGTTACTTGCCCATGGTCCCCTAGTCTAAGTTCCCCTTTGGGTACCACAAGGAAATATTTCAGCCTGTGGAATGCCCAAGGGGACAAAAGATACCTAAAATGGGAAAATTATGCCCCGTGGAACCCCTAATCTTTTTTATGTCAGATTGAAATGTTTGTGATGGGGTTCCACGGACAGTAAAAATATATTTCGTATTGTGATTGTTATTCAGGGGGTTCCACGGGCAAAAATATTTGCTTGTACCCCAAGGGGAACTTAGAGTAGGGGACCACAGGCAAGTAACAAATGGAACTATGAGAAACACTTCTCCCTCAAGGTCCCATTAATTAATGGGACAAAATACTGGGACCACGAGAAAACAGGGACATTTAATTTTATGTAAATAGGTAGGTATGTGAAACGAAACAGTACCTACCCTTAGCCGAACAGTAATCGAAAAAAAAACGCTCGTAAAAACATTCGTTACCTATGGCCCGGCCACAGCCAGCCGCGGCGGGCGGCGCGGCAAGCGAATTCAATAATCACTGCGCGCTTTCTCGATGGCGGCCTGTCAGCTCGTCGTCACGACCGCGCAGTGATTAAATTCGCTTGCTGCGCCACCCAGCGCGGCGCGGCTGGCTGTGGCCGGGCCGATTTCTTTAGTAATTTTGTATTGGGAAAGGAGTCGTTCTTTCCTGGGTCCAGTTTTTTTTTATTTTCCTACTCCCATAATAATTTTTTTTCTGGTAAATTCCTCTCGTGGGACAAGGTTTACAAAAAGAAAAAAAAATTAATCCCTGCAAAAAAAAATATTTAAAAACTCAAATAATAGTGTCCTTCATCGTGTATTTCTTAATGTTTTCGCTTTAAAATTGAAGTGTCTTACTATTAATTTTGCTCTCCTGAGTATATCAAAAAATTCTAATGCATATTTCAAGATTTTACAGCTGATTTAATCCTGAAAATCCATTTTGAGCGGCTACCGGCTGTTAAGGGTTATTCCTTTGCATTTTTATTTCTATTAAAATGGCTACATTTGCTGTTGATATGTCATTTGTTATTTTATTTGACATCTGACAGCATCAATGTGATATATGACAGTAGAAAATCGATGTTGCCAAGGTAAAAAAAGTTTTGGGTTGCTGTTTTATTAACTTTATCTAACCAACTATTTTTTGAAAAAACTAATGTTTGCAGGGATAAAAAAAACATATTTATACATATAAAGGTTCCGTATCTTGTGCTCTTTCCATGAAATATAATTTTATGACCGTAGGCCACGGTTTACCCAAAGGGGCCCAGCCTCCATACAAAAATGGAACATCTCTTTTGTACAGCGCCACCTAACGCCGAAATGTGAAATGAAGTTTCCATAGATAATACTATACTATCGAGTAATTTTACGTGCGTTTTTTTTCATGTTTTTTCCCGATAGATGCTCGTCGTGCTAAGGGTACAAGAACCGGGCGGCTGTGTAAGTAGACCTATACCTACCCTCAATGCTTCGACTGATCTATAGACAGGGACTCAAATGATAATGACTATTGAGATGTGGTTAATAACAGAGTACCGAGGGCGCATGAAAGTTTTATTTGTAGTGATTAGCTGTTGCCCAGCGACCGCCTAAAGTGAAGGTTGTATTTTTGACCACCGCTCAGTCCACGTGAAGCTACGAGGGCGGCAACCGTTCAGTCCGTCTGACACCGATGTATACATATTAATTAATCATAAACTACCTTTTGGTGTAGAAAATAATTTCATAGAATTATAAAAGAAAATTGAAAACTCAAATAAAAAAATAAATGGATGCTTAATATCCGCTTCGAAAGTTTTTAGTGTAGGTACTGAAAGTTGTGTCCCAACGGCGGGATTAGTGTAGGGATGCCATGACTCAGAGCAATCTAACCACTCCCGACAAGCAGCATGGTGTGCGCTCAGTCTCCGAAGAAAAGTTGATGGTAAGTAATTTGTCTTAAGTTGACTGGCTTTTATCCACCAAAAAAAATTTAATTTAATGTTCAATTCTACTATTCGTTTTGAGAATTCGTGTAGGTCTATCTTTAGCACCATGATTCTTATAGACCAAGCTCCCATTGCAGAAAACCTTACCTCATCCGATTACAACAGGGAAGCACAATGTAGTGAAAGATAATGTTTGGGAGCTCAGGCAACCTTATATTTTCATAAATGGCACATCTCAAGCTATCATCCTGCATTAGTTTCATCTTGTAATATCATGAGGTAAGTAACCCAATTTTTTTGCCCCTTTGGAGGAGGCTGATTGCGGAATCTGCCAAGGTGGGGGGAGGCAACCTATGTGGATTCACATCTACGAAGGCATATCTTTCACTGCATTAACATTTTGATTTGTAATCTTATAGTTATGAGGTAATTTTGAGTCAAAATTTGAATTAAGAACTCAAAAAAAAACATTGTTCTTCCAGGTTACATCATGGCAACCTGTCATAGTCCGATGCTCCCAAACATTATCATTCACTACATTGTGCTTCCCTGTTGTAATCGGATGAGGTAAGGTTTTCTACAATGGGAGCTTGGTCTATTAGATACATAAATACCTACTTATACAAATGAGGCAAATTTATATTTATTTAGATATTACAATAGATTTTTGTAAGCATGGTCCAAAGTCAAAAATTCAAAAGTCCCCATTACCTAACCACCTTTCACCAATAGATGACCACCTATTTTAACCAATACCTGACCTCCTCAAATAGTCAACTAATATACAAATCTACCCTTCATAGTTCAACATAGTTACGTTATTACGTACCTATCATAGGTTGTTAAACGAAACACTTTGATATTATTACTATGAAATTATAATGCAAAGTTTTGCTAATTTTTTATTTTTTTTCCTTACCTCAAATAAAAACAGAAAAACCATCACAGCTATGCCAAACGATACAAAATTGGAAATAAAACAGCTTTGAGTTAGTTTACTTACAGACGTCACTAAAGCTTGACGATTCAAGATAAAATATGCAAATTATAAAAATTCGTAGTAGGTATCGTAGCATTCGTAGCGAAAAACTCTGGCCACGCCGCCGCCGATACTAGGTAAGTAGGTTATACCCTTCATATATCCTTATGGATAGGATTATTCTTCCAAGTAGGGACCAAGTTTAACAGATAGATAACTTTAGTACTACAGCTATCTATCTGTTAAACTTAATTGCAGATAGAGTCATCCCTCTTACTAAAAAAACTTTAGTAGACTTAGGAATTTGAAATTTAAGCTAAAATGAGAATGGGTGATCAACACAAATACTTAGCATAAAAATAAGGGAGCCAGTTTAAGAACACCATATTTATACTTAAGGTACCTTTTGTCTATTTACGACATGTGAGAGTTTCCACAGATAAAAAATTCGAGACATATTTGCTTAAATCAAACATTTTATTGCATGGGTGAGTTGGTTATTTATTACAAGTAGATACCTAAATTAAACCCGAAATCAACCCGAAATGCCAAAATCAAACAATAAAATTACCACGGAGTATACAATGACTAACCTGTGAGCTTTTCTGTAAAACTGTAGGTGTCAAATATTGATTAGGCACGGTTTATTACAAAAAGAAACCAAAGTCAATACCTAGACAGAATAGTAGCCTAGGCCTAAGCATACATACAAAGAAAAACATTTTTAGGCACCCTGCTAGGTATGAGAATATGACTGTGTTCTGTCAGATACCTACAGTTAAACTTAAAAGGTGGGGCGCATTTTGTAAAATTTATCAGCCATATTGTGTGATATTGTCTTTTGCATTTTGTAAAAAATAAATAAATTAAAAAAAATATTAAAAACACGACTGCCCTGCCAAAAACGAACTAAAAAGTTAAACAACAAGTGTCATTGCAGTCGGGGGACCTTATTATGGAACAATTTTCGATCAGAGTCCCCCAACTGCAATGACACTTGTTGTTTAACTTTTTAGTTCGTTTTTGGCAGGGCAGTCGTGTTTTAAATATTTTTTTAATTTATTTATTTTTATTTCACACATTTTAGTGACATATTATATAGTTTTGGAATGTGCTCATCAAGGCCTTTCATTTGATGCCCATATTGTAATAATAGAGGAAAAAAATTTTTTTTTCACATTTTAAAATGGCGTCGTACAGTTGCGATATTGATTTTTTCTAAAAAAAATATAGCCAGTGTCACTTGGAATGCTGTAAGGATTCTAGCGATACCCCATTTATCCAAATCAGTTCAGGCATTTAGAAGTTATGGTGGAATAAAGAAACTACCATACCCATAAACATACATGAACCCTGAACACATATACACTCTTTTTGTTTTAGGCAGTCGTGTAAAAAATGTATCATCATCCATATTGTCTCTTGTATGCGCCCCACGTTTTTAAGTTTAAAATTTCTGTAGGGTTATAAATATTCAGAGAGGAATTTATTTTATACTTTTTAGGGCTGATTTTTCAATCCTCAGATAACAGATACCAGTCAGTTAAATTATAATCCGAATAACATATAGTCCGATTTAAAAACGTGTTTTTAATAAAGAGTTTTTTCAGTACCTACCTAAGTAAATTATTATTTTCTGCTTTTTAGTTAACAAGCTATACCATCTCCTATCGGAGCACTCGTCAAGACGATTCTAACGAGCCGAGAACAAAGTACACGAGTACTCAAAGAGGATTCAAACAAGCCCAAACACGATGGAGTTGCATGGTTTCAATATTGAGTTCCTATGGCATAGGGCCTTCCAGCTTCATCACCAGACCCTGGACCTCATCTTCCATTAGAGTACTCGTCAAGACGATTCTAACGAGCCTAAACACGATGGGGTTGTATATTGTTACATCATAGAGTTCTTGCCCTTTTCCGCCTTCATCATCAGATCAGCTCAATGACACCATAATATTGCATTGCCTTCCAGTTCTCACCTATGTTCAAAGTTTTCAAGCTCATCGGGAAGTTAGTATAAAATCGTTCGCAAACTTTGTGGACAAACAAACAAACAATCGAGAAAGCAACCTAATAAAACCGTGTAAAAAAAAACCGGCCAAGTGCGATTCGGGCTCGCGCACGAAGGGTTCCGTACCAAAAACGCCAAAAAATCACGTTTGTTGAATGGGAGCCCCCCTTAAATATATATTTTATGCTGTTTTTAGTATTTGTTGTTATAGCGGCAACAGAAATACATCATCTGTGAAAATTTCAACTGTCTAGCTATCACGGTTCATGAGATACAGCCTGGTGACAGACAGACAGACAGACAGGCAGACAGACAGACAGGCAGACAGACAGACGGACAGCGGAGTCTTAGTAATAGGGTCCTGTTTTAACCCTTTGAGTACGGAACCCTAAAAATGACGCAAAATGAAGCTCGAAGTCACTCCTACCTATCTGTATAAACGGGGAAAATTTTTTCTTTGTTCTGTGGTATAAACCGACCTCATGTACCACGAACTACGGACACTATATGGCCCCAGCCTGCCTAGCATGACCGATTTATATCGCGTGCGTGATATAGCGTTTTATCACGTTTAACTGTCAAAAAGACAAAGGAATTTGACAGTTGAGTGACGATAAAATGCTATATCACGCGATATAAATCGGTTATGCTAGGCAGGCAGTTCTACGGCTATGTTCAAAAAGATACATACCAAATAAACGTCCTACCACAACTCAATCATTGCCTATACTACAAATACCATGCTAAGGGTGATGTGATGACTATCATAGCGATTTGAACAAATAATATATTGCCAAATAAAAGTAAGTAATGTGTACGGAAAGTAGAAGTAGACCAGAATCTCATGAAACGGAAGTGAAATTATTTTTACTAAAAAACACGTCGTTGTTGCATTACAAAAGTAGTTAACTGTACACTAATGATAAAGAAATTTTATGATTTTCTTGACAGAAAAGTCTGTCAAGAAAATAATAAAGATGCAACAACCACGTGTATTTAGTAAAAATAATTTCACTATCGTTTCATGAGATTCAAGGTCTACCTCTGTAAGGCCGCGTTTCCACATGCAAGAAAACATCTGCAAAAAATGTCCCACAGCCTGTCACACAGGAGCTTATAAACGCTTGACAAACCGTCGCTAGTGCCTTAAAGTAAAGCTAGGGTTTCCTAGGATAGCGGTGCCGTCATATTACGGCCGTAATATAACGGCGTTGAATATTGTCTATGTAAACAATACGGCGACACCGTAACGTCAGAAACCGCGCCGTATTGTTTACATAGAAAACGTTCTACGCCGCTAAATTACGTCCGTAATATGACAGCACCGTCATCCTAGGAAACCCTAGCTTAAGACTGGCTTCTGTACCAGACGAAGCCGTCGCTGCTCGAAGGCCAGTGCATTTGCTATTAGTTAACACTTGTAAGGTACTGTCTGACAGGCTGTGGGACACTTCTAGCAGAAGTTTTCTTGCAGGTGGAAATGCGGCCTACCTAAAACGGCTGAATGGTAATGACCTTATCCGTCAACAGGTGGCAGTGCGCGTGCGACCGCTGCGGGCGGACGAAGGTCCCCGCATCGTGCACGTGGTTAGCGATAAGGTGAGCGATTGCATCTCGGCGACATTGACACATTCTATCACTAGTCGCGTGACGTCATCGCTTCTAGTGAGCATCGGCACCGATCACGCATAGTAAAAGTAAACGCCAGCTTGACTTGAGTATCAACTCGTGAGCTCGCGACACATGATATCTGGCATCAGCCCAATATTCTATCAGTCTGTCTGTATACATAGATATAATTTGATTTTTTTTTCCGATTGATGGTCCAAAGGTGGTCCAACTCCAAACTAATAGAATGGACTGATGTTAAACCGAACATGTAATTTGTTTCCCTATATATTTATCAACGAGTCAATAATAATAATCGCTCGCACCAGCTCGCACCTGGCAAGATTTGAATTTTGCGCCCCAAGACTTATAAGGCTTTTTTCTAGCTATGGGGTGCTATGGGTCAGCAAAAGTGCGTCCCCCTGAGGGTTGCACCCCTGACAGCCGCCCCCCTTGCCAGTCCCTAGCTACGACGCTGCCATTCATTACATCTAAGGCTCAGTTGCACCACCTAACTTTAACGATACAAGCTTATTGTTATTGTTAAAGTTAGGTGGTGCAACTGAGCCTTACGCGTGAAAGCACTAAACTTAAGAATCGCCTAAGTCTTTTCTTATCTACAACTCGACCAAGTTAACTTAGCGAATGACAGCTACATGACGGCTAAGTTTATGACACCGTTTTAATTTGGTCATGTTGTAGTTAGGAAAAGACTTAGGCGATTCTTAAGTTTAGTGCAATCGGCCATTAGTGTTGTTTGTTTTGTGGCGCAACACTCCAAAAGAATTTGATTGAATCAGGCGTCACTTGGCGGAAGTCCCAAACCATTTTGAAAAAGGAATATATTATATGTAGCTTACTTACGCAAACAGTTTGCGGAAGTGAGCTACAATATTTCTTTTTCACCTCTCCAGCACGAAAAGGGCGCTTTTGGCGCGTAAAAACTCGCAGCAAAATCGATTTTTGCTGCGAGCGTGAGGCAAATTGTTTTTTACCATCGCCACTCAAAAAAGTGCGTTTAATTCAACGAAAAGAGTGAATAATAAGCGATTTTATTCACCGAGTGAATAAAAATAATTTGAATTTGGAACAAGCGCGCATCATGAATTAGTACAAAAAAGTGCTGAAGGTACGTACTGGCTGCTATGGAGCTATTCCATAGAGAAAAAAAAATAAACGAAAAAATATCCCGCCAAATTTAACTAGGTTCTTTTTAGTGTCTAATCTTTGGGTTCTTTTCTATCTATTAGAGGGAGATTAAATGTTCAGTCTTGCATCAGTCCATTCCATCAGTTTCTTACGATATTCAGTGTGCAAAAATTCAAAGTCTATACAGACTGATGAAATGGACTGATGCCAGACTGATCATGTAATCTCTCTCTTAGCGTGGTTGTTTTATGTCATTAGAAAACTTCTAATTTCACTATTTTCTATGTTTAAATATTAGGTAGCGATTACCTAAATAATAAAATGAGATAACTATAAAGAGGCGCTCGACGGCACAGTGGTTTAGCGCCTGGCTCAGCAATTGTGGAAGTAAAGCAACTTTCGCAGGGGTCGGTCATGGGATGGGTGACCAAAAATGTATTATCTCGAGCTCCTCCGTGCTTCGCAAGGCACGTTAAGCCGTTGGTCCTAGCTGCATTTGCAGTCGTTAACACCCAACAATCCGCATTGGGCCCGCGTGGTGTATTATGGCCCATCCTCCCACCCATAAGGAAGGCCTGTGCCCCAGCAGTGGGGACATTAAAAATGGCTGATGGTCAACTTTAAATACATACTTTAAGTACTGCTAGGTATTTGTTTTCTCGCAGTCGATGGTAAAAAGTAGAGTACACAACTCGTGAAAAAAAATTTCATCTCGGTCCTTTGTATCCCTCGCTTCGCTCAGGATTCTACTTTTGAATCCCTCGCTACGCTCGGGATTCAACTCTAGAATCCTTCGCTACTCTCGGGATCCAACTTAGTCCCTCGAACTAAATTCCCTTTTTATTCACTTGTTGTATAATCTACTATTTTTAATATCTAACACCAACTTTTTAAATAATAAAAAAAAGAAATAAAGTGATAAGGATGACACCTGTAAAATTGATATGTGAGAAAAGGATAGATAGAGTGCTTTATGGTGTCATACATGAATTAAAAAGTAAAAAAATATAATGCACGGATATACCAAGGAGTTTTAAATAAGGATTGTTATAAAAGAAGGTTGATAATTCGAAATAAAGAGTATGGACGTAAGAGGTCGCATGTATGAAACAAATATGAAATAAGAAAGGTAAATGAAATTTATTAACAAATTATTTGTTTTATGATTATAAATAAATAAATAAGATGGTATATCAATGAATAAGAGAAAAACACAACGTAATGTAATCAAAACGCCGGGAATCTACTTTACTGACTTTATTAATAAAACTTTTCAGCATATCAGTTTGATCGAACTATTTTTGTGATATATTACAAAAATTAATGCGTCTAACGATGAAGATAGTTGTCTAACTCCAAAAGAGTTAAGTGAACAAGTTTCTAATGCTGAATTAAGGAACGTCACGTGAAAATTTTTTCGCTGGTTGAGGTGAAAAGTTGTATGTTTTACACGAGACCAAAATTTTGTTCTGCCTCGTGCCTTTAAATCACTCACTGTGCTCAGTAGTCTATATTAGAATCACTCGCTACGCTCGTGATTCAATTCTAGACTACTTCGCTAATAGTTCGTGATTTAAAGTCGGCACTCGCAGCACAAATCGATTTTGGTCACTTGTATAACAAATAACTATTTTCAAAACACCACTCCAAACGAATATTGTAGAATTAGTAAATGTGCTTTATTACATTTTATAATTTTTGGCATGGATCGCAGTGACGTTTATTCATAACTCTCATTTCATTATTATTGGTAGAGCTTAAATGGGTCCATTAGAAGGAACCATGAAAAGTTTTACTGAATTTATAGTAAAATAATAATATACAGGCATAACGTTTTCAGAAACTAATGGTAATATTTTTTTATTTACTTAGAAGAAATTTTCCATTGATTTAAATTAAAATACCTACTGAACATTTGGTAAATAAAAATAGTTAAAGAATAAATTGCATTAATGCACTTACCTATCTCACTCCGCAATGAAAACTTTCCAAACAGGAAACGTCGAAAATAGGCCACTTTTATGGAACTTCCGCTCACTACTATACTAGACTAGAACAGAATATTAGTACTAGTCCATTGGTTAATATTAAATGTGATGATACAGGCACTTGTTCTGGAGGACGAGGCTGACTACCGACGCGACGTGCTGCGCCAGCGCAGACTGAACGACAAGCAATATGTTTACGACAAAGTTTTTGGCGAGGACAGCACGCAAGTACGTCAACTTTCGTAACTGTTCGTAATTTTGTGGTAACTAGACGATTGATATGTGCGAGAGTAAATAAATAGGCACACAGACACACCCACCACACGCCCATATTCTGATTTCGTTTTACATGTCTAATTTTAATGTAAGTGGAAGTTGATTAAAATTAAATTGCCTAAACAACGTGTTACAAAATAACCCCTAATGCCAAATATGGTAGAGCTAGAGAGGGATCATCAAACTGTACAACTTTTACTGTAGGACCAACTCTGAAATCGCGAAAAAATCAGCTGTTTCATACATTTTAATTAATTTTCGTTATTATTTTTTGTATGAAACAGCAATTTTTTTTCGCGATTTCAGAGTTGGTGCCATAGTAAAAGTTGTTCAGTTTGATGGTCCCTATTTACCATATTCGGCATTAGGGGTTATTTTGTAACACATTGTATAATGGTAATTAACACACGTACCTACTATCTACTACACCTACACAGTTAGATAATAAAATAAAATGTAATATTCATATTTATTTTATAGGAAAATGACAAAGTATCGTTTCACGCGGTGCCCGTATGTTTGTTTTAGTAACCAAGCTATCTGATTATTATTTTTCATAAACTAAAAAGTAAGTAACAGTAAGTAAGTAAAAGTTAATAAAAACTTTTTTTTAGAAATGGAAAAAGTGGAAAAAGTAAAAAAAAACTATTCCTTTTTTCCCGCGTAAAACGCCTGTCAGACCCGTCACTATTGTCCATAGAGGCAGAAACTTTAGAAAAACTTAAGTCATCGTCAGCCACAAGAAGCTTACCTCCGCCGGGACGAAGCCGGCGTTGCTCTATCTATAATCTACATAAATGATTTAATAAATTAGTTTGCCGAAAAAAAGACAAGGATAATTTGGATTATTTGTAAAAAAAAATGGAAAAAGTGACAGATAGATAATTATGATGAATAAATATTTCTTTTAATTTTATGCAAACATTTTTTTCTTTTGTGAGAAATCTTTACCCTTCCTAAGGGGGCCCTTAGGAAGGGTAAAGATTTCTCACAAAAGAAACATTTTTTTAAACGGGGGCGCCAATGCACGCTGCGAGGTGATAATAATTAGTAATAATTATGAACTAATATTGTAATCTGCGTAGGTAAATGAGTTTCGCAACATGATGGCCGTGAACCGTCTCTGTTTCTTGGCACTAGACTGCGTTTACTATTCTTAAACTGTATTTCTGGTGAACTTAGTATTATTTCTGGTTCCTTACTGCTGCCGCTTTGCACAAGGCCTAACAAACGAATTTTGCATAAAAACGTTAATTACTTTCGTGTTGGGGGTTTAACAGCTTTACCATTTAGAGCATTTCTGCATTATTATCGATACCTACTTACTTACTGAGCTGAAATGATGATGAATGATTTTTTGACTGATAAAACAGAAGGATCAAAGAAAATATCAGGATATAACAATATTCTTACTGCTCAAAAGAAAATATCGGCGTAGGTCACAGGGCATAGGCACAGAATAGATATAAGTATACCGTGCATAGGGTTTTTCATACAAACAAGTTAATTTCTCAAAGGTTTAGGTATTGAAATATAAATTCAATCTGATTTTATTTGAATTGGACATTGTTCGAAAGCTGTTAGACAACTTTGCGGACTTTACTGTCGAATTTACGGTATAATTTCTATTAAAAAAACTTTCAGGCTCGTTTGTATTTTCTTTTGAGCAGTATTGGAAATATTTGTGTCTGATTAGAAGCATTGGAAATTGTTTTTTTTAACCTAGACAAGTAATTACTCGTCTAAACAACGTGTAAAATAAACTAAGTAACTAAAAACATTTGTATTGAAGCAATCCTGAAATCGCAGAAAAAATTCAGCTGTTTATACATTTTTGCAAAGTTCGCTAATTTGTATGAAACAGCTTATTTTTTTTCGCGATTTCAGAATTGCTTCAATACAAAAAAATAATCGTTATTATGAGCCCTGTACTTAGTATCAAGGTTTTGCTTTATTTTATTAAGGTACACGTTGTAGACACGAGTGTTAGAGGTATCTCATTTTTACGATATTCATAGAATGAGATTTCGTGATAATAAAGGTCCCTGAAATATTAAGGTACTTAGCTATTATACCACCGAAAGTGGCGCCCTCAGAGGTTTTTATTTAATAAGTTGTTAATAGAAAATGTTGTTAAATAATAAAACTTTCCAGGGAATTTTAGGGCTCATGATCTAGTATTTTTTAGAAGATAAGTATCACTATACACCGTCATTTTGTAGTCGTTTTAATTAACTTAAGGGAGTGTTCTACTTACGAAACTAAACATTTTTGCCAAAGAAACATGGGTCGAAAAACGACAAAAAAATTTGACTTTCCCATACTAATAAAATGTTTTAGCTGTCTAGTTAGTATGGGAGACCCAAAATTTTTTGTCGTTTTTCGACCCATGTTTCTTGGGCAGAAATGTTTATTTTCATTGGTACAACACACCCTTAAGTTAATTAAAACGACTACAAAATGACGGTGTATTCCCTCGTAGTCATTCGTAGAAGTAGATAGCAAATGTGTCAAAAATGGCCATCACTATAAGCAGTTTTGCTATCTAATTCTAGCAGTGACTACGAGGAAACATGGGCGTACCGAGGGGGGGGGGGGGGGGGGGGGGGCAGGTAGGGGCAGCTGCCCCCCTGGAATTTGTTTACATCTCAACTAACTATCTACTTTTTTTCGATAAAAGTTCTAATTTGTCATTTGCAATACAATATATACTTTACTTTTGAAAATCGTGCGGACCTTTCATTAATGACATTCCCTCCGAGGGAATGTAATGATACCGTTTAAAAATACTAGAATATGGGCACAGAATACATCATAGTATGCTATGGGTCCTAAAAATTCAACGTAAAATTCTAATAAAATTGTGTAGAATGTACAATATTAAATAAAATTCACCGCGGCGCCACTTTCGGTCAGGGTGCCACGCCACCTTAAAATGCTTAAAATGACATAAGTTCGAATGCTTCTAAAGGAAGAAGTGTACGAGGCAGTGTGCGCCCCGTTGGTGGGCGACACGCTGCGGGGCTTCGCGGGCGCTATCTTCGCGTACGGCGCTACGGGGGCGGGCAAGACGCACACGATGACTGGCCTCATGTCGCGGGCACTCAACAGGCTGTTCACCACTATTGCTGAGAGCGACAACCCTAAGGCATACGAGGTAAGAACATTATTAACATTTGGTGCTGAGGGGTGCAACTTGGATATTTAAATTAAAATATTAAAAAAATCATTGCGACGAACTGAGAACTCCATATCCTCCTTTCTTTGAAGTCTGTTAAAAATGACCAGCTCGTTAAGATAATTCAAACATTATAGTATTTAACCAACTTCTTTCAGGATTACTTGAAAACTACTGAACCGATTAAAATGAAAATTATAAATGGGACCATCTAATTCTAGACTCTTTTGAATGAAAAGAATTTTAAAAATCGGTTCACAATTCGAGGATATATCGAGGAACATACATACAAAAAAATAAGTCGAATTGATAACCTCCTCCTTTTTTTGAAGTCGGTAAAAAAGATCTTTATTCAATCTGGGAAAAATAAGGGACGGAACATTGTTAATGGATAGAATTAAATTTTTGGTAAATGCCTTTAAAAATCCCAAATTGGCAGTTGTTTTTATCAAAGCTTGCAAAATTTTCAAAAACGACACAAGCTTTTCACTTAGTTTTTGCCACCGAGGTAAATTACATCAGTGGTTTTACACGCACAAAAAGGACTTGCAAGTATAAATAATTTTGATTTAGGGTTTTACAAAGTTTTTTCCGCATCTTCCGAGCGTAAGCGCAGCGACCGTCGTAACATGGGTTGCAGCCCTGCCGCAGGCGCGGTCGTAACTCAGCCGAGTCTGCAATAAACAAGAGCTCACGAGTTTCATACGACGTTTTTCAACACATTTGCGAGCAAAAAACAAAGTGATTTACCACACAGCAACAAATACGACAAAAACAAAATATGATAATTATGGGAAAAGGCGCACAGGTTTTTAGGGTTCCGCGTAGCTTAGTGGCAAAAAAACGGAACCCTCATAGTTTCGTCATGTCTTTCTGTCCGTCTGTCCGTCCATATGTCACAACGCTTTACGATTTTTACATAAAAATAAAATATTAAGAAAAATGAAACTGAAATTTTTTTACCATTGAAAATGGTTATCAGATGCAAATCGCCTGAGACATATTTTTGTCCATATCTCCGAGGATTTTGGGAGGATCGAAATAAAAATAGTACCAAAAGTTGAGGAGTTTATCGAGACACGTGTGACCGTTTGAATTTTGAAAATCTAATGGTAACTTTTTTTGGAATTTTGCTAAATTCCGAAAATTCCGGGTTTTTTGGAGGATGTTTGTTTACTAAATTGTAAATATTTCTCTCCCTCTCCCTCTCCCTCTCCCTCTCCCTCTCCCTCTCCCTCTCCCTCTCCCTCTCCCTCTCCCTCTCCCTCTCCCTCTCCCTCTCCCTCTCCCTCTCCCTCTCCCTCTCCCTCTCCCTCTCCCTCTCCCTCTCCCTCTCCCTCTCCCTCTCCCTCTCCCTCTCCCTCTCCCTCTCCCTCTCCCTCTCCCTCTCCCTCTCCCTCTCCCTCTCCCTCTCCCTCTCCCTCTCCCTCTCCCTCTCCCTCTCCCTCTCCCTCTCCCTCTCCCTCTCCCTCTCCCTCTCCCTCTCCCTCTCCCTCTCCCTAATCCTTTCCCACACCCGTTCCCATCCCCGACCTCTTAACAAAACTTTGAGCCCCTTTTTCACCTTTTTAGGAGCTGAATTTGTCCACCGTGTTGCACTTCAAAATAAATGTCATATTCGCAATCACCATCCCATAAAACCCTAATAACGACATCCATATCTATTTTTATGAATACTTACCCATATTACCCCCTAAGGGATGATTTTCAAAATAACAAATTATGTGTTTGCCTATTTATTTTTAGACGTGCCCCTACGAATTTTAAAGTTGTAATTTCAATTTTAGATTCTTTTTCCTTACAAAATTTAAACCCCATTTTCACCCCTTTAGGGGTTAAATCATGTCCACCGTGTTGGACATCAAAATAAATGTCATTTTCGCAATCACCATCCCATAAAACCTCTAGAACGACATCCATATCGATTTTTTTTATGTTTACTTACCCCATTTACCCCCTAAGGGGTTGATTTTCAAAATCACAAAATAATTGTTTGCTTATTTATTTTTAGACGTGCTCCAGCGAAGTATAAAGTTGTAATTTCGATTGTATATTCTTTTTCCATACAAAAATTTCAACCCCATTTTCACCCCTTTAGGGGTTAAATCATGTCCACCGTATTAGACTTCAAAATAAATGTTATTTTCGCAATCGTCATCCTAGAAAACCCTAATAACGACATCCATATCGATTTTTGGGTTCTTTACCCCATTTCACCCCAATTTCATCCCCATAGGGGTCAAAATACTAACAATAACGATATTCGTTGCGTTAGATTTCCATCCATAAGCTTAAATAATGAATTTAGCTATTTTTACTTCGTAAATGAAGGATTTTCTTTACACAACTTCATCCCCCTTTTCACCCCTCCGGGAGAAGAATTTTCAAAAATGCTGAGACACGTGTATATACTTTACGAGCAAGTGAGTTGAAAAAAATATGATAATGTGATCTAAAATAAGAATTAACAATTCAAGGCATCGGAGGTGAGTTTATATGAAAAATTTTGTCTACTCTATCGCATTGGGTGTACCTATAAAGATAGATGTGTGTTATAAATAAATAAAATAGAAAAAAAAACCATAATATGATAACGGTTGTTTGCATAGAGATGTAAGAGATAAGTTGCCGTCAGGTGAATTTTGATTAATAAATCCACCGCGGTAGGTATACCTACCACGCAGTATTATAATATCAGCGAAGATTTTGCTCAAGTATTTAATTTTTTATTCAACAGACATATTTAACGTTAAAAAATATCGGTTTAATTATAAAAAATAACTTAGCTAAACGATCCAAACGAAAGTGAAAAATCTAAATGGGGTAAATTCGTTTCGTTTGTTTTCAAAAACGCTATACCTATGGCGTGGTAGTGTCGTTGATTAGGTGTGAATGAAAATGATAATTTTATATACATTTATCTACACTACACCCATGCTTTAAATCCTCTGTAAAGGGTTAGCGCGGCAACTGGCAACTTTGGAAGTGTTGCGTTATGAAATTCCGTACATTATAATAACACACTTTCGGAAGGTGTTATTATAATACTACTGACGAGGAGAGGGAGGAAAGTAAAAGACAAAGTCAAAGCCCTTTATGGAGGAAACATATCATGGGTGTAGATAATATGATGGGTGTTTTTATTTTATCACATATCAATTTTACAAGTCACATCCTCGTCACTCTATTTCTTTTTTCTTTATTATTTCAAAAGGTGGTGTTAGAAATTAAAAAAGCACTTTGCCTCACGCTCGGCTCGCGGCAAAAATCGATTTTGCTGCGAGACGCGCCAAAAGCGTGCTGGAGAGGTGAAAAATACTTGTATCAACACACGTTATTCATTTTATAGAACTACAAAAAATTGTTTTAAAAAACAAAAAACCGACTTCAAAAGCCTACGCTACCTCTAAAAAGCAAGAAATAATATTCAAATCACTAGATACGCATTATCATTGTAAATAAAACACGTCTATTGAAGTCGGGTGGGGCTGGAGGACAGCTTTTTTTTATTCTAAAAGCCCCACCCGACTTCAATATACGTGTTTTATTTACAATGAAAATGCGTAAATGGTGATTTGAATATTATTTCTTGCTTTTTAGAGGTAGCGTAGGCTTTTGAAGTCGGTTTTTTGTTTTTTAAAACAATTTTTTATTTCATTCTTTTTAGTGTAAGTACCTTCTGTATTAGATAATGTTATCTAGGTAGAAAAATCGGTTTGACCAAACGTGAGATAATCGCGGACATACATGCATATGGGTCAAACTGATAACCTCCTTTTTTTGAAGTCAGTTACAAACCCTCTAAAATGTCAAAAATACTTTTCTGAAAACCGCATCAAAATCAATTCAGCCATACACGAGATAATCGCGGACAAACATTCATGAATACATAAGGATCAAGTGGGGTCAGAACCTCCTTTTTTGAAGTCGGTTAAAACACCAAAACGTTCTCCTAAATCTAATAAATACTTTTCTGAAAACCGCAATAAAATCGGTTCAGCCGAACGCGAGATCATCGCGGACAAATATACATACACTAGCTGCTGCCCGCGACTTCGTACGCGTGGCACTAGCACTTGTTTACCTATGGTTTTTTTGCCGCAAAACAGCCTGTGTTCCCAAACAAACTTACATCCCATTTCACCCCTTAAGAGATGAACTTTGTAAAACGCTGAATTACGTATACCATAAATTGTGAAGAAGAGCACTAATGTCAAGTTTCAAGTAAATCTCATACCTACGCTGAAAGACATAATGCATTATTTCTATTATGAAGTCTGAAATCTAAAATCGCGAAAAAAAAACAGCTGTTTCATACATTTTGATATTTTCGTTATGAATTTTTGTATGAAAGTTATGAAACTGCTTTTTTTTCACCATTTCAAAGTTCGTCCCATAGCAAAAGTTGTTCAGTTTGATGGTCCCTATCTACCATATTCGGGATTAGGGGTTATTTTGTAACAAGTTGTATGCACCTGGAATACAATGTTATCCTGTTTAATGGTTCCCTAAGGATTTTCTCTAATATCCACGCGGACGAAGTCGCGGGCGGAAGCTAGTTTATTACAATAATCAGAATTGGGTCCAGAGATATTAATATCCCGTTCCCATTTCCTTACTCTTTTCAAAATAAATGGCATTTTCGCAATCACCATCCCATAAAACCTCAAGAACGACATCCACATCGATTTTCATTTTTAATTACCTCATTTACCCCTTAAGGAATAATTTTCAAAAAAACAAAATGTGTGTTTGCCTATTTATTTTTAGACGTGCTCCAACGAATTCTAAAGTTGTAATGTCTATTTTTTATTATTTTCCATACAAAATTTGACCCCATTTTCACCCCCTTAGGGGTTAAATCATGTCAACGTTGTTGAACTTCAAAATAAATGTTATTTTCGCAATCACCATCCCATAAAACCTCAAAAACGACATCCATATCGATTTTCATTTTTACTTACCCCATTTACCCCCTAAGGGGTGAATTTTCTAAATCACAAAATATATGTTTGCCTATATTTATATTTAGACGTGCTTCTACGAAGTTTGTAGTTGTAATGTCTATTTTATATTAATTTTCCATACAAAATTTGAACCCCTTTTTCAACCCTTTAGGGGTTAAATCATGTCCACCGTGTGGGACTTCAAAATAAATGTTATTTTCGCAATCGTCATCCCAGAAAACCCCAATAACGACATCCATATCTTTTTTTTGTATTTTTTACCCCATTTCACCCCTATTTCATCCCCATAGGTGTTGAAATACTACCTTAAACAATTTACGTTTTGTTAAATGTCGATTCATCAGCCTAAATTATAAATTTAGGGATTTTTACTTCAAAAATGAAGGATTTTCTATACACAACTCCATCCCCCTTTTTACCCCTTCAGGGGCAGAATTTTCAAAAAACCTGAGATTCGTATAAATCAATTTTTAATCTTCAGCCTAAACACAAAATTTGAAAATGCTAGCTTCAAAACTGAGGGACTTTCATTAAAATTTTGGACCCCCGTTTCACCCCCTTAAGGAGTCAGTTTTGAAAAATCCTTTCTTTAGTGCACCCCTAGCCTTCATAAGGAACCTGTGTGCCAAATTTGGAGTCTCTAGACCCAGCGGTTTGAGCTATGCGTTGATATGTAAGTCGGTTTCTTCTTTTATATATTAAGACTAGCTTCTGCCCGCGACTTCGTTCGCGTGGATGTTAGAGAAAATCCTAAGAGAACCTTCAACCAGAATCTGACCAGTCATTTTTACGTTTCCCGTTCCGGTTCCGGTTCCCGTTCCCGTTCTGTTCCCGTCCGTTCCCGTCCCTTTCCTGTCCCGTTCCCGTACCCCTTCCGTTGCCATTCCCGTTCCCGTACCGTTACCGTCCCGTTCTCGTTCCCGTTCCCGTACTGTTCTCGTCCCGTTTCATTCCCGTTCCCATTCCATTCCCGTTCCGTTCCCATTCCGTCCCGTTCCGTTCCCGTCCCATACCCCTTCCGTTCCCGTTCCCATTCCGTTCCCGTTCCGTTCCCATTCCATCCCGTTCCGTTCCCGTCCCGTACCCCATCCGTTCCCATTTCCGTTCCCGTCCCGTTCTCATTCCCGTTCCCGTTCGCATCCCGTTCTCGTCCCGTTCCGTTACCGTATCGCTCCCGTTCCGTTCCCGTTCCTTCCCCCTCCGTTCCCGTCCCGTTCCCGTGCCGTTCCTTTCCCGTTCCCGTCCCGTTTTGTTCCCTTTCCGTTCCCGTTTCATTCGCGACCCCTTCCCGTTCCGTTCCGTTACGTACCGTTTCGTTCCGTTCCGTTCCGTTCCGTTCCGTTCCGTTCCGTTCCGTTCCGTTCCGTTCCGTTCCGTTCCGTTCCGTTCCGTTCCGTTCCGTTCCGTTCCGTTCCGTTCCGTTCCGTTCCGTTCCGTTCCGTTCCGTTCCGTTCCGTTCCGTTCCGTTCCGTTCCGTTCCGTTCCGTTCCGTTCCGTTCCGTTCCGTTCCGTTCCGTTCCGTTCCGTTCCGTCCCGTCCCGTTCTCGTCCTGTTCCCGTTCCCGTTCCCGTTCCAGTTCCCGTGCCCGTGCCCTTGCCCGTTCCCGTTCCCGTTCCCTGGATGTGCATGTCCAGGTCCAGGTCCATGATGTGTCATGTCCACCGTGTTGGACTTCAAAATAAATGTCATTTTCACAATCACCATCCCATGAAACCTCAAGAACGACATCCAAATCGATTTTCATGTTTACTTACCCCATTTACACCCTAAGGGATGATTTTCAAAATAACAAAATATGTGTTTGCCTATTTATTTTTAGATGTGCTCCTACGAAGTTCAAAGTTGTAATGTCTATTTTATATTATATTTCCATACAAAATTGGAACCCCATTTATTTATTTATTTATATTTATATAGGGGTTAAATCATGTCCACCGTGTCAGACTTCAAAATAAATCTCATTTTCGCCATCACCATCCCAAAAAACCTCAAGAACGACATCCACATCGATTTGTATGTTTACTCACCCCTATTTACCCCCTAAGGGGTTGATTTTCAAAATCACAAAATATATGTTTGTTTATTTATTTTTAGACGTGCTCCTACGAAGTTTGAAGTTGTAATGTCCATTTAAATTTTTTTTTTCCATACAAAATTTGAACCCCATTTTCACCCCTTGAGGGGTTAAATCATGTCCACCGTGTTGGACTTAAAAATAAATGTCATTTTTGCAATCGTCATCCTACAAAACCCCTATAACGACATCCATATCTATTATAGGTTTTTTTACGCCTTTTCACCCCCATTTCAACCCCATAGGAGTTGAAATACTAACAGAAACAATATACGTTGCGTTAGATTTCCATCCATAAGTCTAAATTATAAATTTAGCGATTTTTACTTCGAAAATAAAGGATTTTCTCCAATACCCAACTTCAACCCCTTTTGACCCCTTCGGGGGCAGAATTTTGGAAAACGCTGAGACCCGTATTTATTAATTTTCAATCGTCAGCCTAAACACAAAATTTGAAGATTCTAGCTTCAAAACTGAGGGAGTTTCATACAAACTTTCATCCCTTATTTCATCCCCTTAGGGATGGAATTTTCAAAAATCCTTCCTTAGTGGATGCCTACACTGTAAAAAATATCTGTGTGCAAAATTTCAAGTCTCTAGGTTCAGCGGTTTGGGCTGTGCGTTGATAGATCAGTCATTCAGTTTACGATTTTATATATTAAGAAGAAGATACCTGAGAACCTCCTTTTTGAAGTCGGTTAAAATACCAAAACCTTCTCCTAAATGTAACAAATACTTTTCTGAAAGCCGCAACAAAGTCGGTTCAGTTCAACGCGAGATAATCGCGGACAAACATACATACATACCGGTCAAACTGAGAACCTCCTTTTTTTTTGAAGTCGGTTAAAAATATAGGTAAGTATACGAACACCTTTAATAGGTGTTCGTTTTTTTAAATAGAACAATCCATCTATTCATTTTGATAACCCTTGAACTTTGGTAAGTGTAAATCTAATTTTCATGAAGTCTACTTTATGCAGCACCTAGCCTTTGATGAGTTCGATAAAACAAATAGAAGGTTCACCGTTCACGTCAATATACCTAAGTGGAAATGTGTCGAGTAATAATGTAAACACTTTTACAAACAAGAACATACTGTTGTGTTCGTTCGATGATGGGTATTTCATTGGCGACTAATTACTTTTTCCCTATATTGTTATACAAAAGGGATCTCAAGTTCAAGGGCAAATGATTAGTTTTGAATAAAATTACATTTTACCTATACTTATCTCTACAAATTAGGTATTTTAGTAATTACTACCTTATCATGCACGCCACGCGCCTTGGATATAGTTTTAATTCAGGTTATAAACTATACATATGCTAAATTTAATCTAAATCTGTTCAGCCATTCTTGAGTTATAAGTCGTATAAATAACCTTACTTTGTTTTATAAGGCTCTCAATATTTGTCTAAAAAGGAGTTGTAAAATTAATTTTTCCGAAAATTATTGGGAAATAGGAAAAAGTTAATAAAATCAGAGTTATAGAAAATTTAATAAGCTTTCATTTCATCCTAAAACATTTTTCGTTACAACAACGCGCCATTTTTGAAATATTGGTGAAAAACCTAAAATTGGGACCTTTGTCCCCCTCCCCTCTCTCCGCCTCACCTCCTAGACGTCAGGACTTGGCTGAGTTGCACCACCTAACTATAACGGTAACCAGCTTGTTAAAGTACCGGTTAAGCACAAGTTAGCCAAATAAGAGGTTGCCAGCCAGCATGATGTCCTTTGACAAGTTTGACGTGACAAATAGCCTTCCGGACGACTTCGTCATTTTCTTAAACTTGACGCTTTCCTAACTTGTCTCATTTTTAACTCGGCTTTTTCTTAGTTGGTCTCTTTCCTAGATGACTTCGTCATTTTCTTAAACTTGACACTTTCCTTACTTGTCTCATTTTTAACTAGGCTTTTTCTTAGTTCGTCTCTTTCTTAAACTTGTCTGAACGACTTCGTCATTTTAACACGTTTTTATTAGATTGATTTCTCGTTTGTTAGTTTGTTTGATTGGTAGTTTGTTTAAGAAAGTTTAAGAAAGAAACCAACTAAGAAAGAGCCGAGGCACAGAATACATAAGAGGTGAAAATTAGGCGAGTTGGGAAAGTGTCAAGTTTAAGAAAATTACGAAGTCGTCCAAAGGGACAAATAGGTAGCATCACCATTTGACAATAACTTTAACTTTGATAGCGTTTTGGTGCAACTCATCTCCCTAAGCACGCTGAATACATTTCTTAAGAAATTGCTTAGGTTCCCCTCACGCACTCTACAACTTCTTATTGATTACTTTTACGAATACTTAAGTAGGTAGTAGGTACTAGTAAATTCTCTAACACCCATAAAATGTGGTTTAAGTATTTCAGATATAAATAAAGGTGTTGTAATGCTGATGGAGTACCTTCAAATATTTTGTGGTTATGCGGCGAAAAAAATGTAGAGTGGGTGTCGCGTAAAGTACCTGAGCAACTCACTTAATAAACTTTTTTTTTATTAAGAATTTATAGTGAAATGTAAGCCCATGTCATTTAAAATTCCTTGATCTGGTTTGAAATTCAAATGACCGTATATTTCAAAAACAAACGTGCAGAAAACGAAAATATGTGAAAAAAGTAACCCCGTAAAGTCAAAAACCTAGTAGAGAAGCTGTTTATAAAAGGCAAGCTTTCGTTATTTTGCGGTTACTTAAATTACTTAGTGCATTTTTATTTCGCTAGTAAACATTTGAAAAGGGTTTGACAAAGAAGGTTAATTGCATGAATTTTAGCTGAATGGTGGCTGACGGCACGACGCCATTGTTCAGTTGCCATCAACTTCCGACGAGGTCGTCTACATTTTCGATGGCTTTCGTGAAAATAGGAATGGCCTTCTCGTGATTCAACTTATACCTCTATCTATGCCAATATACCTACGTATAAAAAGCGAAATGGCAATATACGAAGTCAATAGATGAATATCGTATAAAATTGATTGATAGTGTACCTACTCGTATTTACAGTTAAATAAGATAAAAAACAATCTCTAAATGGATTATATTTTTGAAATCTTATTAAATTTAGTCAACATTCGGAATATGGAATTGCATAAATGTGGAAATTGTACAAATGTGTCCAGAGGGTGATATTAAAAATGCCTGTGGGCTTTGAACTTCAGCGGGTTTTCATTTCACCCTGTGCGGTACAGGAGCAGGTATGACCTCACAGCACAGAATACATAATAGTACAAGCTCACAGGCGGATGAAATGTAGGAACCTATCGTTTGGTAAAACATAGTCTTCCCAAAATATTGCATGGCATACGATTCACATACCAATTTGAGTAGTGCATAGGATACTATCGGATATCATCATGTTTTTTTGAATATAATGTTTGTCAAAATAAAACGATTTCTTAATAAATATTTGAATAAAACTTGGCAAAGTAAAAATATGCCAAATGATAATTTGACCAAGTGAATAAAATGCGAAATATAAAGCTAAAAATTCATTTGGGAAATGAAACAAGTGCGATACGTTTTTTGGGAAGTGAGACCAAAAATAATTCGGTCATTCTCGTCATGTCCGGTGGCGTGCTTGTTACGTCATTCAATTCTTGTGACGTAATCGCAAATATTATGGACTTTTGTGGTATTACCAGTGTTTTGTTACCAAGTATTACTTCGTGACACGATGATTTGCAAGAAATTAAGTTCTAATGTGGATACCATTTACCATTCGTTAGCAGTAAATTACGAGGGTGAAACTATGCAAGCAGTGCCATTAATACCTTTAAGTGTCGCGTGACATAGTTCTAATAAGATTCTATTTAAAGATTTCGCAACACGCGCGACATTGTACTATTATGAAAACCATCTAGATATCATAAATAAACTCAGTAAAGTAAATCTTCCTAAGCTCGTAAGCGAAAGATTTAATTAATTTATGAAATATATTTACTTACTAGAGGGTGTTTCATAATAACTCGTAAAATTTTGTCTTCATCTTTATTTGTATGGAAACTGCAAAGTGACAAGCCTAGACGCAAAGAGACTTGTTTTTGATACTAAATTCCAGGTCTAGGGTTGCAACATGCAGTTTATAATCAAAAGGCTTTTTTTTATTAAAAAGGAGGCGGGTTTCAGGGTTTATAACAATATTTCGGGGTTGTATGCAGATACCTGATATATTTGGCTTCGGGGTTTTTTTTTGTAACACGTTGTTTGCTATCTATGAAATTGCCGATTTAAATCGAAAAGTTTTTTTAAATACAACATTTCTTTAGTTAGGTTATCCTAAGAATCTATATTCATATTCTAGACCTAACCCGAGAATCCAGGGTTATCTAACTAAGTGTTAGCTGTTATTGTTCGGAATCGGGTGAAATTTCTAAAAACCAATACGACGAAAGTTTCAAATTATCATATAGTATCCAATATTCATCACACACAATGTGACAATCAGATTCAAAATTCGTAGATTACCTAAGGCAAGCTTCACTGAGATTTTATAGTTCGACGGGTTTTGAGATGAATCTGCTTCCACTATGGCTTTCAAGTCAATTCAATTCAATTCATTTATTCCATACAATATACATTGTGTTGAATATTATTAATTTTATAGAATTTAGATATTATAACAATTACGTACATTCACAATACAATTAGGTACATTTATGATTAAATTAAATTAATTAAATAAATTGCAACATCTATTCCAATTAAAAATAAATGTCAACTAAAAAATTTATCAACTAACTACAATGTCATAAATAAATTGCAACGTCTATTCCAATTAAAAATAAATGTCAACTAAAAAAATTATCAACTGAGTACAATGTCAATATAAATTAAAATAAATGTGAAACAGATACAATTCATTCATAAAAAAAAATATAAAAATAAAATAAAATTACAGCGTCAATTCGAGATATTAAATTAAATTAAAACATAATACTTATCACATTATGTAGTATTGCCATTGTTAACAAACTCTTCCACTGAATAATAGCACTTTTCTAACAAAAACTTTTTCAGTTTCGATCTGAAGTCACTCCTATATAATATATTTTTTAGTTCATTGGGTAATCTATTAAATATTCTGATTGACTGATAAAAACTGCTCTGCTTGACTATGTCTAACCTGGGCACCAATCTATGATTAAAGTCTTTTCTCCTTGTACTTTCTCTAATCTTTTTTTCTTCTTGAGATTCATACTCATGTACATGTTTAGCAAAATGAGTCATCAAGACTAGTATGTACAAACTCGGAACAGTTAAGATTCCGAGTTTTTTAAAATGTTTCCTACATGAGTCTTGTTGTTTAATACGAACCATTGTTCGGATAGCCCTTTTTTGCTGAACAAATGCCTTATTAATATTATATTTGTAGCTTTTCCCCAGAATAATATACTATAGCGCAGTCTCGATTCAACCAGTGCGTAATATACCAACTTGAGGTGCTTTAAATTTGCTTCTTCACGTAGGCTTCTTAATACATAGCAGGCAGAACTTGTTTTTTTCTCTATGTCACTTAATTCTTCTTTCCATTTTAACAAATTATCGATCTTTATTCCTAAAAATTTTGTCACCTGTATAGATTGCACTTGTTTATCGTTTAGTTGAGTGTCCAGAGTATCTTTATAACCAACATTATTTTGCAACAACATAACACTTGTTTTGTCAGTATTGATTATAAGACCATTAGCTGCTAGCCAATTACTCATTGTTTCCAAAGTTAAATTAACTTTAGATTCAAGACTCTCTAATTCCTTGGCTGAAATAACGGCATTAGTGTCATCTGCAAATAAAATTAACTTTACCATGTCATCGGAGTTAGACATATGACTACTAAGGTCGTTTATAAAAGTGATAAATAAAATAAAATGGGACCAAGAATAGAGCCCTGTGGTACACCGACTTTGATATCTACTATCTTTGACCTGGTTACGACTTCAGACATGCTATCATCAATTGTTTTGATCTCCACAAACATTTTCCTATTTTGCAAATAAGATTCAAAAAGTTTCAAGACCTTTCCTCTAACGCCATAATGATTTAATTTTTCTAACAGCAGCTTATGATTTACGGTGTCGAAAGCAGAACTCATATCAAGGAAGAGTGCAGCTACTTTTAATCTTTCATTTATTCTGCCAAGCACATCACTTAACAATTTGTCAATAGCATCCTGTGTCCCCACCATTCTTCTATAACCGAATTGAGATTCATTGATTACCCTATTAATTCCAAAATGGCTTAGCAACCTTGTTTTCAGCAGGGTCTCAAAAATTTTCGACAAAGTTGGCAGTAATGAGATTGGCCTATACATTTTCGCGTCCATCTTAGAGCCCTTTTTATGTACTGGGACCACTTTAGCTATTTTAAACTGATCAGGGAATACACCTTCTTCCATACATTTGTTGTAAAAGCAACTTAGTGGCTCTGCAAGTACGTCTATATTATCCTTGATTATGGTAATTGGCACTTCATCATAGCTACAAGAAGTTTTAGCTTTCATTCCTTGGACAACCTTTCTAACTTCGTCCGCATTAGTTGGTCTCAAAGACATATCCTCTGTGACTCTTTTTACATTTTGACTAAGAAGTCTCAAGGCCAAATCCTCATTAATAGAAACTTTATTTAAGCTATGATCAAACTGTAGAGCAAAAGTGCCAGCAATCATTTTCGGGTCATTAACTACTTTTCCATAAATTTTTAGCATCATTTCGGATCTCTCTTTACCTGACAAATTTCTGTGTCTATTCACTAGTCTCTTATACTGTCTTAGACAAGTTTGTAGAATGAGCTATTTCCTCCTGCACAGCCATTTTCTTTGCTTGCCTTATCACTTTCCTATAGAGTGTTGTATATTCATTTCTAAACTTAGAGATTGAAACGTCGTTCCAATGCCCTTTACCTATACATAGGAAGCGTTTCATTTGACTTGATATTTTAATGCCTTTGGTAATCCATCGTATTCCTGTGTTGCGATTCAATTTAAATATCTTTTTTTTCTTTTTCATGCAAGTTTGAAACAGGGTGTTAAATTGTTTTATAAAAACATTGATGCCCATTTTATTCCAGTCCTCATTCATAACATGCTCTCTAAATTTATCTTTATTATTCTTTGTGAATGCTCGTCTTACCCCATTCACAACAGAAGTCTTAGTTCTCTTTCTGTGGCTAGGTACGATAATACTGCACGATAATCCTGCATGACCATCTGCTAAACCATTGTGATCTATATTATGATGTACTACATTATCATTCGGAATATTAGTTAGTATATTGTCTATGCAAGAGCTTGAGTTGTTTCGTATAAAAGTTTCATCAGAAATTAGTGGCCTGAAGTCAAAACATGTCAAAAGATTTAAAAATTCAGTTTTTTTTCTATTATCAGTCAGTAGATCAATATTAAAATCACCACAAATAATGCATTTTTTATTAAAAAAATATTCTAATAATATCATCATCATCGTTATCGACTCTTGTCTTTATTCCGCCGCTGGGCTCATGTTGACATCAAATTTTCCAGAACGGAAACGATCAAACCAAAACCCACTGTGCGTTAACTTGGTCTATTACACGTCATTGATGTTGAGTGCCATCTGTGCTGCGTTGCGTTGGTGCCACGATGGAACTCAGATTAAAAAAAATCCATGGTCACAAAAATAAAAAGAAAATAAACGACGGAAAAACACATGAAAGTCAGATTTAAAATATAAACTTACTTTTTAACGAGAGACGGTACCAAGGAGGTCTGTGACTCTGAATCATAAAGTTAAATGCTCTGAATTATGCAGTAGTAATGAATGACTCTACAAACTGTACTAATTTACATTTGCAGATAATAGTACGATCGGGGACCGTAAGATTGCCTACGTCATCTGATACCACGATCAAACCCATGGAGGATGATCAGAAAAGTGGTGCTTAGCTTAGATCAATCAGTCTGCCAAAGCTGAATTGGCCGGAACTATAAAAAACGGGCCACTTCTGGGCGCCAAGAAGGAGTCATTTATGTCATTTGATACCGTTGGGGCAGAAAGGTTCTGGAATGGCGACCGCGCACCGGACGACGCTCCGTGGGTAGGCCCCCGACAAGGTGGACCGACGATCTGGTGAAGGTCGCGGAAAGCCAGTGGATGCAGGCAGCGCAGGACCGATCGTCGTGGAGATCCTTAGGGGAGGCCTATACCCAGCAGTGGGTGTCGTGTGGCTGATATGATGATGATGATGATGATGATACCGAAACGATACTAATGGCATCAGTTAGTCGCTCATTGGTAAGGTAAAAAAAACGTAGTCTGCCAGTTCTTATATGACCGGAAGTACTTGGCAGACGGACTCAAAGATGCCGAATCGGACCCCTTCGCCTACGTCATCTAATACCACGATGAAACCCACACAAAAACACATAAGAACTGCCAGACTACGTTTTTTTTGTCTTTACCAATGAGCGGGTAACTGATGCCATTAGTATTATTTTGGTATCAAATGACGTAAGTGACCCCTATATTTTTTACCGGAAGTGGCCCGTTTTTTATAGTTCCGGCCATTTCAGCTTTGGCAGACTGATTGATCTAAACTAAGCATCACTTTTGTGATCTTTCTACATGGGTTTGATCGTGGTATCAGATGACGTAGGCAATCTTACGGTCCCCGCTCGTACTATAAGAACGATGCGGCGACGATACATTTCATTTCCCAAAACGCAATGTGATTACTTGCCCAATCTTGAAGCAAATTAATGTTGCGCAAATAGCTCGCATTTTCATAGAGTAGGTATTACCTACTAGTTTTTAATAACTACTTAAAAAAAAAGGAGGTTTTCAAGTCGACGGTACTTTTTTTTATTTTTTTATGTAATGTTTTAACATAAATTCGTCAGTTGTTAACCGATTTATACAATTCTTTTTTTATCTCAAAGAACATAGTTCGTGTGTGGTCCCATAAAATTTTTAAGAGATCTGGCTAGTATTTTTTTCATAATCCTGAAAAATATCAATTATTGCTTGCCAAAGCATAAATTTGGAAATTTAGTTCTGGGAATTTTACCAATTGAAAATATTATAATATAAAGTTAAAAAATATTTACACGCTGCGCTTACATACCTAGGTACTAAAAAGTTGAAAATAAAAAAGCTTTAAAAAAAAAAGGAAAACCTTCTTCACAAACCTGAAAACAAAAACAGCTTCAAAATTAAATACCTCTAAAAAGCAAGAAATAATATTTGAATCATTCGTTACACATATCAATATTAATAATAATAATAATAAAAAGTTTATTTCGGAAAAACATCCATATGTGTTAGTAACATGAGAGCTTATATCTAGTGTTAGTGATTAATCCTAAGTCTTAACTACTTATGTTATTTCAAAAAACTTTATAAAACACGTCTATTGAAGTCAGGTGGGGCTGGAGGACAACTTCATTTATTTTTTTCTAAAAGCCCCACCTTACGTCATTCGACGTGTTTTATTAATATCGATATGTGTAGCTTTAATTTTGAAGCTGTTTTTGTTTTCTGGTTTTTGAAGGAGGTTTTCCTTTTTTTTAAAAGCCTTTTTCGTTATTATAATTTTTACCTATTGTCTTTTTTCAATTTCGTTTTTACTTTATAACTTCACATGATCAGTATACGTCATCGCTGCTTGCTATCATATTATGGTTGTATGTTTTATTAGGGTTTTAAAAGAATGATGGAAACCGTATCGTTTACTTACAACCGTTAAGTTAAAGTACGTACTACAGCGGTAAGATTTAATAAAGAATGAACAGGGAAATGATTGCCACATTTCACATATCTGTACAATCAGCATTAATTGGTGCGGGGCCAGGAACGCCTTTATTCTGCACGGTTTATGTAAATTTTTACAGTGGGCCTTGACCCACCGGAATTGCTCTAACTACCCAATTCACAAGGCATATCTATGAAGGTTTTATAATTTTATGGTACATAAGTACCTATATTAAAATTGCATGTTACATGAACACGCTGCTGTTTCATAGTTTTCAATATAAAAAACCAGCTTTGCTAAATTGCGCGCGAAAAAAAATCATTTTTGTATGACACAGCCTGACTTGATTATTTCACACAGTAATCTAATTAGAGCAATATTTATTTTTGAAAAATGGTATGGCGTTTGGATTAAAAGTTGAAAATTTTCATGAAAATAAATAAGGGGGTGACCTGCGGAATATCAATACGATCATTTTCATGTGAGAACTATTGTTTGAAGTGTCGAAGTTTTCCAAGGAAAATATTTGAGTAGTCATTTATATAAATTTAATAATTTTATACATTTCTAATAATCTGTGTTTATAAAGTCGCAATCGACTTTATAAACACAGATAATTAGAAATGTAAACACTTGTAAGTTTTTATTCTCACGTAAGTTTACTTACGTAAGTAATCAACATCCTAGCTTTCCGTAAGACACCCATTACACGGTAGGTTTTGCTGTCAGTTTAATTAACCACAGTCACGGGCTGTGACTGACGATTAACCTACCGTGTAATGTAGTGACTGATGGTTGCATGATGTGATTTGTTCTTTCCATCAGTCAATCAGTCAAACGTAATTCATGACTGATGGAATTTGACTGACGCTTGCATGACCATGTAATGGCTGCCTAATTTCTTCCTACTTGCGTATATACAAGGTGCATTTGTAACCACTCTCCAAATTTTAAGGATGTCTTCAGTCCATGAAACCGAACATTAAATACGATAAAAATTTACTTTTGATACAAATCAAAAAGATCACGACGGGATCAGTTTAGTAAGGGATGACCAAAATTTTTTGGCGTATTTCGACACACGTTTCATGGAGAAAGATGTTCAGTTTCATGGACTGAACACATCCTTAAAATTTAGAGAGTGGTTACAAATGCACCCTGTATATCAGTCGTAAGTTACCTACTTATGTATAGGTATAAGTTTAACCTAAGAAACTTACAAGTGTGAAGGGTGGCCTAAGTTTTGGCTTGTATAAAATTAATGTTCTGGAAATACTATTAAAAAAAATGAACATGCCAAGAGAAATACACTATTGTTAATAAATAATAACGGTAAATAATACTTACTAAATATTACAGCTATTAGAATATTTTTTCCCATAACTGTTATAGTAATAAATAATGTGTGAAATGCAAACAACTTACAGAGAAAATAATTTGCGCGTGTACAACAATCAATTTGAATCCACGCATTTCATATAGCTGTTGTAGCTGGTGTTGGTGTACTCATTTACATATTGTCATTATTTTAGTTCATTGTAGACATGGGCGCCGCGCCGGCGTGGCGCCACCATGTGTTACCAGCACGCCGCCGCCGCCGCCGCCTATGCCGCGCGGCGTGGATTTTTGGCCAAAAAACAAACTTATTGTCGAAAGTTAAACTATTTATGTCAGTTTTTTGACGACTCGTTATTTCTGTAACTTACTAAATAATGCTGTCCTGTATGTGCTGTATTCTTGGGTTGTATTCAACGAAGATCTCTTTTTTTCTAAAAAGTTGGATTTATCGAAGCCTGTAAGTGGACTGTGTTTGTCCTATCTAGCACAAACATAATAGTCATCAACTTCGAGTGTTGTGTTCCCAATAGATATTTCTTGGTTTCTTGTAAAGCACTTCTACAATATTTGAGCGCTGTGTTCAAGTCCTCCAAGATCTCGCAAGAACTTAAACATCGGCAAAACGAAGGTTTGCTAAGTATTTCACACTTCTTTTCCAGTCCAGCCGGATACAGAAACTTTAAAGTATCGCAGGGGTGAATAGTTTCAGAGAAAAAACGTACCCTTGTCGCGATAGTATGGGAATTGAACTCTGGTTTTGAATTTTTAGTAATTTTAACCGAAGTATTTATATTTTTAAGAACCCCAACACAGCACTTCGTAGTTGGCAGCTTTGGAGAAACTGCAGCACTCCCATGCCTTGATCGAAGGGAAGGCTTTCATAGTCCTCGAATGCTAAGTAAAATGGCAGATTGTACTCAGTATTCTGTATGTTTTAACGACTGGAAAATGCTTTATGCATGTCCTAGCTTCGGGGGATGGCTAAAGCCTGATGGTCACTGGGACCTACCAATGTGGTATACCTCTCAAATCAGTCAATGTCTTTTTGAATCGTCTTGGAACAGTGCTTTATCGAACCATTCGACGTCATCTGACTACAAATTACTCAAAGTAGCATTGGCAACTGGTGGAGCCACGGAAATCATTGTGCACACTACCGTGATTATCCCACGGCATATAAATCCGTGAAGTCTGTTCGTCCATCCGGGAAGGCAAAGTGTGTCCTGGGACACGACACGTGGGAGACCCTAAGTCAGGGGATAACTGTGCAGGTACAGGTCTTTCAAAGTCTCAGCTACAAGAACCACATGATCGGCAAACTGTTATACTCAAATATCTCAGTAGAGCTTTCCAAGGCATTCCCTGCTGGCTTTCCGGAGAAAACGGGGATCGTAAAACGAACCTTCTCGACCAATCCCTATACGTCCTGCCGCCGTAGCGTATAGTATACCTAGATATGGTCAATAACCAGTCTTTTCGGAACTCAGCTTATTCAAGAAGTTGGTTGGAAGTAGGAAGTCTTCAAACCCGCGAGTAATACGATTTGTAATTTTATACAAATCATATCACTCTTGCAGATGTGGCTCAGGCAAATTGAGTGAGATCTATTAGTTCTTCAAGAGTGTCTCACAAGAGATTCGCCTGACCTGTTAGGTACATGTATTAAGCACAATCTTATTTATATTATAATACTGTGCCTTAGGGCTTAGGCCTTCTACCCTCATCATCATCATCATCATCATATCAGCCACACGACACCCACTGCTGGGTATAGGCCTCCCCTAAGGATCTCCACGACGATCGGTCCTGCGCTGCCTGCATCCACTGGCTTTCCGCGACCTTCACCAGATCGTCGGTCCACCTTGTCGGGCGCCTACCCACGGAGCGTCGTCCGGTGCGCGGTCGCCATTCCAGAACCTTTCTGCCCCAACGGCCATCGGTTCTTCTCGCTATGTGTCCCGCCCATTGCCACTTCAGCCGAGCAATCCTTCGAGCGATGTCGGTTACTTTAGTTCTCCTGCGGCTCTCCTCGTTTCTGATTTGATCACGTAGGGAAACGCCGAGCATGGCTCTCTCCATTGCACGCTGAGCGACCTTGAGCCTCCTTATGAGACCTATAGTTAGCGGCCACGTTTCACTGCCGTAAGTCATCACTGGCAACACACACTGTTCAATATAGATTTTCGTCTTGAGACATTGAGGTAAGTCGGACGCGAAGATTTTTCGAAGCTTCCCGAATGCTGCCCACCCGAGTTGGATTTGACGAGAGATCTCTTTCTCGAAGTTGGACCTACCTAACTGGACTGCCTGTCCTAGGTATACGTAGTGGTCAACAACTTCAAGTGTAGTGTTCCCAACATGAACTGGAGAGGGTACAACATGGGCATTTGACATAATTTTCGTCTTTTCCATGTTCATCCTAAGACCCACTCTTTGGGAAGCACTACGGAGATCTTCGAGCATTGTGTTCAGGTCTTCCATGGTCTCAGCCATAAGGACTATATCATCGGCAAAACGAAGGTGTGTTAGGTACTCGCCATTAATGTTGATGCCGAGTCCTTTCCAGTCCAAGAGCTTAAAGATGTCCTCCAACGCAGCTGTGAACAGTTTCGGAGAAATAACGTCTCCCTGTCTCACACCACGCTGCAGTTGGATAGGATTTGTGTTCTGGTTCTGTACTCGGATCGTCATGGTGGCATTTTGGTATAAGTACCTCAACACCTCGATATACCTATAGTCCACTTGGCACCTTTGGAGAGACTGCAGCACCGCCCAGGTTTCAATCGAATCAAAGGCTTTCTCATAGTCTACGAACGCCAAGCAAAGTGGCTCATTATACTCATCGGTCTTCTGTATAACCTGCCGCAGCGTATGGATGTGGTCTATGGTGCTAAAGCCTTTTCGGAACCCGGCTTGTTCGGGAGGTTGGAAGTCGTCGAACTTGCGAGCGAGACGATTCGTAAGGACTCTCGAAAACAACTTATAGACATGACTCAGAAGCGAGATGAGTCTATAGTTCTTTAAGAGGGACTTGTCACCCTTTTTAAAGAACAAGATCACCTCACTTATGTTCCATGTCTTTGGCGTTCTGCCCTGGACGATGACGGAATTAAAGAGCTTCTGGAGGACTTTGAGTATCGGCTTACCGCCCGCTCTCAGAAGTTCTGTAGTGATTCCATCGTCACCCGCCGCCTTGTTGTTTTTCAGCTGTTTGAGAGCCATACTAATCTCGTACAGGCTGACGTCCGGGATATCTTGGGTATACTCTCAACCTAGTTGGGGTAGCAAGGGTGAAGGAATTAAAAACTTCTGGAGAGCTTTTAAGCATACGGCTTGTTTTCATGTTTTTTGTCATTTCGGCATCCTTGCTGCCTTGTTACTGTTTAGTTGCTTAAGCAGTACTAATTTCATACAGGCAGACGTCCGGGATATTTTTGGAGTATTAAATTTGGTAAGCTTGGTTCTAATAAACGTAAAGTGATAAATTGTATAATGCAGCGTTCTCTAAAGCCATATAACTATTCATGTCAATTAAGCTTTAAAAAAAATCCACGCCGCCGGCGCCGCGCCGCCGCCGACCTAAAATTGCCAGTTCGCCGCCGCCGCAATTTTTTAACGCGGCGCCCATGTCTAGTTCATTGTAGTGGTGATGAGTTTATAATTATTGTCCTTGGGATTTCCGGTTCCGTGTACTACCTTCGTTATGAAATCTGCCTATAAGGTGCTATAAGGCATATTTTTTTATTTAGTTTATTTGTCCGACACTATAACCATCTAGGTAGGTAGTCTTGCTTTATGGTACTTACCTATTTCAACGAAAAGACTGATTCATCACGAACGCGTTACGTACCTATATTTTCAATACTTACTTTAAAATACAATAAATATTAGTTTTAATTTTATAACGTACCATTACTCACTTTTTAACCTTCTTTTATCAAGCTTACCTGCCTTTTCAATTTCAACGATCATTTAACATGAAATAAAATGCGTGGCTGGCGTGTTAAAACATATTTTGTTTGACTTCTTTTGGAATGAAAGACATTATTTGTATAATATCAACTAAAATGTGGTCTAATCTAAATATTAACTATGATTTTTGTACTGTTAATCATTGAGTTAAACAATGTTAATGAAATAGGAATGAAATTGTAGCTAGGTCAGTTTTTTGCAGGGGGTCGAAGCCAGTTTTTTAAAGGAACGGTCCATGTAAAAAAAACCACGAACTAGCGAAGTACGCCGTACGTAATCTAGAATTGATTTTTTATTCTGATCAAAATATTTCTTAGAGTACCAAATAAAGCCCGTCGTTTTTTTTTCATTACGTTGTGTTTTTATCTTATGTATTAATATCCCATCTTATTTATTTACAATCATAAATCAAACACAGATTTGTTACTTAATTTCATGATTTATTTCATACATGCGACCTCATTTCGTCCATACTCTTTATTTCGAATTATTAACCTTCTTTTTTAACAATCATTGTTTAAAACTCCTTGGTACACTATATCCTTGCATTTTATTTTTTATACTTTAATCCATGTATGACAACCATAGATGTAGCAAATCCCTTCGGTATAAACATGACAACATAAAGCATTTCTATCTGATACTTTTCTCCAAGAAGCTTATACCTCCCTTTTCTCACGTATCAATTTTACAAGTGTCATCCTTGTCACTCTATTTTTTTTCTTTATTATTTCAAAATGTGGTGCTAGAAATAAAAAAATATTTTTTAAAAACACGTTTTCAAAACGGACTAAATTATTACAAAAAAAATCGGACTAAAAATATTAAAACAGACAAGTAAAAACTAAAAAGTAAAAAATAAATTCTTCTGTAAATATTTATAACCCTAATCCTTACTAATATTATAAATGCGAAAGTCCGTTTGTTTGTTTATTTGTTTGTTTGCTACGCCTTCACGTCTAAACTACTGAACCGATCACCATGAAATTTTGCATACACGTTGTCAGGGGTACAGAGAAGGACATAGGCTACCTTTCATCCCGAAAAGAAGTATTATTCCCGAGGGATAGTAAAAAAACCTTTCCACGCAGACGAAGTTGCGGGCGGCCGCTAGTAACCTATATCTACAGAAATTTTAAACCAAAAAACGTGGGGCGTAAACATGCAATAGACAATATGGATCATAAATTTTACAAAACGCGCCCCACGTTTTTAGGTTTAAAATTTTTAGGTTTAAAATTTCTGTAGATATAGGTTATTAGGGTTATAAATATTTACAGAAGAATTTATTTTTTACTTTTTAGTTTGTTTTTACTTGTCCGTTTTAATATTTTAGTCCGATTTTTTTGTAATAATTTAGTCCGTTTTAAAAACGTGTTTTTAAAAAATATTTTTTTTCAGTAAATTATTTTATGCTTTTTAGTTAACGAGCTAATAAAAAATATACCATCTCCTATCGGAGCACTTGTCAAAACAATTCAAACGAGCCCAAACTCGATGGGGTTGCATGGTTTTATTACAGCGTCCCAGTGCCTTTCTTCCGGCTCCATCATCAGACCCTGGAAACTATTTCCTAACAAAGAACTCGTCAAGACGGTTCAAACGAGCCCAAACTCAATGGGGTTGCATGGTTTTATTACAGAGTTCCATTGGTCTTCTTCCGGCTCCATCATCAGACCCTGGACACTATTTCCCAACAAAGTCCTGGTCAAGGCGATTCAAGCGAGCCCAAACTCGATGGGGTAGCGTCGTTTTATCAAAGAGTGCCTATGGCCTTCTTCCGGCTCCATCATCAGATCCTCGGACACTATTTCCAAACAAAGTACTCGTCAAGACGATTGAAACGAGCTCAAACTCGATGGGATTGCACGGTTTCAATATTGAGTTCCTTTGGCATGGCCTTCCAGCTTCATCATCAGACCCTGGACCTTATCTCCCATCAGAGTACTCGTCAAGACGATTCTAACAAGCCTATTTATAATGGGGTTGTATGGTTTCCTCATTAAGTTCCTGTGGCCTTCTTCCATCATCAGATCAGCTCAATGACACCATAATATTGCATTGTGTCCCAGTTCTGACCTATGTTCAAAGTTTCAAGTCTCTAGCTCATCGGGAAGCTAGTTTAAAATCGTACGCAAACTTTGCAGACAAACAAACAAACAAATAAACGAGAAAGCAACCTAATAAAAACGTGTTAAAAAGCACTTTGCTTCTAGCTCACAGCAAAAATCGAATTTGCTGCGAGTTTTTACGCGCCAAAAGCGCCCTTTTCGTGCTGGAGGTGAAAAGCTGTGCGTATGTCATTCTGATGACATACGACGTATAAAGGTACTTCGAAGTAGAAACATCGACACGGCCTGCAGGAGTGGTGTAACCAACGATCTCAGAAGGTGTAACGATAATAGTTAAGTAGAGTCTGGTCAACGAAAGATGAACCGAAAATGGAGGCGCCACTTTCCCTGTTAAATTAACGTTTAGGGGTTAAGTTATTGGAAACTTAAACCTAAAATAAGGCGTAAAATTAGTTCCATTTCCAACCGAGTCTCATACTTCATTCTTTTATAGTTAGATAAATATTTGTAACACAACCAAGTGAAGCTCCCTTATCGCGGACAATACCTGTCAGTTGGTCTGAGGTTCTGGTGCTTTCACCTCTGCACTCATTACCGACCACCTCCGCGCCAAGGTCATTGCCACCCATCGCGTGATTCAAGCCGCCCGCCTTAACGCCCGGCCTATTACACCTGTACTATAGATCTTTGTCATTAGCACCTTACCAATACGAAAGAGGTTCTGTGTTCAAGGGGTAGGTCGTGACTTTCAATATTTGTTTGCTATTTGTTCTTCCAAAAACAGAGATTCTGTATATTATTATTATACCAAACAGCTACCTACTATTTCATTTCCGTGTTCATATTTCTTTGTGTCATAGATAATTTTAGATTTCTACATTTGCAATGAACCTATTTGAAAAAAAAAATCTAACTTAAATTCATTGCTTAACTTTTACAGGATTTTTAACATAAGAAAACTTAAAATTAAAATAAAAACTTTTTAATGTCAATAACAAGAAGACGTTTTTAATGACTCTAATTTATGATAAAGATTATACCTACTCGTACATTCGTTATTTTTGTTATTTAATATTCATTACACAACATTGTATAACATTTGGGAATGGGTTTTTTCAAGGTAGTTATGTATGTAGTTTTATATGTACACAGACTAATATCTTGGTATATGGTATACTTGACGTCATGAATGATGGAGGTTCGCTGAAATTGAGCTTGTTTAAATTAAAATATTCATAGACCATATATATATATATACATATAAATATAAATATTCATAGATCAGATAGACAAGAAGAGTGGCACGAGCTCAACCTTTCAGCGCGAGCACGCTAGCTCGTTCGTGACCATTCGTGACCCTCCCTCTATAAATAAGAAGGCTACCACAATCTTCAAAGAAAATGTTTAGATTTTTTAATGGCCTCAACAGAAATCAGTATTTTTTTCACAAAATTCTCCAGGGGAAAAAGAGGTTCGGGGGAGCGGAGTGAGCCCCCCGAGGCCTCCGACGCAACCTTGCATTCGCTCGGGGCTCCTATGTATTAAATATATTGCTCAAAAGAAATAGGAGCCACCATAATGATTTTCCATACAAAAGAGCTATGTTCTGAAAGGTATTTTTGTGATAAATTCAATCTGATTTTATTTGAATTTGATATCATTCGAAACTTCTATTCGCCGTGTATCAGTTAGAATAAAAATAAAAATGGAGTTTCGTACAAATATACGCGAATTTTAACATTTCTTAATTCTAACTGACATACGGCGAAGATGAGAAAATACAGTTAATTCGACAGTAAAATCCGCAATACTAAATAAAATACTAGAAAAAAACACGAGATCGTATTCTCGGGTAGGAATCGAACCCGCGACCTTCGGAAGTCCGGTCCAATGCTCTTCCAACTGAGATACCAGTCAGCAAACACTAGTGGCATCATTAAAAAAAAAACAAAAATAAATACCTACCCAAGTTGACCTACTACAGCTTTCGAATAATATCAAATTCAAATAAAATCCGATAAATTTATATTAAAAACCTTTCAGAAGATACCTAGCTCGTTTGTAGGAAAACTATACACCGTCATTTTGAGTGTTCTACTAATGGAACTAAACATTTTTGCCGAAGAAACATGGGTCGAAAAACGACAAAAAAATTGGACTTTCCCATACTAATAAATTGTTTTAGCTGTCCAGTTGGTATGGGAGACCCAAATTTTTTTGTCGTTTTTTGTGATTGAGGAACAAACATCCAAACCCACAAACTTTCACATTTATAATATTAGTAGGATGAACTGTACGCGCGGAAGTCTGTGTATATTTTCTCTAGGCTTTTAAAGCTGTGTAAGATCAAAAGTGCAAACTATTTTTATGTACTTGGTAAATCCATAGTCTTTTTCATGTAAAAAATTGTTTAATTGTATTTTAGTGAAGTAGAATAAGCAGAAGATAAGATCGGTTTATATTTCGTTCCATCTCAGCAAGCATCGTTTGGTAACAATAGTACTTTCTGGTAATTAATTTCTGGGTGTAAGTACAATATATTGGTTCACTTGATTGATAGCCGTTCGCAGAAAAATATATTCATTCGAAAAGTAACCTTATATTTCGTTAAAAATTAATTAACGCAAGACAGGGTAACCTATATGTAAATTTCGAGGTGGAAATGACGTAATATTCGATTGAATCAGAGAGTGCCTTAGATATTTGTCCAGCAAAACCATATCTCTACGAGAAAAGGCCCAAACATTTACTAGCAAACACGATAAATATTGGAAATGCATGTCGACTCAAAAGAAAATAGGTGCCACTTAGGTATACACCGTCATTTTGTAGTCGTTTTAATTAACTTAAGGGAGTGTTCTACTAATGGAACTAAACATTTTTGCCAAAGAAACATGGGTCGAAAAACGACAAAAAAAATTGGACTTTCCCATACTAATAAATTGTTTTAGCTGTCCAGTTAGTATGGGAGACCCAAATTTTTTTGTCGTTTTTCGACCCATGTTTCTTGGGCAAAAATGTTTAGTTACAATGGTACAACACACCCTTTAGTTAATTAAAACGACTACAAAATGACGGTGTATACCTAAGTGGCCTATTTTCTTTTGAGTCGACATGCATTTCCAATATTTATCGTGTTTGCTAGTAAATGTTTGGGCCTTTTCTTGTATATCTCTACGAGAAAAGGCCCAAACATTTACTAGACACGGTTTTGCTGGACAAATATCTAAGGCACTCTCTGATTCAATCGAATATTACGTCATTTCCAGCTCGAAATTTACATATATAGGTTACCCTGTCTTGCGTTAATTAATTTTTAACGAAATATAAGGTTACTTTTCGAATGAATATATTTTTCTGCGAACGGCTATCAATCAAGTGAACCAATATATTGTACTTACACCCAGAAATTAATTACCAGAAAGTATTATTGTTACCAAACGATGCTTGCTGAGATGGAACGAAATATAAACCGATCTTATCTTCTGCTTATTCTACTTCACTAAAATACAATTAAACAATTATTTATATGAAAAAGACTATGGATTTACCAAGTACCTACATAAAAATAGTTTGGAGTTTTGATCTTACACAGCTTTAAAAGCCTAGAGAAAATATACACAGATATCCGCACGTACGTTCATCCTACTAATATTATAAATGTGAAAGTTTGTGGGTTTGGATGTTTGGAAGTTTGTTCCTCAATCACGCAAAAACTACTGAACGATTTTGGTTAAAATTTGGCACACAGATAGTAGATAGCCTAGATTAAAACATAGGATTCTTTTTATCCCGATATTTTCACGGGAATGGGAACCACGCGGGTGAAATCGCGGGCGGCCGCTAGTTAGAAATAAAACACTTTTCACGGTTTACAGCGCGTATATTGGTCAAGCGCAAAGCGCGAGCGAAGCGTCTCTGCTTCAGCTTGGGCAAAAAATTCTTTCGTATGTCCTTCCGGATGTCCGTTTTTTTTCCTCTACTGATCGCATTTTTCAACCGATTCTGGTTAAATTTTGTGATCAGGTTTGATAATTCCTGTATTCCCGTTGTCCCCATTGACCGTGTCCCTATTAATGGGGTCAGCAGGAATTCAATAAAATAATTAAACTTTATTCCCGTTCTCCCCATACGCTGTCACATTATTAAGTATATATAGAATATTTAATCGAGCCAGTTTTCGAAAATTTTCGAAATAACGGAGATATTATTATGTTAAGAAAAGACATATTTCAATAGTTTCAAAAAATATCAAAAATGTAACAATAGTAGATTATTGCATCGAGCACAAAGTAATTTATTATAGCACCAAGTGCTAATCCAACAGGCACGAGGGGTGCATAATCTGCTTTTCTTTCAACTATTACCTATAGGAATAGTAGATAAAAGAAACTCATATTAAACAGAACTTTCATTTTCTATAACATTGTCGGCTTCATTTAGAATGTTTTCCGGAGTTAATTTGTCGCTAGATGATTCCATTTTAATTCGAAGCCGAAGCACTCAAAATCAGATAGTATCACACTTTATCGTTTCCAAAAAATAATATTGTCAAGCAAAATTAACAAAGTTCCCGCCAAATCACTTTTTTAAATTTCTTTCATTTTTAAATCAAAGTTAGCAGCAATATTTTTTTAAATTTGGAACAAGTAGGATAGAAACGAATAATACGTACGTAAAAAAAAGTATTGATATTGGCTGGCTCATAGCCTCCTATAATTGCAAGCCGTGAACATAAGTTTGGCAACGTCTGTTACTGTCAGTTCGTGGTCATGTCGTCGGCCAGTCTCCATACTAAATGTATGGGAATATTTCAATTTTAAGAGGTCGATATTTTTTCCCTAGTAATCGTGTGAGTTTTAAAATATGAAAATAATTTAGTTCCTTTATTGAAATGCTTTGTATATTAAACAATAAGAAAAATATCAATGTTAACCAGGAAAAAATGTCTGTCAAAGATGTCATCTTTTTTGTTGATTTTCTTGAGCAGGGAGTTGATTAACACGCCCTCTAGCAATAAATGATATATCATTAGAAAGGTCTTTTAAAGACAAATATTTGCTGTTAGTATACTTTATATCAATTGTTTATACTTTTGAAGTTAATGGTTATTAAAATATAAAAGTGGTTTATTGTCTATGGGAGTTGATTTTCCCCACTTCTACCAATAAATGATATATCATAAGAAAGGTTTTTATATGACAAATATTTGCTGTAAACATACTTTTAATTAATTGTTAGTAATTTCGGAGTTTTAGGTCATTAATGTTAAAAAAATTGGTCAAGTTTAGAGCGTTATAACTCTCAAAGTACTAATAGTTGACGTTTATAGTGGTACAATAAAGTGTTTCAAATTTAAATACCTTTCCAATGATGTAAGATTTATTGCTAGAGGAGGCTTAGATCAAAATGCTCATCGTACTAAAGGAGCCCCGAAAAGTTCAAATAATTTGACTCAAACCTTATGTTCTAATAAATAAATAATAATAATAAATATAAAACTTTATTGAAATAATCTTACATCACAATTTACAACTAGTTTAAACATAGATAATATAGGAAAAACAAATAATAATTATTTTTTAAAATAATTTTATACTATGTGCTTGACCACGTGCGATGTTGCCGTTCTGCTCAACTTCAGGGCTTGGAAGATATAGAAGGCTATGGCTGGCTGAATAGAGCTGGGCGAATCTCAACCATAGACTTAGAAAATTTTTCGCTATGCTCAAGTAAACGGACAAAGGTGCGAGTGAGAAACCGATTCTTACGGCTTATGCGATGTGCGAAAAAGAGTAAAAACAAACTGACAGCTGAACCTGGTTTGACTTCATTTATCATCGTTTATCACCTTGGTGAAAAGCGTCAACAAGATTATTTTGTAATTTTGATCGCGATCGGGTCGGTTTGGCTCTCAAAGCTATATAAATCAATAATGGTGTCGTGTTCTGTACTGGATTGTAATGTTACTTACGACAATAACCCAAATAAACACTCATTTCACAGGTAAATATGATTGTACTATTACCATTTTCATAATTCATATTTTAGTTGAATATATTTCCAAACACACTAAGTTATATACTAATATGATGCTATTAAACGCCTATTTCCTAAATAAAGGCTGATTTCAAAACATTATGTGTTAGACAAAAAGATATTATGTCCGTGAACTTGAGAAAATAAAGCGTAGATATTGATAAAAAATTATCGATATCGATACTCATGTCGATGATTTCCAATATAACTTTGTTTGTCTTTGTGAACACTAATAATTTTATTTAAAGCTGCTTGTAACCGACAGTTTTCAAATGGTAAATTATACCAACTTAAGTACTAATTTAACAATTATTTCCAGGTTTTCTGTAAATCCAGTGATTAAATTAAACTGGATAAATGTCATAAACAAATAAGCAGGGAGCCTCAAAGGAGACCTTAAGAAATTATTTAAATAATATTGTTCAAAATTTTGTTTGTGTTTTATTTATTAGAGCAATAATACATTATGGTTATCTACAACCTAAAATGGACTTCAGTGCATCTCTAAATTCACGCACACGTTTACATATTTACAAACACTGGCTCATCTCACTTTTGGTTTCGCAGCCAAGTGAACTCTGTTCGTCTATTTCAGTGAATATTAAGTTTATGATCTCAACAAACGTGATTTTTTGTCTAATTTTGGTGATAATTTTTGTTTTTAGCTTATTTGTTTAATCATAAGCAAGAGTATTATTTACAGTTACATAAAATGTCAGTGACATTAAAAGAATTATAATAATTTTTGAAATATTTGAAACACCGAAATTGGTCACCCACCAAAATTGTCATTACGCCACCAAAATTTGAAAATCTGTCACCAAAATTTATTAACTCCACCAAAATTGGAAATCCGTACTAATATTCATGTCACCGGCAATGTATGAAACGCAGGCATTGTATACAATGCCTGGCCCTTTTAGGCAATGTATGAAATAGAATGAATATTATTGTCTATTTCACACATTACCTAGGCATTCTATACAATGCCTAGGCATTGTATACGAGAGGCTCGAGAGGGCTCGAGAGGGGCTCGGGGGGCTCGAGGGAGGCTCGGGGGGGGGGGGGGCTTGAGGGCGGCTTATTGAGTTTGGAACCGAACCTGCTTTACTCCTGTAGGTCCCGGGTTAGGTTAAAGGACGAGGTTAACGAGGTTATTTTTTTATAACAGACAACAGAAATAAACTTAGTTTACACATTGCCAGTGGACCAGCAGGCATTGTATATGTTACCGGCAATGTGTATTCTCCGGCATTGTATACAATGCCTGAAACGATCAGGCAATGTATGAAATGATATTCATTTTATACATTGCCTAGGCATTTTATACATTGCCTAATTACATTGCCTATTAAATTTCTAACCTAACGCAGGCATTGTATACAATGCCTGCGTTTCATACATTGCCGGTGACATATACATACAATGCGAAGGCAATGTATAAAATGAATATCATTTCATACATTGCCTGATCGTTTCAGGCATTGTATACTATGCCTAGGCATTGTATACAATGCCGGAGATTACACATTGCCGGTAACATTCATACTAATACTATTATGTATTCTGTGACTAAACGAATATTTAGGAAGCGTTATTAGTAACTAACCGTCTGTTTGGTTCTAAAATAACATCTGAATTAACCAATATACGCACTGTAATCCGTAAAAAAGTGCTTTATTTCTAGAGAAAAATAGTAGTTTATGAAACTGACACATAAAGAGGGGTATTAAAACACGAGTGTGTGTTTAAAAACCGAGCCGTAGGCGAGGTTTTTAATAGTATCACACGAGTGTTTTAATACCTAGTTATGTGCAGTTTCATACACTACTTCTTTTACACTCATACATTTGGGATTGAACCTACTAAATAAACGATCAACGTTAGAAAAGAGAGAGAGACTTTGTTTGTATTAGCAAGGTACCTACCTTGTAATAAGTCAATTCCTTAGCTGCATCTAAACTAAAATATCGGGCAGAGTAAATATTTTTTCACATTTTAAAGCAAGAATAAAAAACCTACAAAATTCAGTAAGTATAACAAAATGTAAAAATTGAAATCAAAACTTTATCGGAAATGCTTGGCGCGCATTCCATTAGAAAAAAAAGATCAGTGCATTTCAACAAAAGAACTAATCGCACTAAAGTCATCGATTACCATAGAGTTCATTTTAATCATGAAAAATATGTGGGAAAATATCGTTGTTTTTTTTTAATGTTACGGCACTGCCTTCTTTTTGGATTTGCCCTGTATCGTAATGAGAAAAAAAGTTATTTTATGATGCAGTTGACTGCATCGTAATGAGTTTATTTTTTAATTTTACCTATCCACGAAAATAAAGTACGTATTTATATTACCTTTTTTGAATTCATATTTGGAACATTACGTTGTGAGTGTAGATAAAAACATTTTTAGTAATCATTTTATAACTAGCCAACAACGTTAAAATGCAGTGTAGGTAGGTAGTGTGTTGATAAGCAATCATCGGTCGCCGTTGGGCGGGCGGCTAAGTAGGTATCTGATAAGTTGATAACACTGCGCCACAACACAACACCGCATCGCATAGCCTCTATAAATGCTAACGAATATGGAAATTAGGGAAATTACTAAAAGCTATGCAGGTATACATTAATTTATTTGAGACTTTATGAGTACCAAACCAATACTTAAACTGTTTTTTTATTATTATTATAGCAATAAAAGTAGAAAACAAACGTTTGTTACTATGCTTAATGTACATTGAGAATAATTTAATAGATTGTATCCTATATTTGTTATGATAAATCCGAAATACCGTCCTTTTCCAAGAAAGCTTTACCAATCATGAACACACCCAAGTCTATTGAACTTGGGTTACTTGCGGTTCACAAAGGTTTGTCAACCTTCAGTGTGTGTCACTGGAGTATGTATGGACGTCTACAATGTTGTGACGTCACACTTATTTTATTGTTTTGTATGAAATCACACCCGTTTTCACGGTGACGTCAATTCTTCGTCGCGTCGTCATTGAAACTATTGGAAGAACGTATCTACGTTAACGATCGGAGGATATAGCAAACCACACAATGTCTATCTGCGGCATTCTGGGACGACACTTAATTACCCTGGAGGGAAGATACGTTTTTATTTCCTCCCTTTAGTGAGTTTGGTGGGTATCTAATGATGTACCAATCCAACCTAACGACAATTGCCACCACCACCGCAATGATTGAAAGCGCTAAGCCACCGCGCCACCGAGCTCCTCATCAGTCATCCATCATCACATAGAGAAGTCAGAAATTACAATACCTTCACCTATCGATTATGCCATCAAAGCCATCATCGTTATGACTTTCGTTACTATAAAACATTAATAAACGGCAATATCGTAAGTTAATATTCCTTCGATACTTTATATCATATTTCATTACTTACTTTAATTTTTTATTCATGGGCTGTCCAAATGGTTGTTTGTTCTTTTCTTTGTAGATATTATGTTATGTGAAATCAATATAGGAAAAAAAACACATACAGGCTGACATGGTAGGTAATATACGGCTGCCATCACTAATGATCGTTATGTCGTGTTTGCTAAGCATGGAATTTTTAATGGATTGTTGCCCTATTACGAAATATTAGATATTTGACCAAATGTAGGTAATAGGTAGGTTGTGGTAGAAGTAGGCAGTACAAAGGCAGTAGAATAATTAGTTTTCATATCAAACCGACAAAAAATTACTTACCTACAGCTTGTTATTAAAATGTCAGGTCATCAAAATTAGGCGTCAATATGTTTCGTGCTTAAACCATTTGCGTTAATTCAAAATCGATGTGTCAAGATCTACACCAAACAAAAGTACAGTTTGCAGCTGCAGCCTACTGTTTTCTGTAGGCCGCGACTCCAATACGACATGACCGCTTGCGCATCCTGCCTGCGTCTTGCTTTCTGTGGTCTTGCGTCTCGGCAACTATTTCGGGTTCGCGTGCGAAGACCAACGACGAGGAGAGGCCGACATCGAGAGATTCGAGAGTGCGCGCGTTAGTTTCCGGGTGATGTCAAAGTCGTATTCAGCTGTTGATTTTTACACATGTGCGGGATTATAACGGGTGTAAAAAGACCCTCAACGAAGCCGAAGTCCACGCATTCCGCCCATCATAAGGACCATTTCTGTTCAAAATTATTGCTGGGAAACGATTTTAATTTTTGGTGTTAAAAACAGATTTTATTTTTATACAGGTGAAGATGTCATACATCGAAATTTACAACGAGAACATCCGGGATCTGTTGAACCCCGGTGGCCCCCTGGAGCTGCGAGACGAGGGCAGCGGCGCGCCGGTGGTTGCCGGTCTCAGCGAGGTTGAGGCCACCAGCGCCGCGCACGTTTGCGAGCTGCTCACGCGCGGGGACCGGGCGCGCACCGCCGAACCAACGCACGCCAACCTACATTCTTCAAGAGGGCATGCTTTGTTGAGGTAAAACGAATCGAGATGAACAGTGGCAAGGCAGAAGTTCTGTCTGCAGATGTGAATAAAATGGGAATGTTAATATGAACTAGTATGACAGATAGAGTCAGAGCCATGCTTACAAACTATTTCGGCTAAAAAGTAAATACATGAGTTACATGACATAAGTAAAACACTTTTTTACAGATTACAGCGCGTATATTGGTTAATTCAGATGTTATTTTAGAATTATTTAGTTTTGATCTGTTGGTTTTTTGCCTTTTGGGTTTCCCGACGTTTCTAGATGGTTGAATGCTCTAAGTTTCGACACCTTTCCAGGAGCAATGGTCACGGGACGGACGACTTTATTGTGTTTTATTTCTAATAAAGTAGAGTACCTATGGTCAACGAAAGATGAGACTCGGTTGGAAATGGAACCAACCAATTTTGTGCCTTTAAGGGGTATCAGGACCAGTACCTTGATTACGTAAAGCTGTTGCTAACAATTCTCGATTGAAATCGATTGAAAGCGCAGTTGTATTCCTGCTTTAGTTAAGATAGTTGTCACATTGGTTCTAACTAAAGAAGCAATGTAACTGCGATTTCTGTCAGAGTTGATTGCAACAAAATTACAAAATCACCCCCCTGGTAGGGTGAATATGCCAATTACCAGCCCCCCCAAGGATTTTTCAACTTTGAATCTCTGTTGTTGCCACAATTGCTATCTTAAAAATATTGTTGATACAGTTTTAGGTAGGTTGATTCATCTTTATTACGAAAATAGAACTTAGTTTTACGTACTTTTGTGGGAAAAAAATAGAGAAGCGTTTAAATGTCCGAAGGGCGAAAAACCCTAACTCCAGCCGCCTTTGCCCTAATATCAGCCGCTTTGCTCCCTAATTCCAGCCGGGTACAGGGTGTTCTAAAATAATACAACCATGTTAGTACAAAATAAAAAATATATAATTTGGTAACTCTCAATAGTGATAATAAAACACTAAAGGCTGTAAATTATGACTCCCATAGCAAGTCATTGAAACTTACACCTCTCCTGTAGATATTAATCAATTAAGAATACATATATATTAAAAATGGCGTATCAAAAAGTTAACTTTGGTTTAATAAACATATAATCAACGAGTATGAAATCGTTTTAATTATTTGAAACTTTTTAAGCGTTTTCCAAGAAGTGGAATTCAATATACATTTTTTTATATTGAATTTATTTTCTGTTTCTATGAATGAAGAAAAGTATGATTTTAATTATTATTACTTTTTACATCTAACATTAAAAAATAAAACAAAATAATTAAAATCATATTTGAGAACATCCTGTATATTGCCGTAAAGTTAGATGACCGGCTGGAGTTAGGTTCTCATACATATCCTAATACCAGCCCCTAATTTGCAGAACAAATAACTTAGGAATTAAACATTTTTCACCCGGCTGTAATTAGGTCATAGGGTGCAGGGTTAGCAATTCTAGTGAATAGCACTGCAAATTCCAACCTTGAGACGAGCAAATTAAGATGAACTTGATTTCTTAAACGAAAGTTAAATACCCAATACCAGCCCCGGCTGGTAATAGAAAGTTATTGAAAATCATCCAGTCAAACTCCAGCCCCCCTATTTTTTTCGAAATTAGTAAATTTAATTACAAACTAGTAATGTCAAAACGTTATATATCTAATCTATTACTAGTATCAAAGCTTAAAACCTAAAAAAATTGCATCTTGCCTTCGTAAACACACTTCCCAAAGTTCGCATCGATCGAGCTTTTATGCTGTTTTTCAAACATAGTCACCTCTACTCGGTCTCGGTAAACATTATTGCTCGTTGTGTGAGTTGTAGGTGACGTGACCGGCTAATAGTGATTTTCCAACTTAGAGGATTAACTAGCGGTGTGGCTCCATCAAACAGTTTCCGATTTTCACTGTTTTTTAATGAAAGCAAAGCAAAAACTTTTGGGGGCTGGTATTAGGGGGGGGGGGCTGGAGTTAGGCATATCCACCCTATAAGGTTATGTTTCCAATAACTTAACCTCTAAACGTTAATTTAACAGAGAAAGTTGCGCCGCCATTTCAATCTCATCTTTCATTGACCAGCCTCTATACGCGCGGAAGCTTTAGAAGTGTTTTTAACACCCTTGCCCGTAAAGCTGATGTAATTCCACCGGTTTTAAATAAGTAAAGCGGGTCATAAAAAACGCGTGTGTTATCAAAGCAAATAGTTAAGTTATAGTCCATACAAATTCCATAACAGTATTATTTGCCATTTCAAATATGGAACGATCGCCACCGCACGACTTGCTGGAGCTAGTGAGCAGCGCGCTGTTGCTATTCAAATTTCGAACCAATCGCCGCGCGGCGCCATTCAGTAGACAGTGTGCATAGGCATTCACAGATCAATGAGTTTATTTAAAATAAAAATAAAATAGTTTATTTGGTAATTTAAAAACTTTGCTGCATGCTCTAGCGTCTTTGCCAACATTTTCACGCAGCCACGGCAGAAAATAATCCTTGCGCCATTTTTCTCAAATTTTCTTTTCTTTGTACTTGTATTGTGAATATCTAAACATGACAACTTTCAATAATGAAGATGAGCAATATATTACTTCAACTCCACCGGATATACTAACAGAAGCGCGAACCGCATGCGATAGCTTGCTGCCGTCAATATCCAAGGACAGAATAGATACATAACCACGTATGAAAATTTCTTGAAGTGGAAAAACATGAAAAATGCCAAGTCATTTTCCGAAAATGTACCTTTGGCGTATTTTTTTCTTTTTCCTCGCAAGGGTGTTAAAAAACGTCGTACGATATACGTGCGTATTGGTTATAACGCACTAATATCGTAATGTACTATTATGACATTACTTCATTACTTACACAAAATGCCTGAACACGCTAGACTAGAAGTCAAACTCAGCAAAGTCAAAGTCAAAATATTTAAGCTCTTTTGTATCGTCTATATTTTCCTACCACCAAAATATACATAACCTTCGTATGTTATTGTAGTGTGTCGGTGAGCACGCCAGTCGAGGGAGGCACGCAGCGCGGGCGCTTGTTCCTCATCGACCTGGCGGGCTCGGAGCGCGCCGGCCTGCGCGCGCGCCGCCTCGAGGGCGCGCACATCAACCGCTCCCTCCTCGCACTCGGCAACTGTATCATGGCGCTATCCGGCGGAGCTAGGTAAATATTAAGCATTCTTTGGTACGAAAATAGCGCAAAAAATTAATGACTGATGCTGGATAATATTTATTTAAATATTTAACATTGGATACTACGATCACATTCAACGTTTTTTAACACGTTGTCCTCTTTTTATTTGTAGGGTAAAATACTAGTGATTGGACAGCTAAGCGGATTTAGCCAAATTTTCTTTTTTGTTTTTTAAACTATAATTTTCTTCGACAAACGGATAGTGTTGTATGAAGCTGATGAAAGTGTTTCTTGCAATTTTATATTGTTTTAGATTAATAGACTGAGTGTGTTAATTAAAATAAAATATTTTGTAAAATATAGTAAAAATCACAGTGATTGGACAGCATTTCCAGTTATTGGAAACAAATTTGACAGTGATTGGACAGCATACCTGAACACACTAATTAGCCTTTATCAACCATTTCAAGTGTAGATAGGGATCTATTTGAACATTGATCTATTTGCGTCTTGGACCGTCCAAAACTTGTAATAAATCTCTTCAAAATATTCACGGATTTCGGCAAACCATTTGCGAATATCTGCTTCTGTGACACAGGCACTAGAGAATGTTATGCCTTTACTCGTCCTTGTGCCAATGAATGGATGCCTCTTCAGAAATCCCCTAACCTAACCTTCTCCAGGATAATTATCAATGAATGGGTTTGGTCGTGGATGATCGGTTAAAAATCTTTTTACGCTGGATTGAAGGTCTTCTTTTTTAAGTGGAAAGCCTTTTTTGATAGTTGTTTGATATAGTTTTCGAGACAAGTTTCTTCTTCAACAGTTAGGTAAGGCGATGGTCTTAAAGTAACCTTTTTTTCAGGATATTTTAATCTATAGTGCAACGTTGACTTCGGAACGCCATACTTGCATGCAGCTTCTCGGATTGGTGTACCGTTTCGAACTTCATCCAGCGCATTTTCTAACTCATATTTATTGTAAGGCGTTACTGTCTTTTTCGGCATATTGTTACTGTCTGTAACAAAAAAAGAAAAGTTGCCTGTTTTAAGTAGTAATTCTCATTTTAGAGTTAATTAAAGTTTTTTTTACCATTAAAATTCTTTAAAAATAATTAAAAATACTTAAAATTGTATATTTTAAAACTACCGATCACTCAGTGTCCAATAGGTAGGGTTTTGTCACTTAAATCATAATTTAGGTACACAATAGGTTACTAAATAGGAAGGCATTAAACAAATTTAAACATCATGTCCAATCACTGGGTTTGTATGAAAATGATAGTGATTGGATGGCGTCCAATAATCGTAAAGAAAGCTACAAAAAATATGAAAAAATATATGTCAATAATCAACTCTCAATAGATACGAATAAAGCAAAAAATTTAAAAAAGTATTTTTTGTAAAAATCCAATGATTGGACGAGCTGTCCAATTACTAGTTATGAAACAAAAAATATTATAGTCATTGGACACGCTGTAACATAACCTCAAATTGAAATTCACGAAGATTAGTCATGTTATTAACACGTTTAACATCTTACCTTCACAAAGATGTGATGTAGCACTTTATAAACATTCGAAACACTTTTTTATCCCCGACTTGTCAACTCAATCCTTAAGAAAATGAATAATTTTTGAAGAAAATTTTAACAAAACACACTCGCCACAGATTATGAAATATTTTGCTCCTTACCGCCACCTGTTGGTAATTTTGCATACTAAAATAAAACTCGGAAAGAGCGGGAGATTCAAACAGCCTGGTCGAATCATTCGAATAACGCACGCAGTTCTTATAAAAATGAATTAAATTCAAGGTGTCCAATCGCTAGTAAGTTACCCTATAGTGTTATTCAAAGTATGACTTACTCTTTAAATTCGAATGACAAAACAGAGTAACAAAATCGACTTTAATCAAGACATCTAACTAAGTACTGACATAATATTAAAAATATTCTTCTTCGTGTTCTATCAGAGGTTGGACATCATCATGGCCATTTTGACCGCTCTGCCCGGAATATGGACTTAGTACTGCGACCGAACTAAATCTGCCGAATTCTTATATCATTCTAAACAATATTACTTAATGAAATAAAAAAGGGTGACGTTCATGCATTCACATTGCATGACTATCAATATCAAGCGACGAGCGTTTATTTCACGATGTTGTAATTGTGACTTTCGATCTGATAACACCCGATAATACAACGAATCCACTGATATTCTACCTCGGCAGTCATGCAAATAAAGTTCGCAACAAATAAGCTTCCTAAGTATATCATATTTTATTAGAGGCTCCACTTTGACAAATAGTGAATGCTACGTTTTAAATCTTATTAATTAAGATTTTAATTTTAAAGACATGGAGTGAGGAAACAATGGGAATGAATATAAAAATCAAGATAAAAAAATCTATAATGAAATTCTTTCAACAAACACGTTTCCTGTAGCGCGCGTTTATATCTATATTGTTATAATGATAAAAAAATATAATGCATTATTGCTTCTAAACCTCATAGTAAATTTAATTATTATTTAATTTATTATTTTACATTTAAGTTTAGATCTTACACAGGACGCGCGCGCGGTGAAGTCGTAGCTGAGCGGTATTTTGTGTCCCACCAACCAAATCCAAGCTTGCTTCCATAAATGAAATCTAACGAGTATTATGCGCTAGGTTTTGTTTGCAGATACATATAATTTCATCAGCTTTTTTCTGTTTCCATCAGATACGTGGTGAACTAACGGGACTCGAAAAGATAACAAAATATTATGCGCATACATACATTTAGGTTGAGTAGGTATTGTGCTTTTGTATGGAACAGTAGATTTTTTTCGCGATTTTAGATTTGGCCCCATACTACAAGTTGCTTGTAACCATGACCAAATGACTAAAATTTGAGCGTGTATAATTTTATGAGCTTTTTCGTCTGTTTCCATCAGATACGTGAACTACCGGGACTCGAAGCTGACCCGCCTCCTGCGGGAGGTGCTGGGCGGGCGCTGCCGCACGGCCATGGTGGCGCACGTGGCGCCGGGCACCGCGCAGCGCGAGACCACACGGTCAACCTTGCATTACGCGCAGCGGGCCTCATCTATCACCAACAGAGTACGAACAACTTCATACGAATCATCAATTAAAACACAGTATTCTTGATTTACAAACGTGATTCTGGTAAAGGTTTTTTGATAGGTTTTTTCTTAGATTGCTCACTGAAGAACTGGCTATATTTCCTCAGTGAGTGTTTTCCTCTTGATTGCCGGAACAACTATCTTAAATAGTTGTTATTGCGTCAGGCTGCTTCTCAGTTTTCGAACTTCGGCGGATTTATCTTAAATCGTTTAACTTAAAACAGATAAATCGAAGTACCTTATGAATTTCATTGTACTATTTGCTGAAGTTATTTGGAAGATATCGATACTCGTGTGACATAATGAAGCGGGGTTCGCCATTTTGGCCTAATTGGGGGATTTATTTATTGGGCAATCTATCTGTTTAAAATTTGAAGCCCCGCAGATTTGCCGAGGTTCGGAGCGTTAGCCGTTACGGCCCCTGGTTGGTTTGAAACAAGCCCTACCAGCACCAAAACCGACTATAAATGTACCCCCCTCTTGGAATCATACCTGAAACCCCTGCGTCTTACACGGGAAGGCAAACCACTAGACCGCAGAGGTGGTTAAAAAAATTAAATCCTTGAGCCGATTTACTCGTACACTATAAATTAGCAAAGGTAATCAACTAACAAAGATTTATTTTTTTTGGGCCGTACTTTAGGTAGAACGTGAACTGGTGGAAACTCCTATGCATATGTCACAATACCGTAGCGTCATTTACGAGCTTCGTGAAGAAATTTCTCGGCTCAAGTCAAAAATGAAGGATGATTCATCTAGGTGAGTGAGCATGAGAAATTACAAAACCAAAAAAGTAGACAATTTTTTTTAATAATGTGAGTTACATACCTGGGGCCCAAGTCTGCTAGTTTTTAACATAGTTCTTGATTCCTAAACCCAAAACCGAAACACAATTGCAACACGATTATGAAGTTAACATTAGCAGACTTGGGCCCCTGACTGAAATTATGGTTATTTCAGGTCTAAAGAAGATTTTATAGCTCAGCAGCATAAAGAGGAAGAAATAACGAAAGAGCAAAGTGCAGAAAGTGCCGCGCATTTGAAATCGTTACGAGAAGCAATAGTGTCCACGTTTAAGCAGCAGATGCGTTTGCGGCGGCGGCTCATGGAGCTGGACAGCCACCTCCTGGGCTTGGCGCTGGACGCAGAGCGGCAGCACGCGACGATATCCCACTGGGAGGCCAGGTTCAACCGCCTGTACAAACCGATTAGCTTATCAGGCTCCCGACTGAGCACCCAACAGAGTTACCGGTAAGGAGTTACCTTTATACAGTACGAGGCATATATCTTGAAATCGGGTGGGGATTGCGCGCAACGCGTATTTTGGGCATGCGCAGCGGTGAGGGGTGCGGGCGGCGGGAGAGGGGCGCGCGCTATTGGTCATTCGCAAGAGCACATGCGCGAACTTATCCCCACTCTGTCGAAAAAATTTCAAGATATATGCCTCGTACCTCGTACTGTACTTAAATTGCCAATTACTTACAATTTACAAATTATCTTCAAACAAATGATTGGATTTTTTAGGATGTTAAATTTAATCTTTAGTAAGGATCTCCGACTCTAGTCGCAACTCGCAGCTGATTGGTATCACTACTTGCTTACTAAGTCGTTTACATTTAAACATTAAATTCGTATATTTTATTCTTGATTAGTTGTCAAATTTGTTCAGTGACATCGGGTCTGCTAGTCCATGGCTCGTCCGTACAAATTTCAGATCTGTCGCTAGATAAATCCGAGTTCTCGCCGATGGGCAACTTAGTGATGTTACCGTTAAATAATGTTTGTCGATAAAGTGTTGGTCAATCTGGAACTGATTCTGCGCCAAATTCATTTGCGAGATTTTACCATTGAAAATGGTTATCAGATGCAAATCGCCTGAGACGTATTTTTGGCCATATCTCCGAGGATTTTGAGAGGATCGAGATGGAAATAGTACCAAAAGTTGAGGAATTTATCGAGACACCCGTGAACGTTTGAATTTTGAAAATTTACTGAAAACCTTTTTTGGAATTTAGCAAAACTCCAAAAATTCCGGGTTTTTTGGTGGGTGTTTGTTTACTAAATTGTAAATATTTCTGAAATAAAACCGACTTAAGAAAAAATGAAAAAAAGTGTCCTAGGGTATTAGTTTAGCTACCAAATGACGAAATAATTTTGAAAATCGGTTAATAATTGTGACCTGTAGGTGGTCCCTTTAGATTAGGAATTGTAGAAAAACTGCTGTTTCCGTACATAAAAAGTGATGTAGCTTTTATGATTATTGACCGATCGTCATGGTAATAGTGTTAAAAGATGCAGAAGCAGACGATAAGTGCATTCGTTGTAATTTTTAAAATCGGTTAATAATATTTCGGCTGCGTCGAGGCAGTCAGAGGACGCTTTGTAAAAATAAATAGGCACTACCTAGGTAACCTTAGAAATATAATAGGACTTTGCATTTGATTTGATTTTGGTTTTTCGTAATTTTTTGTGTTCATTTTCAATGCTCCGATTCTTGCGGGGACTGTAAAATCTGTGAATTTTTGCATGATTTGCTCTGCACTGATGTGATCGCGACAGATATCGCGAAATAAATGTCGAAATAGTAGATTATACAACAAGTGAATAAAAAGAGAATTTAGTTTGAGGGACTAACGGCCGTCTCTTGAGCAAGATAATTAGGCGCATGATAGCTGCATGACAGCTAAGTTCATGACACCGTTTTAATTTGAGACTTATGCGATTCTTATCCAAGCTGAATACTGACCGTAAGTGTCCGGGCACGAAAACTGCGACGGCGGAGCGGCAGCGGGGCGGCGCGACAGCGGAGCGGCGGCGATGCATTCAACAGTATGGCACAGTATGGAGACGCGCACGAAACGGGCGGTGGCAGAGCGGGGCGACGAGCGATGCACGGGCGGGAGGAGAGCGACGAAAACAAATGAACAAACTAGTTGGATTTGGTAGCCCGCGATTACAGTAGTGTTGTGTTGAATAATATAATAGTGTCTGTTTGATTACTAGGTAGTACCTATTTATTCAGTATGGATGTCGGCATCTTGGACATCATTTAAAAAACACAAGATGAGCAAAGAATCCGGTTTTGTAACTAGTTAACGCCTATACTTAGACCATTTTTTCGAACTAAATAAAATTTTTAGACATAGGATATATTTCGTGCTTTGAATATTTTTCGGTATTGATTTAACAAGAAATTGTTTCCATAGCAACATCACATTTGACACATCAATAGAAATAAAAAAAAATAAGAAGTTACTTTAGTGGTATACCGTGGTCCTACCAGTAGGTCAAATCGGTAGGTCCACGGGCCCTTAATGATATTTAGCCCATCTGTCACAACACTACTAGCGCGGCTGACCGACCGCTAAGTTTCGTGCCCACGTTCTCATCGCCCCGCCCCGCCGCCGCTCCGCTGCCGCGCCGCCCCGCCACCGCTCGGCCGCCGCCACTTTCGTGTCCGGACACTAAGTAGTACTGTTAAATAAACTATATTCAAATTAAAGCAAATAACACTGCTAAGAGCTGAATAGTAGCCGAAGATTCAGCATCGCTCTGTATAAATTAAAATCGCTTATTATTCACTCTTATGGTTGAATTAAACGCACTTTTTAGAGTGGCGATGGTAAAAAAGCAATTATTCAATGATGTAACTGTGATCAACGTTAAGACGGGGAACGATCACCGATTGTTGTAAATTCAAATTGTTGGGTGTGCAGATGGCATTACTGTCCTGGAGCGATGTTCAGTGTCAGCAGTCTGAGCCCAACTTCCCTGGGTACACATTAGTCCCAACCCAATCACCTGAACTCTCGAGCTTTTTGTATAAAGCTCGAGCGTATAAAAATGACCTCTTTGTTGTTATTCACCCCATTGTAAAATGATTGAGTTTGTAATCTTTATTCCTTTTTCCGTATCGATATTGCTGCATCGACAGTTGAGCCCAGCCCTTTATGTCAAAAACCTGTCATATTTTGATGTGTGACTCATCCGTACACAAATTTTTGCTGTTTTGTTTTATTTTTTATGTGTGAGTGTCGTCATTACAGTGTAGTTTTTGTATGTGGGTATGCGGAACTGCACTTGTGTGCATTTTCCCCCCCCGCAAAAAATGCCAGAATAATTTGAATAGAGTAATATCGCTAAGGCTTCTCCCTTCGTGACAAACGAAGCCTTTTGTTGCTCGAAGGTTTATACAGTAACATAATAACGTTATCAAGGAACGAAAAAATAACGATAAATTCTGTTTTACCGTTATTAATTTCCAGTTTTAACGTTACTAATTTTTAACGGTATTTGAAGCCCAGGGGGGTAATTACGTAACTTTGTTGCAATCAACTCTGACAGAAATCGCAGTTACATTGCTGCTTTAATAAGAACCAATGTGACAACTATCTTAACCAAAGCAGCAACGTAACTGCGCTTTCAATCGATTTCAATCGAGAATTGTTAGCAACAACTTTACGTAATCAAGGTACTGGTCAAAACTGGTAGACCACTTTAAGGAGGTTGTTTTATAGAGGTGGGACGGGGTCGGTTACCAGTGGGAGCGAGCGCGCGGAGGCGGAGGTGGCGGTGGAGCAAGCGTGGGCGGAGCTGGCGGCGGTGGAGCGCGAGCAGGAGGCGGCGCGCACCGAGCGCGCGCGCGTCGAGCGCCAGCTGGAGCAGGTGCGCCTGCGGGGCGCGCAGCTAGAGCAGGTACGGGACGCATATTCGCAAATACCCGACGCGTTATCCACCTGAAGTCGCTTCGTAAATAGCAGACGTGTCGAAGTAAATACCTGACGCGTTAGCCACCCGAAATTGCCTCGTAAATAGCAGAAGTGTCGGCGGGATAATGCGTCTGCTATTTACAAGAGCCAGAATTGCTTTGTAAACAGCAAACGTACCACGTCTGTTGTTATAATAAAAGACAATATTTTTGCAGTCTGTTATAAAAAAAATACTTCGAAATTTAAGGCTCACGCTCCGCTGCGCTTCGCGCTTGCCTTAAATTTCTAACCTAACCCGGGACCTACAGGAATAAAGCAGTTCGATACGATTGATCGTCAAATACGATTATAAAGGTGCAACAGCTAAAATAAAATTTTGGAATAAGTAAATAAACCTTTTACAAATATTATATCTATAAGCATTGTAAACATTCTAGAAATATCATAAAAAATCATCAAAACACATTTAAGGTGAACAGCGTTTAAGGTGAATAGTCTCACTACTGAGCCAGGGTGACTTGATAGGTAGTGGCAAAATTAGTCATTGGTTGATGCTTTATGTGTCATCTCCGTCCGGGCGGCAGCTGAAACTTCCCGAGTGGATAACGTGTCGGGTATTTACTAATATGCGGGACTGATTTAATTTACCCACAGGCCAATGAGTTAAAGCCCGAGCTTGCCCCGAGCATCCTACTAATATTATAAATGTGAAAGTTTGTGGGTTTGGATGTTTATTCCTCAATCACGCAAAAACGGCTGAACAGATTTGGATGAAATTTAACACACAGATATTTATAGCTTGGATTCAAACATAGGATACTTTTATTCCGGTCAAAGGTTCCCTAGGAATTTTCCGAGTGTCCACGCGGACGAAGTCGCGGGCGGAAGCTAGTTATTAATATTTACAGAACATGGTAATTTGAATACTTTTTTTTATTGGTAAGTGGGCACTGTGCTGTGGGTATGCAGGCATATGACCACCATCTTGCTTGATAAACAGGCTGTGGTATAAGGTGTAGCATACTTGCACAATAAAATACCTAAGTATATTAAAGAACTGAACATAAATTTATTTAGAAAGAAATTAAGGCAATGGTTAATTGAAAAAACATTTTATGACATAAAAGAGTTTTTTGACGAAAGAACATAAATTGACATAGATGATAATGACATGCTTAAATCAACATAATGATATATTATTTTGACATTTACTATATTAATGAATTGTATTGTGAAATTAAAAAAACTGTACTTAGTATTCTAATCTTGATAATTATGGATAATTAATTCTAAATATTGAACAATTATGTATTTGCATGCTGTATACTAAAAGCAAAACATGAGCCCTTTAAAGTGTACTAAGACCATATTACCATGTTTTTAGCAAATAAAGTGTTTTATTATTATTATTATTATTACAGCAAATGCCCATTCACCACACTATCGGGGAACATATGATCAGGCAGCGCATTCCATTTTTTAGCAGTTCGCATAAGAAATGTACTTATTAGCAAAGCGCTTGGAATATATCTACTATGTAAGGTTATACTAACCTACGTCTGGTACCCCGATGATGAAAAAGGGCTGGAGAAACAAGGTCGTGCAGTTCCCTCGCACACTCTCCAAAGTGTATTCTATAAAAAACTTGCTTGCTTTGATAACGTTTTCGCGCTCTATCGCCCATCCGCGCGGCGGGGTTGCATATTCATATAGTTAGCCTAGGTCTGTCAAAAAACTCTATCAGGCACTATGTAGCACCCTCTGCGGAGAAGGCTGTGGTCGTGGCGTAGTCGGCAGAGGTGGAGCGCGAGCTAGTTCGAGGAACTCATATCCACAGAATACATTAAAGTCAGGATATAATATTTTTCAACCAAAACAATATTACACAACACAACGCAACCGTGACCGCGGTGGGCCTTGTTGCCGGTTCACAGACCGTGTTAATTCCTTACTTGTTCTTTTTATTTTTTACAGTCTACATAATAAATGAATTTTTCGACCTTGAACAATTGTCAATAAAATTGCTGATATGTTAGATTACTAGGATTTGGATAGTTCAATGAATTTGTTTGGACTGTAGTAACTATCAGTTTTAATTTTTACAGCGACAAACTTATAGCCTTGTTGTCAACAATGTACCTAATTAAATCACTTCTTTAAATATATTTGTGTTTTGCTGGAGAACAGACTGAATCTTTTCTAAATCCCAACTCTAATTTTAATAGCAAAACAATAAAAGGAAATGCAATGCATTAAAGTTGATCTTAATTTATCGATAATATACTCGCATTGAACAATGGAGAATGTCCGAAAAAAAGACAAGTCAAGTGAAAAGATGGAAACAAGATTAAATATTAAAGGCAACATAATAACATGCAGTCGGAGGCATGCATAAAGAAGTGACGTTATGAATGATTTTAATTATATGCCTCCGACTGCATGTTATTATGTTGCCTTTAATATTTAATCTTGTTTCCATCTTTTCAGTTGACTTGTCTTTTTATGCAGGCGGGTTTTTTTAATTTTATTAATTTATTTTTTTAGTTTAGTTATTATATATTACGGTAATGATATGCCTTTTTGAAATCCTTATAAAAAGCCTTTTAATTTGACACCCATATTGTAGTATTCTAAAAAAAAAATTTTTTTCCACTACGTATAATAGCACCGTACAGCCGCCATGTTGTTTTTTTATAACGCCACCTTCTTAAGAACACTTGGCTAACGAGACAAATCTAACGATATCTTAATTACAGAAATCCATTCAGCCGTTTGATAGATATTTGGTAATAAAAATATTACATACAAAAACAGATACAAACAAACAAACAAACATACTTACATACAAGATACGCGCGAAAACATAACCCTTTCTTTGCAGTCGGGTAAAAACGAATTGGCTGAATATTTTTTTAAGTTAAACTTTTTTTTTAAATACTTTGGTGGTGGCAAAGGTATAATCTCCATTCTGCTGTTACTTTCGTACATTGGTGAGGACGAAAAGAATTTCATTTTATTTTTATTTTCACGCGACCGAAAATTCTGAAACTTTTTTCTATTACAAAGGTAGCTTATTCCTACCTATCACTACATAGTATAAAACAAAGTCGCTTTCTTTGTCCCTATATCCCTATGTATGCTTAAATCTTGAAAACTACGCAACGGATTTTGATGAGGTTATTTTAATAGATAGAGTGATTCAAGAGTAAGGTTTATATGTATAATACATGGTGTCAAAATCCACACTACACCGAAGCGAAGTGAGGGCGGGTCGCTAGTAAAAAATAATTAGCCAATTTGATTTTTTTCGGACATTCCCCATTAATTAATTGCAGGAGCTTCCCGCCCGCATCAGCAGCGGTCCCGAGCGCGAGGTGCTCGCGCTGGTGTGCCGCGTGCACGAGCTGGAGGCGGACAAGCTGGCGCTGCAGGGCGAGCGCGCGGCCCGCTCGCACGAGCTGCGCCGCCGGGACCTAGCGCTGCAGCGCCGCGACGCGCAGCGGAGGCTCTCCGATGAGATTATCACGCGCCAACGCCGGGCGCTTGAAGGTGACATATCATCATCATACCATCTTCGCATCAGTGAGGGCTTTTCAAAGTGAAATTTAAAAAATAAAAATATAAACTATTTGCCTCACTAGATGGCGTTGATGGAAAGAGAAGTGTCAAAATTTGCTTTTAAAAATAAACGGCCTGCCTGAACCAAAGAGGAAAGTAAGCGCACGCTGGCTAGGGTTACATCGGACAGCCTACCTGAGTACTCTTCGAAGCTTAGTAAAAAAAACATTGACACATACATTTTCATCAACGCCCTCTATCGAGATCGAGCCTTCAGTTTTGTCATTTTGAAAAACCCTCATTGTTAAGCGCTCATGCTCATGACGGAGCTTGACAGACAAATCGTACTCGATCATGTTTGTTAAGCAACGCTCGGCCCGCCTAGGTGTCGGATGGGTGACCGTTAAATGGCATTACAACTGAGCGCTTCCGTGCTTCGGAGGGCACGTCAAACCGTCCGTCCCAGCTGCTGTCATCTGATAACAGTCGTTAAACCAAGTTAGGCCTTACAGACGGCTTGATAAACTCTAACACCAGAGTTGGCCCTATTCCACAGAATAACTAATGACTAGTCCTCATACGATAAGAAAGAAAAAGACCCTCCTCGAGCTAGCCGCTAAGATGGCCGCTTGAAGGGTGCTACAGATTATACATTTATACTAAGTACTTTGGTTATCTATGATAGGTAACATTCTTGTTCGAAGTAGGTCACCAATAAAATAATGCCTTGAATAGGAGCATCTTCGTCAAGTCAGAAACCAGGGCTATCACGCGCCAATATCCATCGGGCGCTTGAAGGTAAGATATTATCATTACACCATCCTCGCGCTAGGAGGAGCTCGGTGGCGCAGTGGTTTAGCGCCTGGCCCAGCGATTGCGGAAGTTAAGCAACGTTCGCAAGGGTCAGTCATGGGATGGGTGACCAAAAGTTTATTATCTCGAGCTCCTCCGTGCTTCGGAAGGCACGTTAAGCCGTTGGTCCCGGCTGCATTTGCAGTCGTTAACACCCACCAATCCGCATTGGGCCCGCGTGGTGGGTTATGGCCCATCCTCCTTACCACCCATAAGGAAGGCCTGTGCCCCAGCAGTGGGGACATCAAAAACGGCTGTTGGACATCCTCGCGCTAAGATTGCCACTTGAAGGGTACTACAGATTGAAGTTTAGTTATCTATGATAGGTAACTAATAAAAAATGCCTTGAATAGAGGCATCTTCTTCAAGTCAGTGACCAGGCTTGGTTGGTAATGGGATTTCTTCAAGATCCCTTGATTGGCTACCAAGGCTTTACATTTTCATTATCATAACGATGTCATCACTTTGGCATTGCGGCAGTAAGAGCTAGGAAGTTTACTAAGGTCAGGTGCTTTCCACTTGTGTCTGTTAGTGCCACTTAACGTCACTTTACAATAAATTGATAACATAATAGTAGTCACTATCTCCATAATTCATATTATTTATATGAAGAACCGATGGCCGTTGGGTAGAAAAGGTTCTTGAATGGCGACCGCGCACCGGACGAAGCTCCGTAGGTAGGCCCCCGACAAGGTAGACCGACGTGAGGGTGAAGGTCGCGGGAAATCGCTGGATGCGGGCAGCGCAGGACCGATCGTCGTGGAGATTCTGGGGGGAGGCCTATACGCAGCAGTGGGTGTCGTGCGGCTGATATAATGATGATGATGATGATAATTTATATGATGGATGCTTTATTTCCTTAGAAATGGGAATCGGTATACCACCGGAGCTAAGCCAGCTATACGAGTTGTACCAACAAGAGATTCACGCATCGACGTACACGGAGAGTAACGATGTACAATCCCCGACTTATAGGCTACCACCTATTTCTACCAGGTAATTATTGATATTTCCATTGCTATTGTATTCTGAATCTACTCAACTGCATGATGTGATAAACCCTGACGTAGTCGAAGTTGTCTCTTTTATTTATATTTTCTTTAAACCGATGTTTTACAAATTATTGATTGAGGAATCAGTCACGATGAATCGACTCAGTGACGAATAGTGACAATGGATGGTTTTTCCAGATTCACCTCTCAGATAAATGAATCAACTGTTCATAAAAAGTAATTAATTGGATGTTTGTCTAATAGACAACATCACAAACATTGCTCCAAATCCAAAGTAACTAGCTAAAGCACTTGTGATATGGAAGTCAGAGACAACGATGGAACTACAAACACCCAGACGTGAACCAATATACAACCGTACAACGTGTTACAAAATAACCCCCGCCGAATAACCAAAGCCGAATATGATAGATAGGAGGGACCATAAAACAGTAGGGTTATTCACGATTGTCGGAAATCTAGTCGAAAGCTTTCGATTCGAATCCGTATCCTCCTTTGACGAATCAATTCGTCCAAGGTATCCTCCGATATAACAAAAATATAGCTATTTACAAATACATTCGACTGGCATTCGATTCGCTTTCCGACGGGAAAGCAAAATGTATTTACAAAGTTTGGTAGCTTATGGTAGAAAATAAGATCGAAGACTATTATAGACTTTCCGATTCGATTCGGAAAGTTGTTTTCCGACAATCGTGAATAACCCCCCTGAACAACTTTTACTTTGGACCAACTCTGAAATCGCAAATAAAAAATCTGCGATTTCATACATTTTGATATTTTCGTTATTATTTTCTGTATGAAACAGCTGATTTTTTCGCGATTTCAGATTTGGTTCTGTAGCAAAAGTTGTTCAGTTAGATGGCCCCATATTCGGCATTGGTGGTTATTTTGTAACACGTTGTAAAAAAGTTCAGTTTCCAAATTGACCCAACCGGCGGGGACCGAACCCGGGACCTCAAAGATGGAGACACCTTGAAAATCGGTATACAAACCACACAACCACAGCCATCGTCGAAATGAAATTGTTAATATTGATGATGATTGGTGTAGCATGTCAGAGTTGGCGTGGTCGGAGACCTCGAGCGGCTCGAGCGGCGGCTCGGGCGACCACCGCCTGCCGCGCCTCGCGCCCACGCCGCGCCCGCGCACCAGGTACAGGTCAGTCCCTTGATACACCTTATAGTGATGATGATGGTGGGTGTAGCGTGTCAGAGCTGGCGTGGTCGGGGACCTCGAGCGGCTCGAGCCTGAGGGGCGGCTCGGGCGACCACCGCCTGCTCAGCATCTCCACTATAAATGTTAATACAGCAAATGAGCTGAAACTCGATTGGGTTGCATGGTTTTATTACAGAGTTCCTGTGGCTTTCTTCCAACTCCATCATCAGATCAGCTCAATGACACTATAATATTGCATTGTCTTCCAATTCTGACCTATGTTCAAAGTTTTAAGTCTCTATCTCATCGGAAAGCTAGTACTAAATCTTTGTGAACAAACCTTGATTTAATGCTCTAAGGAACAAACAAATAAGAAAGCGACCTAATAGTGGTAATAAAAAATTTATACATGAGTTTATGCAATAATGCAATTATGTTATTCTCTGTAATTTCTTGGTATGATAAAAGGGTAGCTTAGCTAACGTTTTATACTCAACCTAATGTTGGAGTACTACCTTGCATCGCGTCAAACAATAAATAAAAAAACCCGTCAATGGCGATTCACATTATTCATTAAAAGTATGCAGAAAACTATGCGGCTTAAAAAAATAAAAAATGTTTGAGAATGTGCAAACAGAGCTCTTTCATTATATGATAAACCACATGCCCTAGCAGGCACTTGGAATTTTTAAAACCCCCTTTCAGTCCCTATTAAAAAAAGACTTTCTTATTTGCAAAGTAGTTGGGCAAACGTCAAAATTTCAAGTTGATAGCATTAGTAGTTCTTGAGTTATCCAGCTGTGAGTAGGGTTACCATCCGTCCGGATTAGTCCGGACATGTCCGGACTTTTAGACTATTGTCCAGACTTTGTCCGGCTTTGTAATTTGTCCGGCTTTTTTAAAATTGGGCGGTGTAATAATAGTTAAAAAACACACATAGCAGTAGTGTTCGAAAGAGAAGTCCCAAAAAGTATGGAGTCTGGATCTCTCTGAAAATGTCCGGACTTTTCTTGTCCTGTCCGGATTTTTGTCAGGAATTTTCAAATTTCTCAATGGTAACCCTAGCTGTGAGTGACAAAAGGACAGACAGACAGAGTCGCATCATAAGGGTAACTTTTTACCATTTTGGTACCAAATACTAATAACAATACAATATGCGAAAATCAGAAAAACCGGTATCAGCCGACACTAACAAAACGTGAGTCAAGTTTCGTGCTTCTAGATGTTAATTTTTTCAGAAACTATGCCAAGAAAAATGTTGGCGGCCGAGAGTCATTAATATTTATAGGCTTCACTTCAATTAAACCTCGATTATGCGCGTGATCATCCTTGAGTTGAGTAAAATGCAATTTGAAGTCATAGTGCCCGTTTTACATGCACCTCTGCCAAAATTTTAGACGTCCGTCCTTAAATGTAGTTTAGTATGCAACAACTGAGACAATAGAATGAACGTAGGAATTTGTAATGACTGTGTGCTGCAATTTTTTTTTAAATATTATTCAAGAGTTAAAACAGTCTAAACTTCGTTATAGAATTATCCTATTGCAAGAGTCGAACACATGACTCAGCTTACCAAATCAAAGTAACATTTGTAAATATTCGTTATCGCTTCGCCTTCGTAAAAGATGTAAATATACTTAACATGTAAATAATTATGTAACATTTTGGCTCTCATATCTTCTATGCTATGGTGTTAACGATGCTTCGGTTACTTGTTATTATTTTGAATTATGATCATAACGGCCCACTATCGCTATTGCTGATAAGCAATGAAACTTTTTCCGACTTCTCCTAAACATTAAAAAAAGTATTTTTAAAGTGACTTCTCTTTTTGTTAGCAGAAATGACCACTTAATTCATTGTAATTTAGCCGATACTACTTTTTTTCTCTAAACACATGTGGCATTAGTTAGCTGAGTGCTTAAACATTTGTGCATAAAAGTTCTAAAACATTAGCATTAATGGTTGTTAAATAAATTAAGACAATGTTAGTATGGAAAATACACATTCTTTAAAATTCTCTATACCATACTTAAACAGCTATACATAATTATGGTGTATACTTATACTTAGCACTAACCGGTTGATCATCGACTCATAATGCTTATATGAATAATAACAATCCTTTGATAAATTCTAAAAGTGACATAATATTTACATAATACTTTTTAATAAAATTGATTTCAAAGACATCATTCTCTCGTAACGCTACGTCGTAGCCGTAGCTCGTAGCAATGCTACGACGGATCCTTCTTCAAAAAATGAAGGACAATTTATTGTATTAAAATTCTTATTAATTATGCCAAAAAGAGTGTACTATTAGAAAAACGTTTTACAATAGAGATTTGTAACGTTGAGTGACAATTATTATGTATTTTTTAGTTTTTGCTTAACTAAAGTTTCTATACATAACATCATTTGGCTTTAAAAATACAAATTGATATTTTCTTCTTCTTTCAACAGTCAAGCGAGTGCAGCGACTATGAAGCGGTACTCGAGCGACGACAGCCTCGTGATGGTGGCGCCGCGCGCGGGCGACGCGGCCGCATCTTGAACCAACGCGGCGAAACTTCTGGCTCACACTGCAAAAATGAGGTCTCTTTCCTCTATTCGTATGATAATTTAAAAGCGACATGATGACGATTTTTTGGATTCTACACAGAAGCGTATACTTACTCATAAAAAAACATGTATTGAGTAACATTGTTGTTGTTTCCTTCAATGCGTCACGTACGATGGGAAACTACTTTATACGTTGGGGTGATTTTATTAATGACAATTTTAATAGTCAGAATTATTAGGATCCCAGTTGTAACTAGGAATATAATTAATACATAATAGAATACTATATTTTTGCTGCTTTTTGTATTGTCTATAGAATTTATTAGAGTAAATTGGGTATTGGGTTTGGTTTTTAGAATGGTTTTCTAAGAATGGGATCTTTCAAATATTTAGTTAGGGAATGTGAGAGTTGTTGCCAACTTCCGTTTGTGTATAACTTGTTTCGTCTTTTTGCGAAAAGCAATAGATCAATCAGTATTTATGTTTAATTAATATCGCGACATAATAGATGTCAAAGTTTTGATGCATTAATGTGCTTGTAATAATAAATATCAGTAATTTGATATTCTTGTTTTATTTTCATATTACCATCCCTAAAGTTTAAGACTTATTCGAGCTAAGTGTTTTTCGATTTTCCTTTCCAATTTATTTGCATTAGCAACAATTGGAATCCTTTTTCCTTACTTACTGTGAGCAAACAAAGCCTGTTTCGACAACTAGGAATTGATGTAAAATTTATAGGAAATAAATTAAAAAAACATCAGAAAGACCTAATAACGTGTTTCCGTAAAAACCTACAGTGTTTACCCACTAGAAAAAATAAAAGAAATAAAGGTATATTATGGTTATTTAATTTTAATATCCTCTATACCGCATTAATTGATGTCGTTTTCCCCAAAAGTTGACTGATAGAGAATGCTACTAGCATAAAGTCCGCCTCTTCTACCGTTGTATTTGTACACATGACAGCACGTCAGATTATACAGTTAAACTGCGAAAACAGCTTTTGTTACGTACGACATACCTACCTACAGATAGGCGGTCTTGGGCGGCCCCTAGACGACACAATAACATTGCGCAATATTTAACCCCCTGTAGACTCGTGTCATTTTTTTAACTCACTACTCCAAGGTTCGGAACGACCAAGAACTTTAAATGTCATTATTAGTACAAAGTCTTCGTTTTCTATTTGGAATACGAATAATCTAAACTTTCCTATAATCTAAATCAAATAAAAACTGTTTTTTGAGAAGCTACCATGAACTTTAAAGTTCTTGGTCGTTCCGAACCTTAGAGTGCTTAAAAAAAATATCACACGAGTCTACAAAGGGTTAAAATATTGTGCAATATAATTGATCGTCTAGGGGCCGCCTTAAGGTCAACATGTATTGTCTGAAGTGCCGTCGTGTGTACTTTAAATATAATTAAATAAATAAATGAAGACCTTTATGGAGGAATGAATACTATTTCCTGTACTCTATTATAGGCCATATGGAACTATCGTCATTTTTGTATGGGTAGGCAATAGGCCTAAAATATTCAGTCTAAAATAATGCAAAAGGGTTATTCAAATTAAAATTTATATTAGTGAGATTACATATCTTAATATAAATGTAACAAATATTTTCTACTTAACTATAATCTCATTGTTCCGACAAAACCTGAAGTACCTGAAAGAGTAGGTTCTTAGGTGTTCGGCATTTACTTATTTTAGCTTACAAGTATAGTATCAATCATCACAATCAGCATCACAAAATGGTTGTTTCGTTTGTCCTATAGACAAACTATGGACGGTTGAATAAAGTATATTTTATTACTTCGATAGTTTAGACTTTTTAACATAAGTAACATAATCGTAGATCTACTGATTACATTCCGAAATAAATGGACAAAGTATATTTTCTGAGTAAACTATAAAGCCACGTATTCACTAGGGGACAAAGTCGCTCGACATGTCGCGAGCAGTCGCGGGACATTTACGTGCGACTGTCCAGCGACAATGTCCGTCGACATTTTTGCTCGTCCATATACAGAAGTTGTAGTCGCGATGACGCGCAAGGTCGACGCTGGCCGAGCGTCGACACGCGACATGTCCCGCGCCATGTAGATGTCGCCGGCGATGTCGAGCGATGTCTCCCGCGACGTCTCGCCCGACACGTAGATTTCGTATCGGGCGACAAGGTCGCCGGACAAATGTCCCCTAGTGAATACGAGGCATAAGTGACATACAGTGTTGGCGATATTAGACCGGACATAAACAAAAGAAAACTATAATGAAGTTAAAATACGGTTTAACCCATGACGGCCGTAAAAACTTTTGACCACTACCTACTTACTTAAATTCTGTGTCAAAAGATTTCGCTCCAACACTGGGGTCGGTTTATTTCTCTGAAGTTTGTTGCGTAAAACCACAAAATACCTACATAATAGTGGTATTATGTATTTTGTGGTTTTACTACAACATCAATAAATATTATGCTTGTAAATAATATACAAATTCTGTATAAATATTTGATACAGTTTGTTGGACTAGTACCTATTCTAAATCTAATTCATAATATAATTAATGTATTTTTGGTGTAACGAGACAATCTTGATAAAAATATACATAATTTATGTATTATGTTACTTGGAATATGTCTCCTTTTGCTTAACATAAATAGTAAATAGACGGTATAATATTACGAAATAGGTAATTTACGTCACTCGGAGCATACTTCACTACACCAGGCAAGGCTGGCATTTAAAATTAAGGAACATTGTTTTCTTATCATTAAAGATATAAAAATATGGCCACTTTATACAACTTACTTCAGTCGAAAGATTGAACAATTAATACAGAAAATATTTCATTGCCTACGAGTTTACACTTTTCAATTAATATTCATTTTTCAATCTTGTAACTTTCCTTGTACGTATTCCCCGAGATTTATCAACGACTTGAGGTGAATCACTGACAAATCATAATGTTCGTCACTGGGTTTTAGAGTTTTATAGACAGTAAACAAAAGTCCAGTATATGACATTGAAGAAAACGAAGAGGAGCGGAAATAGGACTCGCGAGCGTTTGTCTATCCAGGTGGCGATCTCCTGGGGGGTCATGGTGGTCCAGGTGTGCTTGGGGGGGTCGGAGCCCTCGCTGCCGTCGCCGACGCGCTGCTTGCTCATGCCCTGGCTGGAGATCAGGTCGTCGAAGCTCTGCGTCGTTATAGTGGGCAGGTTCAACGCTGACGGGAAGCTCTGTAATGCACATGTAGGATTATTACATTTTTCATTTATTTTCAACATAATCAATTATGTAATCGGTAGGTATCTTGTTCTTTCTCAATTTTTGAATGACTGAAGCTAACTTAATTACACATGCAGAATAGATATATAGTACGATAATAGTACTAGCGTACAGAAGTTGCACTCTGCAAAATCGTTTAAATAAATGCGACCCTTGCTCCGACACAATAAAGTACAATTCAGGTCGCACAGCGCTCCCTTCGCTCCAAAACATTCACTTAGTAGTTGCCTCTCTTTCTATCGCGTAGGTCTTATCTTTTCTGATGTATGAAATTTGTCCTCTCAGAGGACGCCGAGCGCTTCAGACTGGCGCGCGGAGTGACAGAGCCCTGACAACGTATTCAACGCTATGTACTTAAGTTAGCTAGTGTTATAATTAGTATTTTTAATTGTGTGTCAGGCTCAGGCCAACACATTTTCTATCAGATACGACACTTTCTAAAGTATATAATATACCTATTAAAACATTCACTTACGTGGACTGTAAGGTAGTTATTGTAAGCAGGGCCCGCCGGGTCCGTACTGTGGTTTTGACTAAGCGATGTACAAGATCTCGACTTCGTCAGTTGCGGAGATGACTCTTGTAATTCTTTTTGCATCTCCTTGCGAGCTAGCCGTGGAGTAAGCGTGCTCTTCAATATGTACTTGCTGTTCACCTTCTTCAAATTAACAACTTTCCTGCAAGTAGAAAGACATGGTTTTTAAATAATATTTTATATCCGTTCACTTATTACAAATCTAGTCAAGAAAGTAGGTAAACACTTAGTTACCTTCATCTACTTTAGTCTATAGGTGATTGTCACAAAGAATATGGTAATTTTATTACAATAGAGGCGTGCGCACTATGAGCTGCGCCGTGTCTTATATGTTAAGGGCATAATATTATAGCTTTTACATTATACCAATGCATCTAATCGGTCGTTAGCTGTGCCTTTTATGATTATGATCATCCGCAAATTGCATGTATCAAGATTCAAGGATAATAAAGTTTTATTTTGGATCTATCTATTAGCAAGATTTATAATTTATCCCTATCTCACTTCACAACCTTTTTTGAATGATTGATTACTAGTAATAAGATCGTGATTGTAATTAATTAATTATCGTTTCCTTTTTGTCGACATTTATGAGTGAGTAGGTACTGAGTAATTATACAATATGTAACAAAAACCCTGTCAAATACTGAAACAGGTGATAGTTGCTAAAACTAAACAACATTCTCCAAGGAACATAGGTCGAAATAAGATTTTTTCGCCTTTCCATAGTAAGTAAGTCGGTCACCTGACCTGTCCATTTTGTATGGGATTATGACAATATTTTTTTGTTTTTCGATACAACATGTATAAGTAAGTCTATGGTACACTGAGTAGGTATTAAGAATGAGAAAAGCTGAACTTACTTTCTACGCCATATTGTGTTAACAAAAGCAAACTCCACGAGAGCAGAGAAGATGAATCCAGTGCACGCCAGGAACCAGATCTCACTGGCTTTAATATACGATACTTTTGGAAGCGTTTTCGCTTGAGAAGACGCCAAAGTGATAAACGATAACATAGTACTTGTTCCTGAAATTTAAGAAATCGAAGGTAACAAAATTTCTAGTAAAAAAAATATACATAATAAGAAATAATCACCATACCATAAAAATAAACATTAAAATTATAAATAAGTGAATAATGTAAAAACAATTTCTTTCTTAATTACACATAATATAACGTCCTTCTTAAATAGTGCACAAAATTTTAAGGGGTCAATGTACTCATGCATATAAACAACTTTTACTATGGGACCAACATAGAAATCGAGAAAAAAAAATCTGCTGTTCCATACATTTTGATCTATTCGATTTAAAATGTTCTATGGAACAGCTGATTTTTTTCTCGATTTCAATGTTGGTCCCATAGTAAAAGTTATTTGTATGCATGGGTACATTGATCCCTTAAAAATTTGTGCACTATTTAAGAAGGACCTTATATAAGAACATATTTACCCAAGGTGATCCTGGGTGCAGCAGCGTCTGCTTGCAGCCAGAATGTGACCCACGACATTGCCACTATCATCATGGAAGGAATGAAATAATCCATGAGATAGTACCCCACCTCTCGGCCCAACTTGAACGTGAACTTCAGCGCGCTGTAATTCCCAGCTGTAAATGAATCATTTGTTTTTCTATTATTAAAACATTTTCAAAAGGGGCCACAACTATTTGTGTCTGTGAAGTCATCGTTTCGTTTGTTTAATGCAAAATTTACTTTTTAATTCTCATATAGAGTAAAATATATTTTTCTAAAACTAGAAGGGTGTGATGACTTCTTCAAAGCCCCATAAAATATGTAAAATTTGACGAACGACACAAACAGAAAAGTGACATTACATCTACCTCCACCGAGGCGCATGTTCATGATGTCTCCTCGGACCACTGATTCGTTGGTCCAGTAATCCATCAGAGAGTATTCCGTCAAGTGCAGTTCCGAGGACAAACGGACCGGGTTGTCCCTCTCCCACATGAGTCGCAAAATCGAAGCGTTGTATTTCCCTGTAAACAGTTCGTTCTTGTTATTTACCTGTAAAAGTTTAGGAAAATAACAAAATTATGTTAATTATTTATTACTCACAACTCTCAAGGTTCATTGAGCAAGTCTGATCGTCGAAAGGAAACTTTTGCAAGTTCATCCAGCAGTACAGAACTGCTTGCATACGTCGGCTGAAGAGGACTTCTCCATCAGGTGCTATGGATATAAGGACATCTTTGCTATCGGTGCCCATGAGACTCGAGGATTGTTCGTTGGACATGTACAGATGCGGCACCCAAATACGCTGCCGCAGATCATTCTCACCGATGATTTTAGACCGCTCTGGTGAGTACAAGGCGTATGCTAGTCTAGGATCAGTCCATCGTAGTTGTAGAAGGAAGTGCAACTTGAAGTTCTGAAATAATATTAGATTTTATTGACACTTCAGTTTTCTCAATGGTACGCTTAGTCGCTTTTTTTAGTAGGTAGATCTTTAATAAAGGCAAATGGAAGTAATGGCTATGGAAACCATGAGACATACTTTTATAAAAAAAAACGATTATGTTTAACGCTTTACTTAGTACCTAGATATACTTAGTAATTTGATTGAATAATTTTGTCTTTTATCATCAAGAGAGGCGGTAACCAGTGTGGTCCGTGCCGTAGCTAAAGACTTGGACGAAGTTAATTCGTCCAAGCTGAAGACAAAAGATTAGTTATCCTGTGACAAAAGGACGAAATAAACTGACCAGATCATGAGCTTCCGCTGGCTGTATGAAGTAGACGTATGCGCTGGCGTGCACGTAGACCGTGTCCCCCGACAGGTAGGTGGGCAGCAGCAGCCGGTCGTAGCGGCATTCGTTTGCCAGCCGCGACAGGAACTCTGACTGTGTGTAGCTGTCGCCGTTAGTTAACGACGGACATGATAATGTGGATGGTGACCTGTAAAGTAAGAAATTATAAATGATCAGTTAAAGTTAACCTCCAACCATTAGGTAGGTTAGGCACCCATTACACGGTAGGTTTTGCTGTCAGTTTAATTAACCACAGTCACGGGCTGTGACTGACGATTAACCTACCGTGTAATGTAGTGACTGATGGTTGCATGATGTGATTTGTTCTTTCCATCAGTCAATCAGTCAAACGTAATTCATGACTGATGGAATTTGACTGACGCTTGCATGACCATGTAATGGCTGCCTTACAGTACGAGGCAAACATCTTGAAATCGGGTGGGGATTGCGCAGAACGCGTATTTTCGGTATGCGTAGCGGTGAGGTACGCGGGTAGGCGGGAGAGGAGCGCGCGCTATTGGTCGCTCATAAGTGCACATACGCGAACTTATCCCTACTGCGTACGTCGAAAAAGTGTCAAGATAATTGCCTCGTACTGTAACTATTACAAATATACGGGTATTTTATAGTAGTTAAGTATATGTTAAGTAGATTATGTCGAACTACAACGTTCGCTTCACATTTTGACAATTTATCAGCTGTAGTAAGGTCAAAAATTAAGTAAATAAGCGGCAAACGTCACTTTGTGAAAGGAAAATCACTTTCAGTGATAGATCACTCCCTTCGATCGATGCTAAGATTACGAATTCACATTATAAACATTATTAACTTAACTATCAGTACCAGTCCATCATGCATTATTTATGGAAAATATTTATCCTTGCTGATCATAAAACAGGATTTTATAGAAATAGATTGTATGAATGCATCGTCCTCAATATAGACTTCATCTGCCAAAGGTTTAAATAGTCAATGATTAATGAATTCACTACTAGTACCTATTCAATAAAGTGCTTAATGAATTCATAGATAGATACCAAGAATACTTATAAGTACCATGCTTTTGTTAGGTAAACGCACATACATAAAAATATACCTACCTGCAAGTGACGAACTGATAACCTTCTTCTTTTTTGAATCTGTATGGTTTTTACAGATTACCACGAAACAATAATAATAAATTGATCGAAAAGCTTTAGATTTAGAGTAATCCATTTCATGCATTGAGTCACCCTGCGCAATCAAACGTGTTAGTATAGTAGGTACTCTACAGAACCTTAAGCAGTTGGCTATTAATTATTCTTTATCACGTCCAATAGAACTCTGCAAAGATGGCACAAGCCCAGTTTTCAAAAACAATGGTTGAATGTTTGAAGAGACGCTGTATCAGGTAATATATGGATCGGCTCGGTGCACAAGGCCGCGCTCCCAGTACCCTGCTGCTAACGACTACAAAGCTAATATTTGTTCTGCCCGATAACATTGTGAACCAATTCGCTGAGATATCAACAAGATTTGCTCTTAGATTACCTGCTAAGCCGTCAGATATATGCTCGCTATGTGTAATTTGCAACCCTGTTTAAATGCAAGAGCATTTACTTGAAGACTTTGCCTTTATAATCCGTTTCATTGTTAAGGGCAACGAACTAGTTCGTTGGTTAAGGGTGTATACGCGCATCACGTTCCATTTTTAAATTTTCAATACAAATGATCAAAACAACTTTGGGCGAGCCGTAAGAGGGCAAACTTTTCAAAGTGTACCGATTTGAGATTTTTTTAATATTTCATCTCTCTGTGATTCAAATCTTTTTTTTTTAATTTTCTCTCTATAGGGCACTCCTCGACAATACAAACAATAAGTGAAAATAGTTATTTTCACCTCTCCAGCACGAAAGGAAATGCGCTTTTGGCGCGTAAAAACTCGCAGCAAAATCGATGTTTGCTGCGAGCGTGAGGCAAAGTGCTTTTTTAATTTTCAACACCAACTTTTAAAATAATAAAAAAAAGAAATAAAGTGACAAGGATAACACTTGTAAAATTCATATGTGAGAAAAGGATAGATAGAGTGCTTTATGGTGTCATACATGGATTAAAAAGTAAAAAAATAAAATGCACGGATAAACCAAGGAGTTTTAAATAAGGATTGTTAAAAGAGAAGGTTGATAATTCGAAATAAAGAGTATGGACGAAATGAGGTCGAATGTATGAAATAGATGTAAAATAAGAAAAAATTATGAAATTTTATTAACAAATTAGTGTTTTATGATTATATATAAATAAATAAGATGGGATATTAATAAATAAGAGAAAAGCACAACGTAATAATGTAAAACAAAACGGCGGGAATCTATTATTTTTTTTATTCATAAATATGAATAAAATTTTTCAGCATAGGTTTGATCAAACTATTTTTGTGATAAATTACAAAAAATTTGTGCATCCAACGATAAAGATAGTTGTTTAACTCCAAAAGAGTTGAGTGAACAAGTTTTTAATGCTGAATTTAGCTTTTTACCAGGAAACTCACGTAATTTTTTTCTCGCTGGTCGAGGTGAAAACACAAATCCATTTTGGTCACTTGTATAACAAATAACTATTGTTATACAAGTGACCAAAATCAAAAACAAGTGACCAGAATGGTCTCGTGTAAAACATACAACTTTTCACCTTTACTAGCGAGAAAATTTTAACGTGAGTTTCCTGGTAAAAAGCTAAATTCAACATTAGAAACTTGTTTACTTAACTCTTTTGGAGTTAGACAACTTCTTCATCGTTGGACGCACTCATTTTTTGTAATTTATCACAAAAATAGTTCGATCAAACCTATGCTGACAAATTTTATTCATAAAGTAGATTCCCACCGTTTTGTTTTACATTATTACGTTGTGCTTTTCTATTATTCATTAATATCCCATCGTATTTATTTATTATAGTCATAAAACAATAATTTAGTTAATTAAATTTTTCTTATTTTATATTTATTTCATATATGCGAACTCATTTCGTCCATACTCTTTGTTCCGAATTATCAATCTTCTTTTTTAACAATCCTTATTATTATTACTCCTTGGTATATCCGTGCAATTTATTTTTTTACTTTTTAATCCGTGTATGACACCATAAAGCACTCTATCTATCCTTTTCTCACATATCAATTTTACAAGTCTCATCCTTATCACTTTATTTCTTTTTTCTTTATTATTTTAAAAGTTCGTGTTAGAAATTAAAAAAGCACTTTGCCTCACGCTCGCAGCAAAAATCGATTTTGCTGCGAGTTTTTACGCGTCAAAAGCGCCCTTTTCGTGCTGGAGAGGTGAAAAATAATAATATAAGTCCTATTCTCATTTGTTACAGCTGAAACATTTGTGAAAATACCTCTGACAAGCAAATTTGAAATTCCACTTGAACAGATTTTTCTTCGTTTTAAAATACCTGATAATTTATTATATTTTTCTCCCTATACGGCACTAATTTAAGAATTTTGCTTACTAAAACTACGGTTTACATCAATAGTAATGCTTTCATTCTTTAGATAACTTCTTTGGAAAAACGCTAATTTCTTTGAAATGCGGATAAACAGTCTTAACACTAGAGGGCTCGCGCGTGTGACAAAATACCAGCCTTCTCTTCTAAGCAAAAAGATGATTTTTTACCATTGAAAATGGTTATCAGATGCAAATCGCCTGAGACGCATTTTTGACCATATCTCCGAGGATTTTGAGAGGATCGTGATGGAAATAGTACCAAAAGTTGAGGAATTTATCGAGACACGCGTGAAAGTTTGAATTATGAAAATCTACTAGTAACCTTTTTAAAAATTTTGCAAAATTCCAAAAATTACGGGTTTTTTGAGGGGTGTTTGTTTACTAAATTGAAAATATTTCGAAAAAAAAACGGACTTAAGAAAAAATTAAAAAAAGGGTCCTAGGGTATTAGTTTAGCAACCAAATGGCGAAATAATTTTGAAAGTTAGTAAATAATTGTGACCTGTGGGCTGATTATGTATTTTTCAATGAAATTATTTCAATCGATGTTTTGTTGCTAACAGAGTAAAATTTCTATCGATGAAATGCGATTACGTAAAAGTGATACAGTGAGATTTGTTGCATTGCAATCCTGTTTCTATCGATAAAACACTAACATGAAGTTGCTGCGAAACTAGGATAACCCGACTTATTTAAAAAGCCAGTGTTGCGGTGCAGCGTCATGTATAAACGGAACATTTTAATTTAACAGTGTTTTAATATTGTTTATGTTTTGAAATTGTAACTGTCAACTGTCGAGAGTGCGTTCTTCGATCGAAAGAAGTGAAAAGTTTTTAGTTTATATGCGAACATTGCGAACGAGTTTACCCATAAAACTAACTGTGAAAGAAAGTAAGTGTATTTTGTACTATTATGCCTTTTATCAACTCATCATTGACATCACGAAGAATGTTAACTTTAACTTGTTTTGTAGATAATATGGCGCCAATTCGTCAAGTAAGCCACCGCCAACTCGAATTAATAGTCGAGTTTGCGGAGGCGCACAGAAACATAGTTCTGGGGAATATAGGTAAAGGTCCCCTTGGCCAGATAGAGGGCAACAAGGCCTGGGAGAAGCTGACCCGTCAGCTTAATTCCATTGGCGGAGGCGTCATAAAAACGCCTGCACATTGGAAGAGAGTAAGTAGTTTCTGCATATTATATTTTTATCTAAGAAACTTCTAGGAATGTTGTGTGTGTATTCTTCTTGTTTTGTTTCCCATTATGCTACGGTTCCACCTGCGGTAATGTCCAACTACACATTAGCTTAGGCATTGTATATTTTTAAAACTTTCGTTTGTAAATTAACACGTTAAAGTGTTGGCCACATCTGCGTAACGTGTTAAGCTATGCGTTAAGACACAGGTGGAGCATTAGCATAACAGTATCACAAAGTATATTCTCACATCTAAGAGTGGCCACATACTGTGTGAGCCAAATAAGAATAGGTAGTACTGTCAAACGGCAATCTTGCTCTCCGTTCCTTTTCTTGCACATCCTACACCCCGAAGTGGCAGCGAAACGCAACCAAATAGGGCTGTTTTGACAGTACTATTCTTATGTGGCTCACTCATACAGACAGAGTTCTGTACATACGTAATTCCGAATCTATGGACCTATCACACACAAGCAGGATTTTTCCATACGGTATCTTCATACATTATTGAAATTCTGTTCAGAATTCTGAATTAGGATTCCATCTGTATGAGGCCGGGCTTATACATTTTTCACATCTATTTTGCTTCCTTTTGATTTAAACAGTATCATAGGGTTTTCTTACTTCTGACACAATTTGCTGCTCTTATGTTTATTTAACTTTGTTGTTTCTAAAATATGTCCCATGTGGTTGAATAAATAAGCATATATATTTTTTTAAAAACACAAGCATTATAATTAATTTTACCAGTTTTACCTTAGTCTGTATACTCAGGACATATTTTTGTAAACAATAATATAAATATATTATGAGTAATGCTATTGCATGTTCTTTTTTTATTAATAAGTACTGGCACTTGCTGAAATGCCGCACGAAGGGCAAGGCAGCAGATTTGAGGAGGAGCCACGTAGCCACAGGTGGTGGCCCCAATAAAACAGTTCCCCTCTCTGATTTAGAAGAGAGGATTGTTGCGGTTATTGGGAAGGTGGCCGTGGAGGGGATTCCTGAAGTTAGGATTCCATTGAATGTTAGTATCTATGCTTTGGCATGTTTTTGGAGATTGCAAATTTCTTAATACCTACTTTGATTTCATATACAAAGCAAGTTACCAGTGGCGAAGGGTCCATACATGCCGATTCCTATCGGCTTCTCTTTTAGAAATCCCACCCTTACAATCCACCATACAGTTAGGAGAATTTTTAGAGAAATTATTGGTCTGGCTTACCTTTGCCATATTTCGACTCCTCGCCACTGCAAGTTACCTATTTATCTGACCTTAGAATAATAACGCCTAGAAGTCGTGTCTTTCTGAACCAAAGCAAAAGCTTAATGGCGTGCCATCTTCATTATCCTTGTGTGCATAAGCTGTATGTAACTACACTTTTCTAACGCTATGTTTTATAAGAGTGTAGATACATTAAACTTAGCCAGATATGGCTATGTTTTATTTGCGCGTTTTTTGTGCTTGCAATAGGTTTCTAGGCATTATTATTTTAAGTATCTAACCTAACCCAATCAATATCTTAATGTTTGCACTGGCTTTGCTTTGCAATCACTGTAATTTTATTCACACAAATTTTCAAAAAGTAAGGTTTGAATTTTAGGAATGTGATGAACAATAGTTAAATAAAAATATCCCATATGCTTGAGACTAGGTATTATACACTTATATTAATTTAAATATTAATTTTAAACTATTTATTGCAATATTCTTATGTTGAACTCAGAAAATGAATGATAACAAAATTAATTACAGCTAACTGCGGAAACCCAGCCCAGCGGCAGCTCCAGTACCCCAGGCCAGTCGACAGCTCCAGCTTCATGTAAGCTTTAAACTTGTTTTTGTTGTATGAACTTTTGATGTTTTGTATTAATGAATACTATACTAATGAATACTACTAATATTAATGAAATAACGCAAAATGAGAAAACCGTTTCTTCGGACTATCAAACTAAACAACTTTTACTAACTATAAAATGTATGAAACAGCTGATTTTTTTTTCGCGATTTCAGAGTTGGTCCCATAGTAAAAGTGGTTCAGTTTGATTCCGAAGAAATAGTTTTCTCATTTTGCGTTAATTCATTAACATTGTATTTATCTCAACTAACTGGTAGTGTGAGTTTATTAAATATGTATAAATTATGTATTTCTAATTACAACTTTTTTGAATAGCTGCAATCGAGATGGGGCTGGAGTATAATGTGGACACGGAGTTGGAAGAGGAGGAGTTGGAATGCCAGGAGGTCGAACTGGATAGTTGTAAGTAAAGAATTCACAATTATAAAGTCTAAACGAACCTTTAGTTTTTGGTCATGATTCATGAATGTACAATATACACATTCTTGGGTTAAAAATAAAAAACTTTTTCAGCCCTGTTCGAGCTTAGTACTGTGCCACTGTCTTCCACTGCAGAGCTGACATCTTTTGCTGCACCAGGTAGAGGTAGGTTTACTGACAACTTTTAACACAACTCATTATAACAATAATAAAGAGTAACTAACTGCAAAAGTAGAAATCAAAAATAATATTTTTGGTTTCTACTGGTTGTACATAGTCCCCCAAATTTATTTTATTATTCTGATAGTGATGCGACTGGGGCTGGTTCACAAATTTAAAGTCGCGCAGCGAGCTATGGCTTTCCATAGCCATAAGCTATGCTCGGAGTTTCTCTGAGAGATAGGGTCCGGAACGAGGTGATCCGACAGAGAACTAAAGTCATTGACATAGCCCACTGGATTAGCAAGCTGAAGTGGCAGTGGGCTGGCCATATTAGCCGTAGAACCGATGGCCGCTGGGGCAGACGAGTTCTTGAGTGAAGACTTTGAATGGGCAAACGTAGTGTGGGACTCCCACAGACAAGGTGGAGCGACGATCGACGACGATGGCATAAACTGGATGAGTATAGCCGCGGATCGTGCACAGTGGCGTGCACTCGGAGAGGCCTATGTTAAGCAGTGGACCATGATAGGCTGATGATGATGCGACTACCCTCTTATATTGTGTGAATCACGAAAGATGACCACAGATGGTGCCCATTTTCGAATCATAATTCATGAAGAAAAGATAGATTTACATATTATATAAAATATTATTTTGTCTTACATATTATATAATATTATTTAAGTCTTATTTTCATGAGTTGTGATGCGAAGATGGGCACCATTTGTGGTCATCTTTCGTGATACGAACTATACTTGTAGTCGTATCTCACACTGTTTTATAATAAAAAACTTTTCTATTTCCAGAGCCGCACAACTCCTTCACTGGTGCTGATTCTTCGCGCGGAACCCTCGGTGCTACTAGTTCTTCGCGCGGAACCCTCGGTGCTACTGGTTCTTCGCGCGGAACCCTCGGTGCTACTGGTTCTTCGCAGACTTCCCAGACGAGCTCAAGGCCAAGACGTAAGTTTCTATGCGCCCTTTGTTATTTAATACACTGATCCTCTTGAGTAATTTCTTTTTTTATGTTATGTTAGTATTTCTGTGTAATCCTCTTGAGTAATTTCTTTTTTTTATGTTATGTTAGTATTTCTGTGTAATCTGAAATAACATTTAATTTCAGCCCAGTCCGAGCCTAGTACTGCGCCAGCGTCTTCTGCCGCCGAGCCGGCATCTTCTGCTGCACCAGGTTGGTACACTGAAAACTTTTACACAACTCGTTAACCATCATAAAACTAACTGAAATTTCAGAAAAATCAGTTTTTTATTTTCACTGATGCTACATAGGTACTGCCCCAAATATATTTTATTTATTCTGAAATTAATTTAATGTACTACAGACATCGACTCATATAGTTTTATTATATGTAGGTATAGATAGACGACTACCCTCTTATAGTTCACACTCTTTTACAATTAAAAAAACGTGTGTTTTTCTTTCCAGAGCCACACGGAACCTCCGCTGCCGCCGCTGGTCGCCCCCAGCCCCGAGCTGCGCCCCAGAGACGCTCCAGGCCGACACGAAGTGAGTTTTGTTAATGCGCCATTTATTATTTAATGCCCTAAGGCGATTCTTACACTGCCTCCGCGCGCCGCCGCGGGGCGCGTTTCGGCTGTTTCCGCGCGCGGCCTGTTCGAGCGATTTTTTCTCCACGTCGGCGGTCGGCGGATCCGCGCTACGTACAAAAACCGGCACGATACTATGGAGCTCAGTGTGTTGTACCCTGCAGTTACCGCGCCTGCTGGCGCGCACCGCCGCGTGACGCCGGCGGCACGCGGCGGTGCGCGAACCCGCGCCGCGGCGCCGCCTCGGTGTGTTGGACGAGGCGGTTTTCTATACAAATTAATGAACTTTCATACAACGTAAAATTCGCGCGTGGACGCTCTGAGACCGCGCGCGGTGCCAGTGTGACAACCGTCTTATTAGTTCCACAATGGAAAGCGGTTATTAATTGGATTGTTTATTATGGATTAATTTATTATGACGACCTGAATTCCCGGAAGAAGCTTTCCGGTCGGATTGAAATTAAATTTTAATTTCTATGAAGAGTGTCTGGCTGGGTGTTACTGTCCTTGCTAATATTATCCTTACTAATTTCGAAAATCAAGTTTATTAGTTACGCCTTCACGTGTTAACTACTGAACTGCGGGTTGATTATCTAATTAAAACCACCTAGCGACTGGTTGCAGTTCACAGATGATCGTGATCCATTGCTACTTCTTTTTGAGTTAAAAAAAACATACCAAAGAAAAGTGGCAATGTATGTCAAATGCAACCGGTCACTAAATAGTTTCTTTTTAGATAATCAGGGTGCCAATTATCATAAAATTTTGCATATACCCAGTGATACAGAGAAGGCAATAGGGTACCTTTGATCCCGAAAAAAGTTTTGTTCCATAGGGATAGATAATTAACTGACCATGCAGACGAAGTCGCGGGCGGTCGCCAGTGTATAATAAGTATATAATTATTTAAAAAGTATACAAGCACTATATCAATTCTGTTGTCTACCTCCCATTATGACAAGCTTCGTTTAGTTTGGGGCTAGATAAATGTAAATTATAAATTATCCAAGCATTTATTTATTTAATAATTGAAACATTACTGGCCAGACCTATTATCTTCAAAGCAAATCAAAAATGTTTATTTGATGCAAATCTTTACAGGCACTTGTCGACATCAAGACAAGATATTTATTTTAATAGTAAATAGGTTAACATCACTGACAAACTTACTTACATTACATCATCCATGAATGTGAGCGTCAGCGAAATCTGCAGGTTCAAACTATCTTGATTCTAGGCAATAGATTAATCCTTTCCCCAATTATTTTGCAAATATTATTGTATTTTTTTCAGATCGCAATGAGAACTTGCCGGGCTGGGCATATGAGTTGGAGGATCGGCGCATCGCAGTGGAGGAACGGCTGGTGAATGAAATAGCTGCACAGGGAGTAACTAACAGAGGGATCCTAGAATGCCTGCAGCTACTTGTCCAGATGTTGCAAGCACATCTCGAATAATGGCAACCAGGGGAGTTGGGCTACCTCGTAAAATTGTTGTACCTTCATAATTTCAATATAAGCTCTAATCTATGTCAACCCGCGCGCGTGTCCCGCTTAACGCAGAGGACTCCTTCAGGTCTTTTTTTAGTTACAAGTTTTTATTTTGATTGTTTTTTTTTATTTATTACTTAGGCTCGTATTATAAAATAAAACTCAAGTCTCTGCTTGAGTACAGACGGAAAGGGGTGCTGCTATTCATCGCATATAGCACCATCCCTTTCTAACTGTACTCAAGCATAGATTTAAGTTCTAGTTTGGATACTATATTAATAGTCATGTTTTATTTGATTAAAGTGTATTTAATTTCAGTTAAGTGTTTAGAATAGTAGCCGTTTATATTTTTCTTTAGTTAAGATATTTATTATTTATAAGTTAATCAGTAAGACTGTAATTTGCCATATCAGGTGATAATTGATCTGTGATTTTATTCCTTACTTTACAGTAATACCGACTCGAAGTAAGTTTAGAGCGTTAACGCAAACGGCATTTCATACAAACTTTCAAGTCTTTATTTTTCGAAATGAATATAGTATTATATTATCTGTGGAATGAACCGATTTTAATGAAACTATGAAGTTTCGTTAAAATCGGTTCATTCATTTCGAAAAATAAGGACTTGAAAGATTGTATGAAATGCCGTTTACCGTCAATATTAGTTGATCTATATAACAATCCTATATATAACATACCAAATGATAGGTACTCGTTATTAATCTGTGATTTTAAAAGTTAAGTATTTAGATTCTTATTTACGGGCACAATATATGTCATTATTAAAATTTGTGATATTGAACTCTGTATAAAAAATATAAATGCATCTATACTTCTGTTGATTGTCTATCTCTTATTTTAGAAGGTTTAAATTTTGTAATTTATTAACAATATCAAGGTATTTTTTTATAACAAATTGTATAATTGATCTTCATTCAAGAGACAAATAATAATGTCCTAAGAATATACTTTTTAGTTTTATTTAAAACACTGCCTATGTATCACATCTAATGCTACCAGCCATAATAATATAACAAATAAATATTAAAGTATTTGAGTAAATCTACCTACACAATGCCAACTCTGCCAACCCTAGTGGGGCAGAATCCACAATTTTTTAAGCTGTGGAAACTCTTTCTAGGGTCCAATGGTTTGGACCCTAGAAAGAGGCAGTGGCATGGATCAGTCATCATTTTTATTATGTATATAAGGTCCTTCTTAAGTAGTGCACGAAATTTTAAGAGGTCAATGTACACATGCATACAAACAACTTTCACTAGGGTACCAACATTGAAATTGCTGAAAAAAATCAGCTGTTCCATAGAAAATTTTAAATCCAAGATCAAAATGTATGGAACAGTTGATTTATTTTGTCGCGATTTCATAGTAAATGTTGTTTGCATGCATGAGTACATTGACCTCTTAAAATTTCGTGCACTATTTAAGAATATATATACTATTATATAGGGTCCCTATATAATAGTATGGGGGATTCATCGAAGCTTAAATAATAAAACAGATTAAGTAATATTTTTGATTTATTAAATAGTTATTTATAAATTTAGTGATGTAAAATTAGCGAGACATAAAGGCGCAATATTATGGAATTTGGCGAAGGAGGAACGACGTAAGGAGTCGTTCAGTGTATGCTATGAGGGTGCTAGCAATCCTTTAGCTCTGCCGCACAGGGGGTTTTTGTGGCGCAGTTCCAGAAAAGAAACTTTTGCTTAGCTGTGCTGCGAAGTAGAACCCACTTCTGCGAGCTCCCAAAAGAAATATTATGATGTAATGTACTGAAGTCCTTGCAACCTCGAGCATCTTTAGGCGTGGCTCATACCAACGAAGCGTCGCCTCGTCATTCATGTACAATATGTCCCAGCAATTTTTATGTTATGTTTTAGAAGAGGTCACCAATGCTTTAAACACGTAGCCTCGTCGCCACGTCTCGTTCCTCCATGTCCAGCATTTAACTCTGAAGAAATATTAGTTTCCCACACAAAGGCAAATTGGGTGCATCAATGGGCTATGTTGAGGCAGGCTCTTGTCAGTGCAGGCGGTTTCCGCAACTCGACGTCTATTGCGACTATTTTGCGTCGGAGGATGTGCGGCCGGATCACTCCAGCCAGCCCAGCTCAGCCAGAAACGCTTCAAGGGCTCTCACGTTCGTGGTCGCTTCCTGGACGCTGCCCGGCGAGCCGAGGTACCTCGCCAGGTAAGGGGCCACCCCTCTGCATTCCAGCAGAACGTGGGCGGCTGTTTCTTCTTCGTCCATGCATCCTCTGCATAGGGGACTGTCCGTGACACCTAAGTTAAAAAGATGACTGTTAAATTGTCCATGACCAGTAATAGCACCTGTTACTAGGCGAAGTTGCGGTCTGCACAGTTGTATCAGGGACCTGGATAGACGAGCGTCCACGCGCGTTAGAGCGAGTTTCGCCTGTCTGCACGTGTCCAGCGAGCTCCAGTTCTTGAGGCAGGCTCTCTTCACCATATATTCAGCGAAAAGGGAAGTATTTCCACGGAGTTAGTGCTAGAAAACTTCGATATTGTGAGTCAGGTCTCCATACATTTTTGTCTCGATATTAGCTTGACATAGTGTGACGTCACGTCTGTGTAATGTTTACATATTGTACTTTTCGCTGATCCTGCATTTCTTCGTCATTCGTGGATTGCGGTATGATCGCGCCGCTACAGGCTATGCCGCAAAGTGCATCTGGCAAAATCAGCTGAGCAAATGTTATTAGTTAACAGATCTTGCAGCCCACAATCTCTGCACCAGCATGTCCCTGACATCTCCATCAGCAACATCTCGCATGTCGCGGTCCAGCTGACTGCGCTGGATAGCTTGTTGATCAATGGCGGAGAGTTGGGGTATGGGCACATTATGTGCATTGGCGATGTTATGCAGCACAGCGCATGCATTCACTATTTTCCCTGCTTTTGCAGGGTTATAGTGAAGCACACGGTGTGCCAACAAACACCGCCATCGTGCTTTGAGGACCCCAAAACATCGTTCCACAACATTGCGTGTGCTGCAATGTATATTTGTATAGTTTTCCTCAGGGGAATTTTCTGCAGCTCTCAATATAGGGGTCATCATATAAGCTCTTTGAGCAAACCCAGAATCACCTAAAACAAACAATACCATGAATCATAATATCAAGCTATCACCACAGAATAGATATAAGTACTACCGTACAGACAGGACACTCCACCCCGCCCCAGAATAATTACCTCACTCCACCCGGTGAGTTCATATGCTGAATTGTATGCTTATTTAGTTGTGTTTGTCAATGTCAACTTATTTTGATATTCAAAGCAATGCGTCATAACTTTTTAGTTGTGTTTGTCAACTTATTTTTATATTCAAAGCAATGGGTTGTGACTTTATTACCAAAAAGATCGAATTATGAATGGAACGCTGCTCATAGAGTACAAACTGCACGTTAGCCCTAGACTTACATACAGTTGTGCATGTACAAAAACATCATGTTTGTAATGGCACGGTGGAGTGTCCGGGGTGTGCTATCACTTCTCTTTGTCATTATATGACATTTACATACCCAAGAGCCAGCATCTCTCTCCATCCAGGCACAGTTGCTCCATGTATGATTTAATTTCGCTTTGAGCCCAAATGAAACTGTCATGTGCTGCTCCCCCATACGATGCATCGATATACATAATGTTTAAGTTGCTGTCACATATCTGAAACATATATACTGTATTAATGTTGATGTTACCAAACAGGGAAGAACCACTACAAATTAGGTACATAGGCACTTTGAATATGATTAAATTTAGCTCTTTAAAGCACCCATACCAAATTGTAAAAAAAACTTACAACTAAAACATTGAGGGAGTGGTATCCCTTTCGGTTAAAGTAGTTTTCCTCGTGGACTACTGGCCTTATGATTGCTATGTGTGACCCATCGATGCACCCAATTGTTCCAGGCATTCCAGTCATGTTCATAAAACCAGGCTAGGCCCACTCCGCGCTTTAGGTACGAAGCTACAAGTAGCCAGCGGGTCCGTCCGGACGGACTAATTTCAGAGGCTGCCGCATGCCGGCTGGGTCGCACGTTAGCAGTTCGATTTCGATAGTCAATCAATAATAATTTTATTATAACCAAAATGAAGGCATATGACATTCATAATGGGCTGCCTTAATACTAATAAAAAGGATCCGAACCTCACGTGTTTTTCACACTTCCAAAAGTTCCAAACGACATCGAAACGTATTAGTATTTAGTATCCATTTATTCTTAGGTAGGTACTTACTTGTCTTATTTGTTAAACAATATTCACCCAACTATTTACTGAAATAATAATTTATAGATTAGGTAGGTACACTTACCTACTTTCGAAATAAAGTTAATTATGAATACAATTTCATTTCGTATGAAAGCAAATTGACTCAAAGTCAGCATGTCTGATGTGGCGTTGACTGTACTTATCCTAGGTTATTTTGAAACATATTTAAGTACCTACACATTATTTCACAACCTCATAACTTGTAATAAATTAACTTCCTGTTATTTAATTATTATATAAAAGAAGAAAGTGAAACCCTGAATTCGTTAGAGGAAATAAGAGCTACGCGATAGAAAGAGAGGCAACTTCTAGGTGAATATAACTGTAGCCAAGGGAGCGGTGTGCAACCTGAATTGCACTTTATTGTGTATGGAATAGAGTAGCTATTTAAATAATTGACTTTGCGGAGTGGATCTTCTGTACTTGTACTATTATGTATTCTGTGATAAAACTAGAAAAGGGAATATAAAAATTAATATTTTTAGTGGCATACATATATAGAATAGGTAGTAAAATGTCTGTAGTAGTAACTAAGGTTCTACTTTCCATTAACGGACCACGATTTTGGGGGGAGGGGGTGAGGGGGGAGGAGTAGGGGGAGGGTGGCAACCCCTCCCTAAAGTTTGAAAGTTAGGAGATGGATACTTTTTTTTTAATGGTTAAAAAAAAACTAAAAATATGTAAATTAATCAGAAGAGGCTAAAAAAAAGTGGGGAGAGGGGAGGGGACGTACGTACAAAATTTCGCACGTACAAAAAGTCGTTTCTGGCGCTTCGCCGGCCGCTGCCGCGGCACGCTCGCTTCGCTCGCTCGGCTTGCGCGCTGGGTTCATGTACACCTAACATGCTCGTCGCTACGCTCCTCGCACCTATCGTGTGACCTGAGGTCCTTTAGTAGTGCTACCAACCTAGTGCGCCGCCATTAAACGTAAAAAATTGCGACACAGGTCTAAAATTATTTTTTTTACCTAGAAAATCTTAACTTTTAGATTTTTTTTCTCGCGTATTATTTGGTTCCTAAACATAAAATTTCGTATACGTGTTCCAAATCATGAGTTCTTTACATAAAAAAAATATGAATTCGGAACTCGTGGTCCGCTAATGGAAAGGTGAGCCCTAAGACAGTAAATAATACACTACATGAGTACACTTAGTACTTACTCAGTCATAATAGCCTCCCTTGTTTGCCTTTCTGCGGGAAATTTTATATATTTGTTAAATATTTCTTCAGTGTTTAAAGCGTTGGTGACCTCTTCTAAGACATAACATAATGATGGCTGGGACATGTTGTGCATGAAGGACGTGGCGACGCTTCGTTGGTAAGAACCACGCCCAAAGAAGCTCAACGCTGCAAGGACCTAAACAAAAATGAAACAAAATAATAGGTAACATCAACATAAAGTACCTTGAGTTAGATTTAGAAGATTAGTAGGTATTTTACTTTCAGTTCGTCGCGAATCATAGTGTTTCTTCGGGGAGCTCGCAGAAGTGGGATTATGTCGTGGCACAGCTCACCAAAAGCTTCTTTTGTGAGGCGGAACTGCGCCACAAACTCTCTGTACGGCAGAGCTAAGGGGTTGCTAGCGTCTCTCATAGCACGTCGACTGATCTTCAACTCCTTCTTACGCCGTTCCTCCTCCGCCAAATTCCATAGTATTGCGCCTGCCATTGTTGTACTAAAATTGTTTCGAGATGTATTTATTTACATATTCTGAATATACAAAACACAGAAAATCACGTTAGTATTTAATTCTGATACTTACATTTCAAAATTTTGATTAAAGAAAAAAGAAAACTTGAAAATTGCACCGTTAGAAACAGCTTCTGGGTTGTTTCAATTGCAATGACAATTGTTGCCAATCCAAGCTGTCACTTTGAATGCAACAAACATACATAATCGGTGTTTCGTACGAATAATTTCTATCGATAAGTCAAATTTCGGTTTCAATTGCAATAGCATTCTGTTAGCAACTGAAACTGTCAAATCGTACATCCATAATCGCAAAAGCAACTTGAAAGCAACAATTTCATTAATTTCAAACGAGAATTGTTGCTAACAATTTTACATAATTAGCCCACTGTAGGTGGTCCCTTTAGATTTGGAATTTAGAAAAACGGGTGTTTCCGTACATAAAAAGTTATGTAGCTTCTATGATTATTGACCGATCGTCATGGTAATAGAGTTAAAAGATAAAGAAGCAGACGAGAAGTGCATTCGTTGGAATTTTGAAAATCAGTTAATAATATTTCGGCTGCGTCGAGGCAGTCAGCGGGCGCTTTTGTGACACGAGGCGGAGCCGAGTGTCACAACCGTAAAAATAAATAGGTACTACCTAGGTAACTGTAAAAATATAATAGGATTTTGCATTTGATTTAAATTTGGTTTTTCGTAAATTTTTGTATTCATTTTCAATGCTCCGATTCTTGCGGGGACTGCAAAATCTGTGAATTTTTTACAGCATTTGTAAAAAAAATACTAACAAAGTTTTTGAATAGATACCTATGTAAAACAACAAAAGCACCGAAAGTTAATGACGGACGATCAACCTTACAATTTATGCAATTTCCTGTATTCTTAATAAGTGTTTTTGTTAAGCCGAAATGGTTTAAGTACCAATGTTTTAATCTGGGTGGGTTTAAGGAAAACCAACAAAAAAAAATTTTTAACCGATCGTAAAACAGTTCTATATTATTTGCAACAATAATGACATAATATATTTCACTGAGATACACCATTCATTAAGGAAAAAAGGGAGAAATGTATCAACTTAATGTCCATGTTATGGTTACATAACATTGCAATACTTAAGGAAGCTCCTAAATGTTTATTTATCAGACTTTCAGTTCTTGACTAGCCAAAATCTGTAAATTGACTCTACTTAGACTGTAGAGCTTTCATTTGCAAAAAACGCTTATACATTAGCCAATTTCATAAAACGGCTAATTTTAATTTAAACGTTAAAATCTCATTTAGTCAGTCAAAGTGTAGTAATTTGTGTTTATTTCTTTTACGGAAACCGTCGTGAAACTGCTTTTCATTCCTTTTTTTGTTACCAAAAAACATCCATGCCTAAAACACAAAATAAAGGAAGTGTTCAAATGCATAAATTCCCAATACGTAAGTATTATTGTTTCCGTAACATCAGTATGACCAATCTTTATTATATTCACCATTGATTTGCATATAGTATCTCAAAGTACTGTAATAACAGTAATCGTCAAGAAATGTATACCTGCGCGATTTATTTTCAGTGAAATATTATGCAGCTATTAACTTTATTATACTGCAAGTCTGCAACACGTGACACCTTTTGGTTTAATCATTGTTCACTGAAGTCATTATGAATAAAAGTAAATAGGCACTGAATGAATAAAAACAAAGGTGACGCATTAGAGAGACGCGATTATATTTTATCAATTTCCTACTGTTGTTTAGTATTGCTTACTTAGTTACCGCGTTGGTTGGTACTTAATTGTAAAGTAAACAGTTATCAGCTAATATTTAATCAATGGTATAATCCACATTTTTATCTCCACGTGTAGTTACATGCTTAAAGAAAAATATAAAGAGCAATGTTGTCTTAGTCACTGCTAACCACCAATGACAGTACCTACCTAAGTTCTGCATACGCAAGCCAGGCTTTTTAATAGCAATGCTTGTTGTACGTACATACATTGATTAATCTATACAGCGGCATTATTTTTCGAAAACAACAAAAGTACTAACGTGTACACTGCATATTCATATAATTTATAGGATTTAATTAGATGGTGGTCTTCGTTATTCATTCTAGTCTGAAAATTATAAGCAAAAACTTAAGTTGACCTACATTTTTTTTAATTTAATCTTACTAAACCAGTAAGAACCGCTGCGGCAGCGTAACTGCCACAAGCCTTTTCAAATAAAACTACCTAATTAAATATATTTACTTATCTATTTATATAGCGCAGGATAAGATCTCACAACTGTATTTATTACATGTATTGTCACATTAATCACGTGAATCATTTAAGAAAAATCGTCACCACGTCAAATGCGTCGGATAATATTCGGTGAAAATTAGTACTTACTTAAGTTTATCTTTATTATGCTATACGTTAATATAATAAACCAATCTATCTTAGTATGTTTGTACAGACAATATTGATAACATGATACTTTAAAGATGTGTGTTATCTCCGAAAAAAATACGTCATAGTCATACTTTATGTTACATAGACTGAAAAATAAGGAAATTGTTCCCAAAGGCACAGGGAAAATTTTACAGTTAAAACGACATTTTGTACCGCAAGTTAAATTAATCGCATTGTACTTAGTCTCACTCAGGGTTCATTGTTCATTCTGCTGGTTTAATCGAAACATTATACAGATTTCTTATGAAATTATCATGTAAAAATTTCTACTTAACCTATGCTATGAAACGGCGCGGCCTTTAGAAACTGTAGATGGTTTACTAATGGATGCACAGAACAAAGAAAAATTTTTTCCCCCAGTAGAAGTCGCATGTGGGCGGCACCCGTGTAACATCATATCTGCGAAGCTCCGCACATCTTTAAATTTTGCTCCGTCAGTCGTATGAACGAACGCCAAACAAAAACATCTTCAAAAATAATATAAAGATGCCGAGTTGCATTATATAAAAGAGCAAAATCGATATCCACATATATCATTTAGCAAACGGGTGCATAAAATATCAGAGGCGAGCTTTACTTTATTAATTTAGATTTTAATTAAAAATTCAACATATATTTTCCTTTTAAAATTCATAACAATAAATATCCACCTTTATGCGGTATACACTTATGATCCATATTCCAACGCACAATTTGACATATTCTTGAAGTTTCAAAAACACTAAAATATAGAATGGCTGAAATGTCACTCAATAGGGGAGACCGAGAAAAGTTGTGACAGTGAACAGTTGAAAAGTAAGTAACAGTTGATTAAGTTGATTTGATACACTCACCACTGAAAACACGCAAAAACAGCACGGAGTTTTAGTCAACTTAAATAGTACGTTATAGGCGAGTGCGGGAAGCTATCATTTTTATTGTCAAGGATTTTAATCATTCGAGGCAATTTAATGAAAATTTTTGTTTCCCCTACAAGGCTGCGAAGTCTCAAGAAATGAGAGGAAAGAAATCTTAGTTAAAATGTAATTTTGAAATTGGTTCATGTGGCCATGTGAAACGACTGGTCATGCAGCCATAAAGTTTTATAAAAATAATATAGTTATTTTTAGATTTAGAATACTACACTCTTGAACTTGTGCGGGGCGGAAAGTAACTATTGAAATAACTCGATAGGTATAGGTGCCGGCATATAACTTGGCAAGTTCTTTAACGCGCATTCCTTCTCTCTTTGTTTGCCCGATGTAAGAGAGCCCAGTAGCAATCTAGTTTGTAGACGCCTAGCGCCTGCACCTTAAAAAGGGATGTTGCACTTGACAGGTCGTAAGAATTGGTTTATCTTCCTCGTCGGCTTGAAGTAGGTCTTGATAGACACACTCTTCGGAATACCTACTATCTTGTCAATGACACCTTTCATGTAAGGTAGAATGGCAGATCGTCGTTCTACTATGGCTGGCTTGACACGGTTTCTGGGTTGGAGGGGAGACGTGGTACTGGCAATTTTTTACTTCGCAGAACGTGCTTGACATGCTGAAGCTCAGCTGTCAGGTGTTGTTAGTCTACGATCTCTCTCTGAAACAAAGATTTCCCTACGGTAGGTAGCTAACTCTAAAGGATGGTGGTGGGATTCACCATTGAGGTATCTATCTGTAAGTGTTGCTTTTCGAAACATCCAATATCCGATACATATTTTTTTTTTTGGGTTTCTGAATTTTGAAATTCAAATATTTTTTGCCTAGTAACTATTAGTACAGTAGCCCGTAGTACATATGTACAATGTTATATGGGCTACTGTACTACTAAGAAATGTAAGGATTCCACCGAATTATGAAAAAGAGTTTACATGAATTATTGATATGAAAACGATTTAGGATAAGCTAAGTGAAGAATGTTAACCAACCCGGTCTCCCTAATCTCATTAAATTTTCTTAAAGTACTTTATGTGTTAATAAATAAGGTGGTAAATCGCACTTTTAAAATTAGCTTACGCCATCTAGCGGCTGAGTAGCAGCATTATAAATATAGGTTTTATTTAATTTGGTACCAAGTTGCTATGGTAATACGACTGAATCTAAATAAATAAACTTTGTGATTTATGGCTTTCTGGATATTATACATTTTCACTTTTTATCCAATTATGTGTTCACAAAGTGTGTGTGCGTAGCATGTAACTATTAAGTGGGGGGCTTGGCTTCGATTTTTAATGTGTTTGTTTGGTTACACTGGTTTTCATACTAAATTGAGCTCATACTACTTCTATCTACTTCTATGTTCTGTGAATGGATGTATATCTAATAGGTTTCTTTCAAACCAAAAGAAAGTTTGTTCGTCCTATCACCATAATGAACAGTTTCACGACATCATTAAGAAGAAGAACAATTTATGAAGAGACATTAATTTGTAATCGTGCATGTGTGTGCAAATGGCTCCGTAATCAGAATTCCCTACGATCAGTTCCGTGTGATTGGCATATTATTTTCCTCATATTCTCTAGAAGTAATGACAGATAGCACCGGGGTGCTTACTATCGCACTTAGCCGAATATTTCAATTAAATATTTCATATAATTGACAAAGACAACATTATTAAAATTGCAAACTTATGAACGCATCAATGCCTACTTTATAGTGCTCTATGTAGCATTGGCACATTTACAACCTAATTAAATATCGAATGGATTCCTCAGTATTCAAATGGAAATATTATTATTGGATATTAGTTGGTTGGAGTGCGTATTTTTTTTTTATAAAAATAAAGTTTAACCTCTAAAAGTACCTGGACACATAGTTACAAAGAAGGCATTGACATAATCTTCATTGAAATTGAACATATCTAAATAAGTTAATCCTTCTCTAGATTTATGTGGTCTGGTACTTTTTCAAAAATATTAAATTAGCTAGTAAACGTGCCAATGCGACATTAAGCGCTATAAACACTGGTCTGTGGCTATAAATTATTTATATAGTGTAATATTTATAAGATTGTTTTATTATTTATGTTAGTCTTTAAGGTATTTATTGTATAGGCCATTGATGCTTTAAATAAATGGTTAAGTAAATAAAAAATAAAGTAGGCATGGGGCGATCTGAAGTTTGCAATTTTAATAATGTTGTCTTTGTGCTACAGATTGTATGAAATATTGAAAAATTCGGTCAAGTGCGATAGTAGGCACCCCGGTATTAAATCGAGAAGCGAAAGATCAATATGTATGTGTTAATCCTTATGTTACTGCTTAGTGTTTTCCTATCTATGTATTCGATAATTAACAGTAAATAGCTACTGTACCCACTAAGAGTCACTCATTGCGTTTAGTCACGACTGTCGCACCGATATGTCACGAAAATACCTACTTGTTAATGAAGAATAATCATAATCAGTGGTATAATCACTATGATAAATAATCACTGATTATGATTATTCTGTATTATACGTAGACGCCGGCCTCCTATATTACTTACTAGGGTAGGTATCTTGTAACATCTATTTGCATTTTTTTTGCGTACGACTAGCACTATAAAGAATTGCAACGGATAACGAAATACATATAAAGAATCAATGTTTGGTTCTCTAAATTCTGAATCCTATATTTTTAATTAAAATATTTCGTTTTCGTGGTCAGGCAGGATTGCTGACGCTACTTAGAGGAGGTTGCAATTTACGCGACAAGGTCACTTTAACTACGTGCCCTACGGATATCAATAAAATTAAAACTCCGTTTTACCTTAACTGATTGTGAGTTTTAAAAGTTCATTAAGAAAACAATGTATGAAAATAAATTAAAAATATAAAATCCCGACGTCGTGTCATGCCAGAAAGTAGTTCTAAGTTAATTACTTCGTCGACATAACCAAGCTCTTTAAGTTACAGATTATATGGTTATAAAAATCATAATTTATCTCAACTAAATAGAAAATCGTTTAATAAAATGTAGAAAAACAACTAATTTCAACTATTTAAGGGTATTAGAGCACACGACGTTCACCCACAAAAAGAAATGAATTAGATAATTAGGTGCGATAAAAAATTGATTGACGGAATCGCGATTGGCGATGGTCGGTCTACCTTGAACTTGCGAGGACGTCATGCTACGACTACGAGTGTATAGTCGCCGGGCGCCGCGTCATGTGACCGAGTGGTCACCATACGTCTCGGCGAGCGTAGGACTACTAAATCGTACTTTACGACGCAACTCATTCAACACAGGATTAAACGATTTTCTATCTCGATACGAGACAAATGATTCAAATCAGTATTTTAATGTATATTCACATAATATCAACGATAATGAAAATTCTTAAAAGAAAACATCAAAATGTAAAAAAATATATTAAACTCGAATTGGAAACCCTACAATGGCCATCGACACTTGTTTTGCTTTCTTCATTCATTGCAGCAGGCTAATAAATAAACACCTTTATTTTACCTAAATACGTACTAAGCGTAACGAACAGTGCCAGCATTTAATTTTATAAATATCTTTGAAATATCTAAGTATACGTAATTATTATGAGATAATTCAATAGGTACGTGTACGTCCCGTTAACAAAAACGTCATTTTGCATATTTTACTTCTTTCTTCTCCTGATAATCATACTTTACTTTTTATTTATACTTAAGTACATTCATGTATACTTAAATGTAAAACGTAATATTACTTATTTCTAAAGAACGAGTCTTTAAAAAATGTAAGTACCTAAATGTAATGTAAAATGTTGTCCATTCGGCCGCAAAATAATGATGCTTTTGGAAATGTTTTCTTTAGAGTCGTTTATCAATGTTTCAGTCAGTCCGCGCCCTCTTCGATCTTTGTAAAATGTCTAGGTTAATAAGGTGTGTCGTTATGTATATAATTATTTCTCAGGTAAAGCTAATAACTGGCTAATCGTAGTAGCAGCCTGATAAAAGTTTAATTCAAAATGGTAATGTTAGTCGTCGTGACTTTTTTTTATGAAATATGTACCATAGATTTATATACGTACCTACTTAGTAGCTATGTTTTTAAGAATAATAAGTATTTTAGGAACATATTTTTTTGATTGTTAATAGAGACAACCGTCGAGAAAATATCCTCAGTGAAAAATTTGTTTTGGTATTTCGTAATAAATCTTTCGAGTCCACCGGTTGACGATATTTAGACGACTCCAAAGACAGTACCTATACCTACCACGAATAGCTGTATAATATGGTACAATTTTCTGAACTAATCAGTTGATTGATGGTGATGAAAAACTATCAAGATTATTCGATTATTTATTGTTTTAAATAACGCAATTTTACGTATTTCCTTTTTTCTTACAAATTAATCAACAAAGTCCTTCTAATACTTTAGTGCTACTCCGAAAAGCACCTAATCACTTTCGCATTGCACGAAAGTACAGGTGCCAGTGCAATGCAAAGGTCGCAGCGTCTGAAGCTGATAAGAGTTTAACAAAGAGCGACGCCAGTGCTTCTCGGTCACTAATAGTAATGAATGACAGTAAGTACTTACCTTTTGGCACCTTGGTTTGGTACCTTAACACTTGGACACATAACATTGCAATTTTGTAAGTTGTAATGTAAACTCGAGCTGATTATTACACGAACTTCAACAATTTAAAGGATAAATCTATTACTAATACTACTATACTGTGTTTGTTTATAATGAGAGACCTTAGAGCATACTCTAAGCGAGAGACTTATGTGGTCGGCGTACGAGCTCAAAATCAATGGAAAACCGCAAATCGATGTTTACATCGAAACAACTATCCTGTCGGATAGCCTTTTGGCACACGTATACCGGGTGTCCCAAAACTTTGCCACATGAAGGGAAAGTACCTTAAATATTGAAGATATAGGAAATTTGACTGAAGAAGACTTCATTTTGATTTTTAAAATAATTGGAACTGCATTTAAAGATTTTCGAAAAATCGCATATCGAACCCACCAAATTAGAAAAAAAAAACAATCTTAAAAGATTGTCGTAAAAATATTTTTTTAAGATACCAATCGAAAAGGTTACTCATTAGGATTATTTTTTGTTAAGTAACAAAGCATCTTAAACAAAAGGAAGACCATGAAATATAACATTTAAATTTTAATTAGAAGTGGCTCCGTGAGCTGTAGCTGTAGACCTCGCGATAAAATAAAACAAAATGTCGCCATGAAGTTTTCAAATCACACAGTAGCTGTACGTGATATTCGCAGCTAGATGGTGCTTATAATTTTGATAATTTTTCAAAATGGGTGATTTTTTTTATAAATTTGGATAATTGGCTTGACTAAACAGTTATAATAATTATCGAACCTACTCACAAAATTTCACCAGAATAAGTTGAGAAATGCGACCTGTAGATGAGATCAAACAGCCGGAAAGCTGGACTGAAATATGGTTTTTACATATCTCCGTCATTTTAATAAATTTCGAACAATTGCCTCGACAAAAAAATTCTATATATTTATTATCTCACAAAATTTCACCGGGATCGGTTGAGAAATGCGACCTGTAGAGGAGAACAGACAGAGCCGGAAATCCGGACTGAAATATATTATTTTTAACATTATCTCCGCTATTTAAAAAAAATAAAAACTAGCTTGACAAAAAAAATCTATAGAATTTTCAAATCTGCTTACAAAATTTCACGAGAATCGGTTGAGAAATGCGACTTGTAGAAGAGAAAAGACTGAGCCGGAAAGCTGGACTGAAATATGTTTTTTACATATCTCCACCATTTTGAAAAAAATCGAAAAACTGGCTCGACAAAAAAGTCTATATAATTTTTTAATCTGCTCGACAAACAAACAAAAATTCACGAGAATCGGTAAAGAAATGCGACCTGTAGAGGAGAACATCCAGCGCCAAAAAGTCGTACTGAAATATTTTTTTTTAAATAACGCCGCCATTTTGAAAAATTTTGAAAAACTGGCTCAACCTAAAAAATCTATATAATTTTCGAACCTGTTCACAAAATTTCACGATAGTTAGTTAAGAAATACGACCTGTAGAGGAGATAAGACATTGAAAAATTTCGAAAAACTGGGTCGACAAAAAAATCTGTATAATTTTCGAACCTGCTCACAAAATTTCACGAGAATCGGTTGAGAAATGCGACCTATAGAGGAGAACATACAGCCGGACATACGAAAGAATTTTTGCCCAAGCTGAAGCAGAGACGCTTCGCTCGCACTTCGTGCTCGCTCGGTCAATTACGTATTGTATCAATTTGTATAAGATTGAATGCGATTTTAAAAAAAAATCTTTGAATGCAGTTCGCATTATTTTTTAAAACAAAACGAAGTCTTCTTTCGGTAAAGGATCATGCCGCATTCTGGGCCATGATGCGCATTAACCATACATATGAGTTTTTGGCGCCATTTTGTCGACTGCGTTTTGGTGTCTATTTTAATTATTTGAAAATTGATTCATATTGGATATTGTGTCTTAAAATTGGTGCAGTTTTGTGGTACAAGTGTCTACGCAACTGAACAATATGTGGGATAATTGAAATAGGCGCGATCTTGGTTATGTGAAGCTGAGCCTTTTATTGTAGTGGTGGCTACCTCGACAGAACTTACCGAGTAAACTGTCTTGATATACTTGGTGCCAAATGCTTCAAGCAGCATTGGAATGCAATGCACCCGCATTCTAATGTAAACTTAAATTGAAACAATACCTACCACTGAACTATTCAACACTTAACACTTGCAAAAATTACTTCCAACAGGAAAGTAGATTGCCAAAATAAAAATAAAAGAAGAAGCACCATACATATCTGTGTGTGACAGACTCATGTCATGTCAAAAAGGGGTAGATAACAAAATGTCATATAATAGGAAAATGTCAAACAATTATAACCCCTAACCGGCTCCTTGAGATTGAGATTTCTCTTTTTTTCCCGCATTATGTTTTAATGATATTAGTTTTAGTGATTATTCTTCCCACGCAATCACTATAAAATTACTATAGTATTTTGGTAATTTTATCAAAGCGCATCATGGCCTAGCTTGTATAGTATAAAATCGGCATAATCCTTTCCTATCTTCAATATTTAAGGTACTTCACCTTGTATAATACTTGAATTAAAATCATTTTTTTTGAGCCGCAGTTCTTTACCCTTAGTTTAGTATGTACTTGTTGTATGGTCTGTGCCCTTAGTACACGCGCATCGCGTTACATTTTTAAATTTTCAATACAAATGATCAAAACAACTCTGCGCGAGCCGTAATGAGGGCGAACTTTGAAAATTCCTATTCAATTATTAAATAGATCCTAATTCAACAACATTTGTTCTACGACTTTTATCATAACTCAATACATTCACCAAAAATGAATTTTCAAGTTTTTATTGTACTGTTCGACACTTTTTACGTCTATGGATGGCGGAGGGGCGGCGGGCGGCTGGGCGGGCGGGTCGCGCGCACTAGGCGCTCGCTCCGCGCGCCGTGCGTAGAGTTATGAACATACGAACGGTAAATTAAAACGATATATTTTTTTGTATGAAAGTGAAATCTAACGAATTATCAAAAGTCGTAGAACAAATGTTGTTGTTTATGATGTTGGTAATCTACTCCTGCGAGGTTGTTGGTGTTTTACAAATAACCCTGTATACAAAACAGGCAATACAATAGACAAATCCCTCATTATTCCCAGAAAAAAAATACTTTAGAATCTGTAATTACCAGTAAAAAAACATGTCAAAGTGTACCGATTTGAGCATTTTTTAATATTTTATTTCTCTGTGATTAAAAACATTTCTTTTATTCCTCTCTATAGGGCACTCCTTGACAATACAAACAATAAGTGAAAAAATTAATATGAGTCGTATTCTTATTTGTTACAGCTGAAACGTTTGTGAAAAGTACCTCTGACAAGCAAATTAGAAATTCCACTGGAACAGATTGTCTTCATTTTAAAATACCTGCCCCCCTACTCAAATGGCCAATTTTCTATTCGTTTGACCGCTACGCTTACTTTTAAAGCTTAAATATGAGCAATAGCTGATTAAATCACATGTCGCAAACTTATGTAAATCGCAGACTTCGATGTATTGTATAGAATTGTCAAGCTTAGGGACGTAATTTTATTGTTTCTGCTTATTTTTTATATTTGGGGCTGATTTTTATTATGTTTTTCTCTCTATACGGCACTAATTTAAGTATTTTGCTTCCTAAAACTAAAGTTTATATCAATGAAGTCATCTAAAGAATGAAAGCATTACGCTTTCATTATTTAGATATAACATCATTGGAAAAACGCGAATTTCTTTGAAATGCGTAATAGGTATACAGCCTTAAGAGAGAAATATCTGTCGTTAAAAGAATCTGCCGTTTGCAGAATCTGCCATTTAGCGAAAAAAACCGGCCAAGTGCGTGTCGGACCACGCGCCCTAGGGTTCCGTAGTTACCTTATATCATACTATATTTCATACCACTATTACTTTTCGTCTGCAAAAATAACTTTTCATCCTTGGACGAATTAACCACATCCCTTCTATTCGAAAAATGATGATTTGTTCCTATATAAGTGGGACCAAAATAGCTCTTTTCTGGTAAGAACTTTTTAGTGGGAGGAAAAGAGATTTGAATTTAGAACATGTATCTTTCAAAGAATTCGAACGCCGCCGCCGGCTGGTATGTATTGACTGGCTGTATAGACGGCGCGGAGACTAAAAAAAAACATAAGCGCGCGAATTAAGTCTGTGTTCTTGTAATTAGTACATACTTACGTACTTAGTCATAGCCTTCTTTATTTCCAAGCCGTGAACATAAGTTTTGCAACTTCTGTTACTGTCAATTCGTGGTCATGTCGTCCGCCAGTCTCCATACTAAATGTATGGGAATATTTCAATTTTGAGAGGTCGATATTTTTTTTCATAGTAATCGTGTGAGGTTTGAAATATGAAAATAATTTAGTTCTTTTAGTGAAATGCTTTGTATATTAAACAATAAGAAAAATATCAATGTTAACCAGGAAATAATGGCTGTCAAAGATGTCATCTTTTTTGTTGATTTTCTTCAGCAGCGAGTTGATTAACACGCCCTCTAGCAATAAATGATATATCATTAGAAAGGCCTTTTAAAGACAAATATTTGCTGCTCATATACTTTATATCAATTGTTAATACTTTTGGAGTTAAAGGTTATTAAAGTATAAAAGTGGTTTATTGTCTATGGGAGTTGATCTACCACACCTATAGAAATGAATGATATATCATAAGAAAGGTTTTTATATGACAAATATTTGCTGCAAACATACTTTCTATTAATTGTAAGTATTTTCGGAGTTTTAGGTCATTAATTTAAAAAAATTGGTAAAGTTTAGAGCGTTATAACTCTCAAAGTACCTACTAATAGTTGACGTTTATAGTAATACAATAAAGTGTTTCAAATTTAAATACCTTTCCAATGATGTAAGATATATTGCTAGAGGAGGCTTAGATCAAAATGCTCATCGTACTAAAGGACCCCCGAAAAGTTCAAATAATTTGACTCAAACCTTATGTTCTAATAAATAAATAATAATAATATATATAAAACTTTATTGAAATAATCTTACATCACAATTTACAACTAGTTTAAACATAGATAATATAGGAAAAACAAATAATAAATATTTTTTAAAATAATTTTATACTATGTGCTTGACCACATGCGATGTTGCCGTTCTGCTCAACTTCAGGGCTTGGAAGATATAGAAGGCTATGACTTAGTACAATAACTTTTGAAAATTGCGCTAGTGTATCAAACGTAACTATAAATTTGTAATTATTTTTACTTTTCACGTGTCTTTTTTAAATAAAGAACATTTTCATTAATTACATAAACACAGTCTCCTATTTATTTTCTCATAGAAAGGGGATGAAAAGTAGAGTATATGACTCGGGCGCAAAATATTTTTGGCGAGGGCGACATACTTTGAATCCCTCGCTACGTTCAGGATTCTACTGAAGAATCCCTCACTTCGCTCTGGATTCAAAATAGCGCCCTCGCCGTAAAAATATTATTTAGCTCCCTTGTAATACAATCTACTATTGTTTTTCACAGTGTTGGTATGAATGACAAAGTTATATTTGCGGTTTTGGAAAATGTGCTATATCTCAAAAACTAATTATTATATTTCGTTCAAACCAATTTTCGTTGAAATATCTCAAAAACTAATTATTATATTTCGTTCAAACCAATTTTCGTTGAAAGTGTTTATTAAGATCCACAGCATATATTATTTTCAGATTTTTCACTTTCTTATTTCAAAAGTTAGAGGGGGGGGGGACACACATTTTACCACTTTGGCAGTGTTTATCTTTCCAACGGCTGACTTTGAAAAAAATTCGTCTTAGGAACCTCAATGCCATTTTTAAAGACCTATCTACAAGGTGTTTGGTAAAAGCCTTATAAAGCCGAATATGGTAGATAGGGACCATCAAACTGAACAACTTTTACTATGGGACCAACTCTGAAATCGCGAAAAAAAAATCAGCTGTTTCATACATTTTGATATTTTCGTTATTAATTTTTGTATGAAACAGCTGATTTTTTTTTCGCGATTTCAGAGTTGGTCCCATAGTAAAAGTTGTTCAGTTTGATGGTCCCTATCTGCCATTTTCGGCTTTATAAGGCTTTTACCAAACACCTTGTATAAACACCCCACACGTATTGGTTTGAAGAAAACAATTTTTTTCAGTTTCAGTTCCATGTATGGGGAGCCCCCCTTTAATCTTTTATTTTTTTTATTTTTGTGTTAAATTCGTTAAGCGGTTAACAGAATACCTAACTACCAAGTTTCAACTGTGTAATCCTGATACTTTCGGAATAAAGTGGCTGTGACATACGGACGGACAGACAGACAGACATGACGAATCTATAAGGGTTCCGTTTTTTGCCATTTAGGCTACGGAACCCTAAAAAGGAAATATTATAGTGTCTTCTTGTTTATGTACCTATGGGATTTTTTGTTTTACAACATAATATCGTGTGTTGTATCCAATTAAAGGGCTTTCTGATCTGAGCCGATTATCATTATATCACATCATTTCATTTACTTGTTTTAAATACCTACTTTGGGCTCCTTATGATACGATATACTTAGTTGAAATATTTTTCATAAAATATATCTCAATCAAATGATACGTGCATTCTCATTGTAAAAATCAGTATATTGACATTTACTATTATTTTATCATTATTACAAAGCTTTAACAAAGTGATTATGTAAGAATACTAAAAAAATGGAACCTATCGTGTGTGATATCGAATAAATTATTTTTCGTAAAATTTCGGAAATATTTACACTTAGTTTTTATTTTATTTTTGCCCAAACATATTTTGTTTGTATGATATTTTTGAAAATAATTTTGGGGTTAATTTAAAACAAGGGCTGAAATCATAGATCTAGATCGTATCTATGGCTGAAATGTGTTATATTTTGAGAACCTTTCAATAGTTACCACACACGATAGGTTGTAGAAAAATTAAATGTTTTTTCATAATAATAATTTAGGTTGTATACTCCTACAATGTTTGGGGAATGTCTGAAAAAAAATCTAATTGGCTGAATATTTTTATAGGTTCTCTCTTATTGAATAGAAAAAAGTTTCAGAATTTAAAATCTTGAAAAAAAAATTAAAATCACTTCGTCTTTGAAAATGTTCGGATACCACATATTAACAAAAAATTCGACTGACAAGTGCTCTTTTGATATTTCTCCATAGCCATTTTATGTACAAATGTCAGTTGACTTTTTTTTAATAATATGTGGCGATTGGAGAATACTCTCTCTCCATTCTGCTGTTACTTCCGTTTCACGCAACCAAAAATTTTGAATTTTTTTCTTTAAGGCTGTATATACCATAGAAATAGAATGTCAAGAACAACAAAGTCAATAAACAGGTGATCCGAAAACGAATCAATACATTTTACATGAGATACGTAAAATATGACTTAGATTCATAAAATATGACTATATTATGGCAAAGGAAATTAATAAACTATGTTCCATACAGTTTTCTTTGTCGATAAACGAATAAATGTAGCGAAATTTGGTTTTAGAGAAATGAGTGGCAATATCTTATTTACCTTTGAAAAGTGTGATTACTGGGATTGTTTCTTTTTGTCACATAACAATTACTTAGAGTACAAGACACCATAGCTCCACGATACCTTTATTTTAAATTCTAATTAAGATTAAAAAATATTTTAAACAAACTGTGATTGCTCATGACGCTAGAGGCTCTTACTGTAAAATATGTTGGCACATGTCACTTGATCCTTTGTCTCTTTTTAACATAGACCGTGTCCGTATGATGTTAACTTCTCTTTTCCACGCTGTGTTGGTCTTCTTGAGCGCAGCGAAAATTTTTCTATGTCTATGGTATATACGCATTTCAAAGAAATTAGCGTTTTTCCAATGAAGTTATCTAAAGAATGAAAACTTTACTATTGATGTACACTTTAGTTTTAGAAAGCAAAATTCCTAAATTAGTGCCGTATAGAGAGAAAATAGTTATTTGTTATACAAGTGACCAAAATCGATTTGTGCTGCCAGTGCTGACTTTAAATCACGAACCAGCGAAGTAGTCTAGAATTAAATCTAATATAGACTACTGAGCGCAGTGAGTGATTTAAAGGCACGAGGCAGAAGAAAATTTTGGTCTCGTGTAAAACATACAACTTTTTACCTCTACCAGCGAGAAAATTTTCACGTGACTTTAAGGGTAAAAAGCTTAATTCAGCATTAGAAACTTGTTCATTTAATTCTTTTAGAATAGACAACTATATTCATCGTTGGACGTATTAATTTTTGTAAATTCTCACAAAAATAATTCGATCAAACCTATTAAAAGGAATTAAAATAAAACGTCATGAGCAATTAAAAGTTCTAGTTTTAATTGTATCTCTGTATAATTATTTTTGGTATTTAACAAGAATTCCAAGCATACAATTACTCGATATCATGGGAAAGTACTAGTATTACCAGTTTAAACAGTATTCAATACAATAATACACTGATACCTGACCTTAAGCAGTGGTATCTCTCCAGCAGGAATAGCGTATCGCGACAAATTTATCAAAGTCATCTGGTATTATGACTTTATTTAACAACTTTATTGAAAACACTTATTTCACCGTTCAACCTTTCACTGTGACGACTTGAGCACGACTGAGCGCGCCTCTACCCCGTCACCGCATATTTAAACGTTATGCGTGGCGTGGTAGGGGCGAGCGTGGCGTGACTGGCGTGGTAGGGGCGACTGCAGTCACCCGATTACTACAACTACCGTTTAAGTACTTTTAATGGAATAAACACACAAATTTAGTTGTACTACATGGTTCATCACGAATAATAATTAAAGTAATTTATACAGTAACCTTACACTATGCTGAAAAATTTTATGCATAGAGTCAGTAAAGTAGATTCCCTTCGTTCTGATTACATTACGTTGTGTTTTTCTCTTATTCATTAATATCCCATCTTATTTATTTATTTATTATCATAAAACATAATAATTTGTTAATAAATTTCATTAACTTTTCTTATTTCATATTTGTTTCATACATGCGACCTCATTACGTCCATACTCTTTATATCGAATTATCAACCTTCTTTTTTAACAATCCTTATTTAAAACTCCTTGGTATATCCGTGCATTTTATTTTTTTACTTTTTATTCCATGTATGACACCATAAAGCACTATATCTATCCTTTTCTCACATATCAATGGGGAGGCGAAGGCAAAGTGAATTACAGATGGCGCTTCATTCTTTGGAACAATTGTCAGTTTGAGCTTATATTGTCTTGACTGTGTATTACGTGATTTTACTTTCTTAGATTGTATTTTTTTCGGTTTTGCGGACAAACAATGCTAACTTTAGCTCATATAAAAGAAGAATTACGGAAAAGAAAAGCCAAAACAACAGGCAAGAAAGTTTATAGCAACTTACAAAAAATTGCTAACAAGCATTACATTTCTTTAAATTTCGTGTAAGATTTACAAGTAATCTTTTTATTTCAGATTAGAAGCATATGATTTAAATTTTAACAAAGCAACTGAGTGTGAATTTCCGTGTTTATAGTTGCCTGATGATGCCTTCTGTGCAATAGTAATTTCAGGTTTCTGTACTGGAATTTCTGTACCATCCAAAATTACACGAACCGTTTTATCATATTTATTTTATTATTCTAAGTTTCTTGAATGACTCTGGCATATAAAATTCTATTAATTCTCTGTTTGGCCCCAATATTGGGCTTATTCCATATTTGATATACCTATCAAATTCATCCAAGTTATAAATATGCTAGAAACTGCTGAGGTTGAAATATTAAAGAACAAAGCTGTTATAATTCAAATGTTGTTTTATTTTGGCGAAGATTCATCAAATTCATGAAACATTCCTTTTGATTTATAATGTTTCTCAGGCTCAGCAAAGGAGAAAATCGAGGGAAAAGCATCTTTTTTTTGATATTTTTTTGCCCAATATTTTTTTTGTTACTGGGAAATCGATGAAGTCCAATAATTTACAAGTTACATGCATAACAATGCGGAATTTTCTCAGTATAAAATTAAAAAGTGCAATACTCCAAGAGATTCCCATATGTTTTGACACTTTCTTTGAGGCGGCCCGGTACCAAGACCAGACGCCACCTATCGGGATAAAATTGCGCTTTTCCTCCCCATTATACAAATGTCATCCATGTCGCTTTATTTCTTTTTTCTTTATTATTTTAAAAGTTCGTGTTAGAAATTAAAAAAGCACTTTGCCTCACGCTCGCAGCAAAAATCGATTTTGCTGCGAGTTTTTACGCGCCAAAAGAGCCCTTTTCGTGCTGGAGAGGTGAAAACATAATAAATTATCAGGTATTTTAAAACGAAGACAATCTGTTCAAGTGGAATTTCAAATTTGCTTGTTAGAGGTCAGAGGTATTTTTCACAAACAATTCAGCTGTAAGAAATAAGAATACGACACATATTTATTTTTTCACTTATTGTTTGTATTGTCAAGGAGTGCCCTATAGAGAGAAAATTGAAAAAAAGTTTGTAATCACAGAGAAATAAAATTTTAAAAAATGCTCAAATCGGTACAATTTGACCTTAGAATAATTACACCTAGAACGATAATACCCTACAAAGCGCGCTGTCAAAAGTGAGGCAACAAAAACAGCCAAAATGGCGCCGTTTTCAGATTTTTATTGTCCATTATTAAATAATCATGCCTAATAAGTACAAAACAGTTTCAATTTCACTACCTTAAAGAGATTAATTATTATATTATTGGATTTTAGTTACGATTAGGTAACGTATGAATGATATAAATCTGAGAACTGAGCCATTTTGGCTCAGTATAAGTTGCCTCACTTTGCATAAAAGTACACTGCTTCTAGGTGTAATTATTCTAAGAATTTGACATATTTTTACTGGTAGGTATTTACAGATTTTAAAGTCATTCTTTATTTTTTTAGCAATAATGAGGTATTTGTCAAATGTATTGCGTGTTTTGTATATACTTATATCTTAAATAGGAATTTTCAAAGTTCGCCCTCACAACGGCTCGCGCAGAGTTGTTTTGATCATTTGTATTGAAAATTTAAAAATGGAACGTGTATACCATAAAGATCTTTCTACGATGACTGAGCTTTAATGACGTCACTGTTTGCATAGGTTATTCGAAACAACTATGATAATTTTTAACTAAATACAATCGCAATGTTATTTGATTTAATTTGGGTCCTACCCATAAATGGCTAAATGCTAATTCCGACTGAGGTTGTAAAGCAATAGAATATATACGCTTCTAAGTGCGTACATACATATAGTGTGAGTATCATTTCGTTTTGGATTGGTGGTCTGCCATCTGGCAGAATACGCGATGAACTTCATAAACTCTATCTCATCATATCTAGGGCTGCCATCTCTAAAACCTGCAGTCCAGGACCGGAAGCGTAAAAACCACGGACTTTGGAACCTTGACCCCGGACATTTGATTTTTTTATATTCACTTTTAGCTTGGTTTAAAAATACATAAAAAAAAGAAAAATAATACTGAAAAAAATGGAATTTGAAGCCTTTTTTTCGCATATTAAATAGTGTGTTTTACTAGTTATAATGTAGAGCCGGTGTCCAACACAATTTTGTGGAGGGCCAAGGTCCAGGTTTAGTAGTTTTGCAACCGTAGCGGGCCAAAATAAATGCCCAAATAGCCTGCGGCGCGTAAAAAAGGTGGCCGCGCAGCGCGATTTTTAGTTTTAGTCAGTTATAGGGTTAGTGAATGCACTAACCTTGTAATCGATTTCTTGCGGGGAAATGGGCCGCGCAGCGCGATTTTTCGCGGGGTGCGCGGTGTTTGTTTACAGTAAAAGAAAATGAGCCGTGCAGCGCGATTTTTTGAGGGGTGCGTGGTACTTGTTCATAGTAAAAAAATGGGCCGCGCACCGCGATTTTTTGCGGGGTACGCGGTGCGCCACGCGTAGTGAAGTGAGGCGCCTGGTAGCGCGTGCGCTGAATGATTAGAGTACTTAATGAGCGTCGTCCGGTGCACGGTTGCCATTCCAGAACCTTTCCTCCCCAACGGCCATCGGTTCTTCTCGCTATGTGTCCCGCCCATTGCCACTTCAGCTGAGCAATCCTTCGAGCGATGTCAGTTACTTTAGTTCTCCTGCGGATCTCCTCGTTTCTGATTCAATCACACAGGGAAACGCCGAGCATGGCTCTCTCAATTGCACGCTGGGTGACCTCTCTCCATTAAACGCTATCTATAGTGTATATTTGTTACTGCTAATACCCGAAGTGCGGCTACAACTTGGTTTACCCTGCTCAAACTAGGTGTAGCCGGTATCTATTGGTTACCCTTAGGTAAAAAAAAAAGCCAGGTGTAGCCGCACTTCGGGTAGGTATTAGCCGTGACATATCGACACCTGCAAGGAAAAACATCGTAACTCAGTTTTAGGCATTTCACAGGTGAGCTCGATAAAGATTTAAAAAAATCTTACCAATTTCGGATAAATCCTAATGCCAATCGATCTTGAACATTCAAGTAAACGTGGTAAGGCCTAAACTATTGTATTATTATTAATAAGTAATTGAAATTGGTAAGATTTTTTTGAATCTTTATCGCACTCTCCTGTGAAATGCCTTAAACTGACTTACGATGTTTTTCCTTGCAGGATATAAAATTCTAACTAAAAAACTCGCGCTAAGCACCTTGAATTACACAGCAAACAAGTTATTTTTTTTGATTAATTTAGTAGGAGCTATTTGTCTATTTCATTAATAATTTATCTGAGTAGGCACTTAAATATAAATATTACATTCGATTTATTTTAAAGTTATAATGTAATATAAGTTATAAATAAATATTTTTTAAAATAAAATTGTTTCACAATCATTCTCATGTCGCCACAGGTATTTGTGAGAAAAATAAGACTCTTAAATAAATGATCTTTTGTCCAAATCTTTAAGTGGGTAATTGCTTTGTCTAGCTCTAGTCTAGAACATATTGTCAGGTGTCTTTGAAATGAATGGCCTGTGATCAGCTCTTGTGATTGGCGTTAATTCTGCAAAAAATGTATAGTGAGAGGTCAAGCTCTTGCTTCCTCGCTTTGCCAAACTAATTGGGAATACCTTTTTTAGGTAAATAGGCAAAAAACAGTATCTATGTATACTGAAAAGTAGTAAGTTTGAATGTTGATTGCCTTACCTACTTAATTTATTTTAAATTCAACATTTACATTTCTTTTTCTTTTAATAAGACATCCTCTCTAAATAAATACCACAACGGAATATAATAGAAATATTGAAAAGGCATCGTTTCCGATATAATATTCAAGATTTACATGTAGAGTAGGTACCTAAGTGTGCTTATTTATTTATAAATTTAAAAAAATTAAAATGGTTTAATTATAGCAGTTAACCTTCTCCATATACACCGTCATTTTGTAGTCGTTTTAATTAACTTAAGGGTGTGTTGTACCAATGAAAATAAACATTTTTGTCCAAGAAACATGGGTCGAAAAACGACAAAAAATTTTGGGTCTCCCATACTAAGTAGACAGCTAAAACATTTTATTACTATGGGAAAGTCAATTTTTATTGTCGTTTTTCGACCCATGTTTCTTTGGCAAAAATGTTTAGTTCCGTTAGTAGAGCACTCCCTTAAGTTAATTAAAACGACTACAAAATGACGGTGTATAAGGTCCTTCTTAAATAGTGCACGTATAATTTTAAGGGGTAAATGTACTCATGCATACAAATAACTTTTACTATGGTAGGTAGTAGGTACCAACATTGAAATCGCGAAAAAAATAGAAAATTTAAAATCGAATAAATCAAAATGTATGGAACAGCAGATTTTTTTTTGCGATTTCCATGTTGGTACCATAGTAAAAGTTGTTTGTATGCATGAATACATTGACCCCTTAAAATCTTGTGCACTATTTAAGAAGGACCTTATATATGTTATCCTGGTACCTACTTTAAAATATGTCCAATCAATTATTACTATCTGTTCTAAGAGTGTACATTTTTGGAAAGAAACATTATGGGAAATGTAGGTACCTAACATTATGGGAAAGATGCATTTTGGGAAAGGTACGTTTTGTGAAGTGGACATTTCGGGAATTGTACCTTTTGAGACTGGTATACATTATGGGAAGTGTACATTTTGAACCTGAAGGGCTGTCGCGATGTCGGCCTCCTCAGCTCGTTCATCGCGACCAGGTTTACCAGATGACAGAAATCTTCCTGACATATCAGGAATTTAAGGCATCTGTCAGGATAACAGGAAAAATTGCAGTTGTCAGAGATTTTTGAAATCTCAAAAAACTGTACTGTTTAACAAAAATCTAATGATAGGGTTTTCCCTTTGCAAATAAATTAATAAATATAAAGACGGAAGTTGGCTTTTCTCTCCAAGTTTTCTTTCGCCAATCCTTTCTTCGAGGGGCCTCCCAATTTTGTGAAATTGTGGTAGTTTCAGTAGATTCTCTCTTTTTAGCATTAATTAATTAAAAAAATTAAATTATAAATTAACTTAAGCAAACCAATTAAAATTTTCGTCGGGAAAATCAAAACTCAAACCAAATAGATACCATCTAATTACCAAAGTACTTTCAAAAAAACCGCGTTAGTATCCGTTAAAAAGTGTTTAAATTCATGTCTAGTGAGCGCGTAATATGCTTGATATATTAATTACCTACGCCCAAAAAGTGGAAGAGAAAAAAAAAAGAAAAAAAAATTAGTATACCTCCCCTATCTTAGAATTAATTATAAAGTGGGGACGAAATATTGTTATCTTATCAATCTCATATTGTATTGTAGGTTTGTGAAAAAACACTCTTTTTCCGAATGTCCACGCGGACGAAGTCGCGGGCGGAAGCTAGTATATAAGCTAGTATAGTAGGTGAAAATGCTTCAGCTTAACCTCAATATTTTTTTCATACTTAGGGAGCAATAAAAACATTTCACAAATTTTGTCCTGTTTTTTATTTGTTATTTAGAAATTACGTATAAAAACAAGAGGCACGTAAGTATTTTTTCTTTCCCAAAATTTTTTATGTAAGTCATCAATAAATTAATTTGAAAACTTATTCATTCTAAAATATGGTTTTCAATGTTTTCGAAGTACCTTATAAAAAATGAAAACATTATGTCAATTGTCTGTCAAAAATCCGAGTAACCGTTACTACATTGACTTTATTATCTTTATGGTGGCCATACAAGACATACATGGTTACAATCAGTTAGAGTACAGATTTACCTAATAAAGTGTTAATAGGCATGTTGACTATTTTTTCATTTTATGTTACATAAATTACCCCTCAAAAAAAAGAAACATTTGTATAAGAATTATTTCGCTAGCATGAAAACTGCCCGAGATATCACAGTTTGAAATGCACAAAATTGGACTCACCCGAAAACGCTCCATACAAACGGGTACCAAGTTATGACGTCACGCCTTCCTACGTTGTATGCAACGCGTAGGAAATTTGTTCGGCAGCTATATTAAATATTGTGTTTATCAAAATGGTTTCTTTGACAAATTTGCTATAAATTTTACGGACTAATTAAATGTATTATTTATTTTAACAAATTTTATACTTTTTAAATGGACTTGTCCACCCAACTTTAAAGGGTCATAAAACAAATAATACGCCATATTTAAAACCAAGAGGTATACAAGCTACTCCAAAAGTTTGATATGTTTACGATTTTTATTAGTATTTCGTTATTTTATTCATAAGTCAACATCCCTATTGTTGGTATAGAATACCTATACCTAATTATTATTGTGGAAACGTGATGGTTCGTATCGGAATTACTTAAAATAGTTACTATTTATTATTTGTGAGAAAACATCTTAGCTACTTTCAATTTAAAAATAAAAATGCCCGACGTCAGCATGATATTGTTCTTTGTAATAATGTTAATTTCATAGGTAAAGACATAGACTTATTATATTACTTTGGGTAAAGACCTATTACTTTTGGGTAAGTACCTAGGTACTTTTCTAAATATATACCTAATACATTAGCTACCTTATAGTAGGTACAATGATATTGAACTGCAGTTAAAATGATCAATAAGTAGAATTTACAAAACAAGAAAAAGACATTTAAAATATATGTAGGTAGGTATACAAGTATGGCATGTGGAAAAGGTAGGTCAGTACTTAAGCCATTCCATAGGTAGGTAAGTACCATAAATTAAAAAAAGAACTAAAAATTTTAACTCCGGTATTTTTCGATCTAACGTTATTTTTAACTTTACTTATTTGCTTATTTGTGATAATCGTGCCCACGAATTCCCTAGCCTTAATATAATTAGTTTATTGAATGTCATGGTATGTAAAGATTTGATGGTATGTGATGAATGACGATGATAGATAACGTCATTAAGAGCTTATACCTCGTAGCAGATCTGATAATTTAATCTAGTGAGGAAATTAATCCGAGGCTAAGTCCTCAAATTGCGCATACGCCTTTCGTAACATTTCACTATGGTACATATCTATAATTATCTAGAGTACGCTCTCAGAGATAAATCATTATAAACATCTAGATATCTTAATTATGGTAATTGCCATATAATCTAAAATAGCCAAAAAAGCATTAATAGGTAGGCGGCCTAAATAAATCCATAGCCTTAAATTATTGAAAAAAAAATATTTACTTTAAGTTAAGTTATTGGTAGTAAGTTTGATGATGTTACGTTTAGTAGGTAGGTACCTACTACTACTAGTGACTTCGTGAGCTGTAAACCTCCCGTTAAAAAGTCGAGTAGGTTGTTTGAAAATTAATTAATATAATAAGTAGATGTCGTCACGAGGTTTTCAAAGCAACAGTAAAACTATTTTTTTGGTTATACTACGATCACAGAACCTTTTTTTTTTAATTTTAACAAATTTTGAAATTATCCAAATATATATTTTTGTTTTTGGATATTTGTAGACTGAGGATTTAATGTTGGGGTCTCCATACAAAAGATCGCTTCATTACCTACACTAATATAATAACTGTCTTGCTGAGTTGCCGTACAGCACAAACTCAAGTCAAGAACACGATAATGATGACAAGACGTGTGTAAAATTGTGACGAATACGAAAATCAGCCAAGGTATTGTTATGATTTTCATAACAATTAGATTGATAAATTTCGTTTCTATGACGTATGACTTTACTTATTTTTAGAAATAACTTACTATTTGCCAATGCTTTTTTCTCCGAAATAGATAGGTTCCTATTCGTAAGTATGTTCATTTATTTGCCTACTACCTATCAGTGGCGAAGGGTGCATCATACAAGTCGATTCCTATCGGCTTCCCTTTTAAAAAATCCCATAAAAGTAAAAATTTAAATAATACTTAATAGGTACAAATTTTAGGCATTTTCGGTCACCATACATAGGTGTACAATACAACTTAAGTAAATAATAATATGATTTTAAACTTGTTTATCATGGGCGCCGGCAGCAGGGTACAAGGGGTGCACTTGCATTGCAACCCCCGTCAGGAAAGAAATATATGTATTTTTTATTTATTAAGTTACAGACTGTTTGAATAAAAACTGAAGGCGTCTAGGTTGCTGTCCCAATTCGTTCATCACTGTGTCATTAATTTTCAGTATCCTACTATTACTTAAGTAAGTTAATAACTATAACAATTATTTAATCTCAATCTTTTATTGCACTACCTATCTGTAGATGGGATTGTCCAAAATAACGAAAAGGCGTCTGTCACACACAGGTGATCATATGGTACCTAGGCATGGGATGGGTGTTCGATTTGAACATTGATTGTTGCTTAATCGTAGTTGCAGTACTTATACGCAACTCTATCACCCATTGTTTACACTTCGTAAGTTTTGATTACACCTCTTAGGTCGAATAGTTTTAGTTCGCTGGGTCGAATACAGGGTTACTGGAAATATGACGTATTCCTTCTAAGGGGTTATAGATGAAGTCAAACCAAATATTTTTATTATTTACCTAACTTTTTCTTGAAAAATTAATAGTTTTGAGTTTATTGAAATTAAGTATTTTTTTACCAAAAGTAGGTACCCGGCCCAATGCACTACCAATTATGCTACCGAGCCACCAATGAATTTGGCGAAATTTTCTAATACTTTTTACGGTTCCGCTGAAGATCAGCGCCATCTCACCAATGTGAAGAGAATTACTTCGACATTTGAAGACAGCCCCATTACAGGTGCTAGACAATCAATTAAGGTGAAACAGTTATATAATTTTAAACTATTAGATTTTTGTATTCACAATGCTATTTTTATATTAAGATGAATAAATAATGAAAAAATATTAGAAAAAATCGACTCACCCGTCTGAGTTGCTACGGGTGAGTAGATTTTTTCTAATATTTTTTCATTATTTATTCATCTTAATATAAAAATAGCATTGTGAATGCAAAAATCTAAAGGTTTAAAAGTAGGTACGTTTCCAGACACAAAAAATTAAAATTAAAGATACTTAGGTAATTATTTTTTTGATTCCAGTTTTTTATTATTTTCGGATAGGAAATATTCTGAGTGATGATATTGAATAAAAAAATTGACAAAAAATTAAGGTGTTTATAAAAAAATCAATCCTTAAATGCATTTAATTTTTTATTTTTCCAGAGCAGCAAATATCCTTACAAAATTCCTAGTAACTAAGCCTGCAAAATATTTTTAAAATATCTCCATCTATTTAGCTTTCAGTTGAGGTATACAACTTATTAATAACTTAAATAAAAAATGAGGAATTAAGACTTAACTAAGTAAATAGTAGTCCCATTTTGTGTGGCAAAAATTTCCTACTTTAAGCGCTCCGGAGGTGGCCGTATAATCCTATTTATATCATAAATGTAAAAGTTTGCTTGATTGGATGTTTGTTAATCAATCACGCAAAACGGCTGATCGAATTTGGATGAAATTTGGCACATCCATAGGTCGCTGGTTCAATCCGGCTCGAAGGACCAAAAAGATGTATGATCCTGTAGGACTAGGTACACACACCTTTACTTGATATTATGTTGATGGATGCTGATAGAAACTCCTTGTTGAGATAAAAAACGTACGTATATTTTCACAATGAACTATATCGCGCGCGGCGGCGGTACTTAATAAATGCAGACTGAACTAAAATACAATATTTTTTTAAAAATTTAAAGAAATAATTATGTGATTCATGTAAAAATTTAATAAGATTTATAAATAAATAATTATGTGATTCATGTAAAAATGCTTACGCGGGAGAATGTGCGGTTGAACGACCGTATACAGATTAAAACATTGGAGGATACTTTTATCTTGGTTAAATTCTATCTGGGAAATTTCTCGAATGTCAACGCGGACAAAGTCGCAGGCGGAAGCTAGTTTGTCATAAATGGTCGTGTTTACTAAAAATACTTCCGTCCGACTGAGTTTAGACAGTTGCCGATGAGTCAAAATTTTATACAGACGGCATCACAAATAACCATGCATAGGTACCTATCAGCCATTTTTAATGTCCCCGGCCCCCGCTGCTGGGGAACAGGCCTTCCTTGTGGATGCATAAGGCGCACGGGCCCACCACGTCGGTCGGCCCAATGCGGATTGGTCCGTGTTAACGACTGTAAATGCAGTCAAGCTCAATGTGCCTTCCCATTATTAAAAAATAGATAGCGTCTATAAAAACCAGCTATCCCTCACAACAACAGAGATGTTAATCTAGTACCATTTTAAATGACGATAACCTTATCATGATAGTTAATTCTGCTTAGAACAGTGCTGTTGAAATGGTTAGGTTAGGTTCTACTACTTATTCCAAATCAATCAATGCATTTTTTGCATTGTACCTGTATTTAAAAGCTAAGTAGATACATTAAGATAAGAAGTCTTAAAAGTTTTTGCACATTTGATAACTTTCTTTAAGAAAATGGCAGTTTCTTTAAGACCACAAAGTTGTTTGCTGTTGTTGCTTTTTTTATTTTGTAAATTAATTTTCTAAACCGTACCATTATCTATAATACAACATTTTTGTATGGCACCCCCCCCCCCCCCCTCATTGTTTTATTCTGTTTTTAGTTATAGCGGCAATAAAAAAATTCAACTGTTTAGCTAGGTACCTATCACGGTTCACGAAATTCAGTCCGTCTGGTTACAGACAGACAGACAGTGGAGTCTTAGTAATAAATAGGGTCCCCTCGTACCCTAATCAAAAAGAAAGCTTTTACGGCATTAAAATTTGTTTAATTATTGTGCACAATAAACATAAGAGTACTTTACCCTTAGAGTAGGGAAGTATCTAAGGTACTTACCTAACTAGTGGATAGTTTAAAAAAAACACATTCTGACGAACTTAGAACATCCTCCTTTTTCTGAAGTCGGTTAAAAATACGAGTGAACTAAATATATCCTACATCTTATGATAGGTACTCACTGTGAATTTTGTCCTGCAACTGTTGACACTAGCAGCAAAAATAGGCAGAGCAATATTTTAAATTTCATTATTAACTAATTAACATCAGAGGTTCGTTCGTTTGTACGAGAAACGACCGATCCGCGGTCCGTCGCGCAAGATAGTTCCACTGGTACTGCTCTAATGCGCCCGCGCAATTCAAGCTGCTCTCCGTGGAAAACGGATAAGGCTGTGCGGCCGACGGGGCGTTTACCTACACACAAGATTCAAGACTAAGCTTTTACAAACTACTTATTCAGGTAAATTAAACTTAGGTTTTTCAGCGTGTGCGACGTGCGTCACAGGATTCGGCAATCGGTTGACTCAGTAGGTTCGTCACGTCAATGGTAAAAACATTTTACAATTTACAATACAAAGGGTAAAAATAATTATAACAAATAATACAAATTTTAATTTGAACAACAATTTAATTCACTGCATGTGGTTGCATAGAGTTTACAGTATAATCAATAAAATTGAGGTCTTGCAATAAATTTGTCAAACGCTCAAAATGTCTTTCTGTATAAGGTAGTGTACCCTCAATTAAACTAGCAAGTGATTGCACTTTGAGATTGCCACTTAAAATTTCTGGTGATAATACGTGAAATACAAGCTGAGCAGCATGACAATTTTTGTTATTTGTATTCCATTCAGCAGCAAATTTCAAAAGTTTTTCTTTTTGAGTGTCATTAATTTCTTTAAGAGTTTCGAATAGCTTTTCATTTCCATTTTTTACAACTTCGTTAACTATTTTTAAAACATGTAAGGGCCTTTCCATTCGCAATGCTAATTTAAGGGCTTTTACCATTTTTTTGTCATGTAGCAAATTCATTAATTCCTGTTCTTGTAAAATTAATGTTTCTCTTTCTTTTGCTTGCTTTTCTCTACGTTCAATAGTCACATCTCTCAATTTAACCAATTTGGAATCTGAACCTCCAGTTATTAAAAAAGTTTCATTTTTATTAACAGCAAGGGACCAAACTTTGCCATCATGATTGTCTAAGGACATCTTACATTCTGATGATTTAATGTTCCACAATTTGAGTAGACCATCAGCCCCACAAGAAATAATTTGTTGACCTCTACTGAGGAATTCAAGCTTCAAAACTGAACTTTCATGCCCTTCAAAAGTTTTTAAGCAGCTCAAGTCAGCTATTGACCATAACTTTATAGAACTATCAGCTGAAGAAGTGAGTACCACTTGATCAATAGGAGAAAATCTGACACACCATACTCCTCGCCTATGCCCCTTCAAGACGCCCAACAGCGACAAGTCTGCTGTCCACAACTTGGCAGTTTTATCTTGCGAACCAGTTGCAATCATACTATCATTTGGTGATACAGTAACACAGTTAATATCCATCTGATGAGCCAGCTCAGTTTGACTCGACTTGATTTTCTGCTCACAATCCAGTTCTTTTGGGACTGTCCAAACTTTCAAACAATTATCTTGGCTTACAGATGTAAAGAAGTCAGTAGATGTTTGAGAGGTAAATACAGATCCTACAGATGCCGTGTGTCTAGTACCGACACCTACACATTGTATTATGTTGTTTTCTATACAATGCCATATTCTCACACTGTTATCCTTAGCTGATGAAACAAATAACTCTGGTTTTGTAGGAAATTTAGCTAGTGCTAAGACTATGTCTGTGTGTCCCTTTACAATCTGACAATTCATACCGTCTAATTCATAACACTTTAAGTCTCTACTATTTGTAGCTACAACAATATGATTTTCATCTTTGCCAATGAATATTATATCTAAAACTTCATCTGTAAAACCGACTATTTGTTTTATACAAGTGAAAGTTTCTAAATCATGAACTATAATGTTATGATCGACCGTTACAACTGATATGATATTCCTTGCTTCATTGAATAATAAATGGGTAATGGAGAGGCCACCTTCGTCCTGAGCAGGTGAAGCTAAGCTGTTGGCTTGTTCATACATCAATCGATTCATTTCCATATTCCAAACCTTCACAGCACCTTTTTCTCCAGCACAAGCAACATAAATACCTTCCATACCAAGTTTTTTCCTAAAATTTGGTATTTTGAATGACTGAGGTAAAATAACACAAGCCTCAATACTTTCATAGACTGGTATTACTTTAAAAGCTTTGCTTTCATTTAACTTCCAAAGAATTAGCACTCTGTCTCTACCAGAACTAACCATATATTCACCATCTGATGTAAATTGGATAGATGTTATTTTACTGAAATGACCAGAATATATAATGCTCTCCTTCCCCGTAACCGAATTCCATGATCTTATTTTAGTGTCATCAGCGGCACCAAAAATCAACTGCTTATTGGAATCAGGGTGATATTTTAAAACTGAGAACACACCCACTGCTCCCCGCAAACTACTAGTGCAAGTATTATGCTCCATGTTCCATAATCGTATGTTGCCGTCGGATCCACCTGATGCAATATTTTGATCTGCAGAGTCAAATGCTAGCCGAGATATGGGGCCTCTGTGGCTTGATCTCCACAATTTCTTCTGGATTCCAGTTTCTTTGTCCCACAATTTCATCAGTCCACTTTTGTGGGCAGTGACCACCATGTCATTACTATTGGAAAGTTGAAATGTATAAATCTGGTCACTTTCTACATGATCTTCTGATTGATTAATCACGTGCACCGTTGATGTAGTATTAACGTCTATAACTTTGATAATATCATCGCACAGGCAAAGAAGGTGTACACCATTGGTTGTCAATTGAATTTCTCCGCCAGTATAGAACGCAGCATAGTCAGCAATTTTTTCATACCTAAAACAAATATTAAATTTAAATCTGTGACCTACTAAATGAAAAAAATATTATTATAATTTCTCTGTAAACTCCTAACCTAAAAAAAATATCTTCACCTCCGACTGTGTGATAAATAATAATCGGGGGATCTTGAACAATATTCAATATAAATTACTTACTCGTCTTTCAATGAATTTGCCATAGTTATATCATTTAATCGAACCCAATTTGATACAAACGAAACGATAAATAAACAGACAGACAATCCAAATCCACCCACATCCCGACCGAAACCGAAGGAAGAGTATATTGGGAAAAAAGAGCGCCCACTCGTGGCAATTTTTTGAAACACCAATTTGAAAGACCACCAGCGCCTCTGGAAATTATTGCGGAACTATTGACGTAAAATTATAACAGCTGTAAAAGGGGTTTTTGTTTCTTAATTTATATTTTTATTTACTTTTTTGTTATATTCTTTATTTAGAACAAATATATTAATAAAAAAGAATAAATCTAAAAAAAACTCAGATCTCGTGCTCTACACGACTTGAGAGGGCATTGAAAATTAATCTAACTATTATAGATTATTGAATTTATTGAATTTTATAAAAAATATTCCTTTTCTCAAGCTTACGCGCTCACAAGACATGAAATAAAAGACTTTTTAACGGATACTAGCGCGGTTTTATTGAAAGTACTTTGGTAATTAGTTGGTATTTGGTTTGATTTTTGATTTTTCCGACGTTTCGGCACCTTTGCAGCTGCCGTGGTCACGGGGGACTGAAGCTACTCGTGAGCCTACTCTCAAGCGATGAATTTTTTTTAAGACGTTCAGAAATTAATATTTTACAATTTTATTTATCTTTTTAATTGGTTTAAGTTGATTTTGTGATTTAATTAATGCTAAAGAGAGAGAATCTACTGAAACTACCACCATTTCACAAAATTGGGAGGCCCCTCCAAGAAAGAAATGGCGAAATAAAACTTGGAGAGGAAAGCCGACCTCCGTCTTTTATATTTATTAATTTATTTGCAAAAGGAACTAACCGTATCATTAGATCTTGCAGTGTGTGTATGGGGCTTCAGCTTGTGAATGATGGGGTCCCAAGCTGGTGGAATTTTCCAACCATCATCTCTATTGAAATTAGGATATTTATTTATTTCGATAGCCTCGCGGAGCATTCTAGGAATAAATCTACGTTCCTTAGCTAGGATTTGGGGTTTGTCAAATCTAATGTAATGGTTGGGCCCCTCAAAGGCGTGATCACACACTGCAGACTTGTTATCGCGCCTATGTTTCATGTCAGCTACATGCTCTTTAACGCGGGTCCCTATACTTCTCTTTGTTTGCCCGATGTAGGAGAGCCCACAGTCACAATCTAGTTTGTAGACGCCTGCGGCTTGAAGGGGGATGTTACACTTGACAGGTCGTAAGAATTGGTTGATCTTCTTCGGCGGCTTGAAGTAAGTTTTGATTGACGCTCGCTTCAGAATGTTTCCAATCTTGTCAGTGACACCCTTCAAATAAGGTAGGATGGCAGGTTGACGCTCTACTGTGGCTGGTTTGTCGCGTTTTCTGTGACGAAGGCGTGGTACTTGCAACTTGTTTTTACGCAGTACTTGTTTGACGTGCTGAAGCTCAGCCGTCAGCACGCGTAGCATGAGCAAACGGGACTCTTGTCTACGAAGACTTGTCGTCTCGACCCTCTAGATTGCTGAGCACAGGGGTGGGACTCGCTTTCAGAATTTTACAACCTTTTTATGTCTTTTAATACAAATATGAGTTTTAAAATATAATATTTTTATTTCAACATCAATAAACGCCGAAATTATCTGAAATGATTCGAAATGATTTAGTTTAAACATGATACTTATTTTTTAATAAGTTCTAAGATAAAGAGACACTCACAAAAGCTTTCACTTCCGTAGACAAAGCTCTCTCGAGCTCGAGAAGAATAATGTTGCCACTAGTAAATATTTATAATTATTTCCATCATTTCTCTTAAAGGGCGTTCCTTTCTATACGTTTCACGACGCAAAACTCTTAAAACCGAGTTAAATATAGCCGTATGGATATAGTTCGTTTGCCTTCCTTTTATTGAGAGATTTTTGAAAGGAAGTGTCTATTCATCGGGGCGCCTCGACGAATAGTAGTTTTCTCTATCTAGCGGTGCGCACCATTGAATAGCACTTTCTCTAGGGATTGGCTATAGGCCGGTGCCTCGGGTTCGATGATCCCTGTGGGAAGTAACATCTTTGAGTTGTTGTTTCTAGTTTGGTTTGGACATTGCAGGCTGATCACCTGATTGTGCGATAAGAGAATTAATGATCCGTGCTTCGGCTGTAGATCCTGCGCCTGACCTCTCCTGTCTTGTCGGTCGTCCTGCCGTCCTATCGGAATTATAGAGTGAAGGAAAAGAGAGTGCAAACACTTTTCTCTCAAATCTCAATTAAACTGGATATAAATCTCTAAACACAAACCAAAACTACGCACCACTAACAAATGTGCTAAAACCACAGCCAAAGATGATTACCTACTATACCCGCAAATGCGCACTATAGAACCTTGTCATATTAACATCTCGTTCATCTACGTTTACGTCATCCGCAACAAAAAATTAGGTACCTACATGTAACAATAAAATTCTAATAGATATTTTTTATTAATATTAGTTACTAGCGGCCGCCCGCGACTTCGTCTGCGTGGACAGTTTTTTTGCTATCCCTTGGGAACTGTACGTTTTTTCGGGATGAAAGGTACCCTATGTCCTTTTCTGCACCCCTGACAACGTGTATGCAAAATTTCATGATGATCGGTTCAGTAGTTACGACGTGAAGGCGTAACAAACAAATAAACAAACGGACTTTCGCATTTATAATATTAGTAAGGAATAAGGATTGAATTATTAATTTTAAGATAGGGTCTAGGTATAAAAAATCTACAATTTTATTTTTGTTTTTTTGGTTTAAAAATGGCTGCCAGGTTCATTAGCAATTTGCGGGGATAGTATTACAAGGTGTTTTCGAAATCGCAAAAAAGAAAACAGCTGTTTCATACAAAAATTAATAACGAAAATATCAAAATGTAATGTATGAAACAACTGATTTTTTTTCGCAATTTCAGAGTTGGTCCCATAGTAAAAGTTGTTCAGTTTGATGATCCCTATCTACCATATTCGGCTTTATAAGGCTTTTACCAAACACTTTGTATTATAAAAAGCGGCACCACATCAATAAAATAACACTAACGGTTAAATTGAATATAACAACAACTCAAAGATGTTGCTTCCCGCGGCGGGGATCGAATCCACGACCTCTGGATCGAGAGAACAACACTCTAACCACTAGCCTAAGAGGCATTTACACAATTATTACTACCTATTTGAATAGTTTGACTTACGATTACGACAACTAAAAAGGAGGCGCACCGGCATATAGCCAATCCCTAGAGAAAGCGCTATTCAGTGGTGCGCACCGCTAGATAGAGAAAAATACTATTCGTCGAGGCGCCCCGATGAATAGACACTTCCTTTTTGAAAAGATGACACAGACCAACGCACTTGTTAATTTAGTAATAAATATTGAAATCAATGTTATGAAAATAATTTTAATTTACGTTTTTAAGTAAATAAATTAAAATTAAGTAAAATAAAAGTAAAAAAAATACTGAAGGGAAAAAAGTGTAATATTAGGAAACAATATTATTGAATAGGTAGGTACCTTTTTACAATAAATTATTAATTGTATTATTTTAATTTATAAAATTTATGAAAAAATTTAAGAATAAAAAATACTTATTCGTTATTTACTACTAGTAAATATTTATTTTATTTCTTTTTTTATAAATTTTATAATAAAAAAGAATTACTTAAATACAATTTTTAATTTTTTTTCTTTCCGGACAGCTGTTTTCGTCGTTTGTGCTGTAACTTCTCTTCTTACCTTAATAAAATATAAACACGGACAACTTAGATTTATTTTTATTGCGAAATTAAAAACTCAGAAAAAAAAATAAGTCGACAAATCTTTCTCGACCACTCGAAGGATGGTAGACAAATTTCTCCCACTCAACTGTCAAATTAATGTCAGTTGAAGACAAAAGCTCGTGTTTGTCGACTTTTGACATTAGGCCACGACAAAGAACAATGCGAGTCTACGGTTGTAAAATGCGAGCATGAGTATCTCGATCTCAACCCGACAAAAGTGACATTTCGGTGTAGACAAGCCATTGTTCTGTGAGTCGAATCTTATCTCGATGTTGGTCATGCTACGCGTGCAAGTGTTGTTTGTCACAGATGCCGCGGGCTCTCTGAAACAAAGATTTCCCTACGGTAGCTAACTGTATAGGATGATGGTGAGAGTCACCATTGAGGTATCTGTCTGTATGGGTTGCTTTACGATACACTGTATGGCTCAAGGTTTGGTTCGGATTCCTGATAATGAGAATGTCTAGGAAAGCTAGTTTATTATCTGCCTCTAACTCCATAGTAAATTGTATGTTGGGGTTTATGGAGTTAAGATGGTTAAGAAAAGCAGGGACACTGTCTCTAGGTAGTATTGTGAAAGTGTCATCTACGTACCGTTTGTAGAACCGGGGAGTCACTGGTGCTGTGGCTAGTGCTTTCTCCTCAAAATCCTCCATGAAAATGTCAGCAACAATGGGGGATACAGTAGCGTAGCAATGGGCTCTCTGGAGTTAGAGGCAGATAATAAACTAGCTTTCCTAGACATTCTCATTATCAGGAATCCGAACCAAACCTTGAACCATACAGTGTATCGTAAAGCAACCCATACAGACAGATACCTCAATGGTGACTCTCACCATCATCCTATACAGTTAGCTACCGTAGGGAAATCTTTGTTTCAGAGAGCCCGCGGCATCTGTGACAAACAACACCTGACGGCTGAGCTTCAGCACGTCAAACAAGTACTGCGTAAAAACAAGTTGCAAGTACCACGCCTTCGTCACAGAAAACGCGACAAACCAGCCACAGTAGAGCGTCAACCTGCCATCCTACCTTATTTGAAGGGTGTCACTGACAAGATTGGAAACATTCTGAAGCGAGCGTCAATCAAAACTTACTTCAAGCCGCCGAAGAAGATCAACCAATTCTTACGACCTGTCAAGTGTAACATCCCCCTTCAAGCCGCAGGCGTCTACAAACTAGATTGTGACTGTGGGCTCTCCTACATCGGGCAAACAAAGAGAAGTATAGGGACCCGCGTTAAAGAGCATGTAGCTGACATGAAACATAGGCGCGATAACAAGTCTGCAGTGTGTGATCACGCCTTTGAGGGGCCCAACCATTACATTAGATTTGACAAACCCCAAATCCTTGCTAAGGAACGTAGATTTATTCCTAGAATGCTCCGCGAGGCTATCGAAATAAATAAATATCCTAATTTCAATAGAGATGATGGTTGGAAAATTCCACCAGCTTGGGACCCCATCATTCACAAGCTGAAGCCCCATACACACACTGCAAGATCTAATGATACGGTTAGTTCCTTTTACAAATAAAAATAATAAATATAAAAGACGGAGGTCGGCTTTCCTCTCCAAGTTTTATTTCGCCATTTCTTTCTTGGAGGGGCCTCCCAATTTTGTGAAATGGTGGTAGTTTCAGTAGATTCTCTCTCTTTAGCATTAATTAAATCACAAAATCAACTTAAACCAATTTAAAAGATAAATAAAATTGTAAAATATTAATTTCTGAACGTCTTAAAAAAAATTCATCGCTTGAGGGTAGGCTCACGAGTAGCTTCAGTCCCCCGTGACCACGGCAGCTGCAAAGGTGCCGAAACGTCGGAAAAATCAAAAATCAAACCAAATACCAACTAATTACCAAAGTACTTTCAATAAAACCGCGCTAGTATCCGTTAAAAAGTCTTTTATTTCAAATATTCCTTTGTTTGAATTAGTACTTACAATACTTTGAAATTACAGCAAAGCCATTAACAATTTTGGATCTACTTTTCTGCGATTCGTGTATTAAGTCCTAAAAGATGTTCGTATCTTAAAGCTGTGAAGTTCCACAGGGCTATGACGCCCGAGTAATCCCGTACGGCAACGCTCCACGCGCCGCTAAGGGGGAGCTTACCGCCCCCCCTATCACTCCCACAAAAAAGTAAAAGTAATAAAATGTTCCCCGCCTCAATATCTCTAGGCGTGTCTCTCAGTTTTTCGATTTTCGACCCCGTTCACGAGATATCGAAGATATTCCGAGGAAAGGTGTTAAAAAAATCAAGGTTTTTTTTTTGTTTTTTTTTTTCAATTTCCAAAAAAATAATATCAGAATATTTCATTTATCGTCCTAATTAATGAAACGATTAAAAAAATATTGCGCAATGTTGACCCTACCCTGTGCAATGAAAGAATATTGTGCAATCAAAATCAAACTTTTGTTCAATCATTGCGCAAACTTCAATATTAACCCTACATGGCCAATAAAGGTATGAGCACAGAATAGATAATAGTACTAGCGTACAGAATTTGCACTCCGCAGAATCGTTTAAATAAATAGCGACTCTAGCTCCGACATAATAAAGTGCAATTCAGGTCGCACAGCGCTCCCTTTGCTCCAAAACACTCGCTTAGTAGTTGCCGCTCTTTCTATTGCGTAGGTCTTATCCTTTCTGACGTATGAAATTTGTCCTCTCAGAGGACGCCGAGCGATTCAAACTCGCGCGCGGAGTGACGGAGCCCTGCCCCTGGACCGCCCAACTCAAAGCTTTAGCCAGAGCGATAGCTAGACTATATCCATCCTTGTCATATCATAACACGATGACAAGGACGGACTTTTACTCTGGCTTTGGTCGATAACGTCAGTGCACTGTCCGTCCTTGTCATCGTGTTATCATATGACAAGGATGGATATAGTCTAGCTATCGCTCTGGCTAAAGCTTTGAGTTGGGCGGTAGGGCCCCTGGTATGAGTCCGATCTCGGCAGCAGCAGCAGTGCTGCCGCAGCAGTGCACTCCAAATTGAATTGAATCGTAATGTTATGAAAGGCGGCTCAATTTGAAGTGACCGAAGAAGTGTCGCGCAGTAGCGCGGCAGTGCCATAGACTTAGAAAATTTTTCGCTATGCTTAAGTAGACGGACAAAGGTGCAAGTGAGAAACCGATTCTTACGGCTTATGCGATGTGCGAGAAAGAGTAAAAAAAACTGACAGCTGAACCTAGTTTGACTTCATTTATCATCGTTTATCACCTTGGTGAAAAGCGTCAACAAGATTATTTTTTAATTTTAATCGCGATCGGGTCGGTTTGGCTCTCAAAGCTATATAAATCAATAATGGTGTCGTGTTCTGTACTGGATTGTAATGTTACTTACGACAATAACCCAAATAAACACTCATTTCTCAGGTAAATATGATTGTACTATTACCATTTTCATAATTCATATTTTAGTTGAATATATTCCCAAACACACTAAGTTATATACTAAAATGATGCTATTAAACGCCTATTTCCTAAATAAAGGCTGATTTCTAAACATTATGTGTTAGATAAAAAGATATTATGTCCGTGAACTTGAGAAAATAAGGCGTAGATATTGATCAAAAATTATCGATATCGATACCCATGTCGATGATTTCCAATATAACTTTGTTTGTCTTTGTGAACACTGTTAGTTTTATTTAAAGCTGCTTGTAACCGACAGTTTTCAAATGGTAAATTATACCAACTTAAGTACTAATTTAACAATTATTTCCAGGTTTTCTGTAAATCCAGTGATTAAATTAAACTGGATAAATGTCATAAATAAATAGGCAGGGAGCCTCAAAGGAGACCTTAAGAAATTATTTAAATAAAATTGTTTAAAATCGTTTTTGTCTTTTATTTATTAGAGCAATAATACATTATGGTTATCGACAACCTAAAATGGACTTCAGTGCATCTCTAAATTCACGCACACGTTTACATATTTACAAACACTGGCTCAACTCACTTTTGGTTTCGCAGCCAAGTGAACTCTGTTCGTCTATTCCAGTTGTTACGAATGTCAAATTTGGAACATTCGCGAATGCGAATGCGAATATTTAGGATGCGAATGTGCGAATGCGCATGCGAATGTTAAGACTCAAGTATTACAAAAACCCTATGAGTTAATATATAAATCATTTTTATTACTAAAACGGGAAAAACATAGGTATAAGTATGTATATGTCGCAGGCAACTGGCTTAATCAGCCGTTCAATTAGCCGCCTAGCCTTTTCATTGAACGTCGCCGTTTCATCAGCAGCCTAAATGAGGTGAGAAACACAACTCATACTAGGCACTCATGCGAGTGAGTGAACGAGTGAAAGAGAGAAGACGATAGTTTACTATTCGCAAAGTGAAGTGAGAACAAAAAATCAACTCGTACTAGGCCCTCTGAACGCGCCCCTGTCAGCTGTCAACTGAGTATATTTGTTCTGTGGCTCTCAATCATCTGTTAAGGTCCAAACAAATTATCAGACGCGGCTTATGGACGCGGCTTACTGCCGCGGCTGATAAGTGTGCACACTCTAATAACATCCTGCGTTCAGGTCCAAACAAATTATCGGACGCGGCTTATGGACGCGGCTTACTGCCGCGGCTGATAAGTGTGCACACTCTCATAACATCCTGCGTGCCAGATAGCTATCGGACGTCCGATGACGTCATATTAGTCTATGGTTACGTCCGCGACCTACTACATCCGATAGTTTGCACACCTCAGGGGGGTAATTACGTAACTTTGTTGCAATCAACTCTGAAGGTCCGAACAAATTATCGGACGCGGCTTATGGACGCGGCTTACTGCCGCGGCTGATAAGTGTGCACACTCTCATAACATCCTGCGTGCCAGATAGCTATCGGACGTCCGATGACGTCATATTAGTCTATGGTTACGTCCGCGACCTACTACATCCGATAGTTTGCACACCTCAGATCAGCCGCGGCAGTAAGCCGCGTCCGATAATTTGTTCGGACCTTGACAGATATCGCAGTTACATTGCTGCTTTAGTAAGAACCAATGTGACAACTATCTTAACTAAAGCCGCAATGCAACCGCGCTTTCAATCGAGAATTGTTAGCAACAGCTTTACGTAATCAAGGTACAGATCAGCCGCGGCAGTAAGCCGCGTCCGATAATTTGTTCAGACTTTTCCAGATAGCTATCGGACGTCCGATGACGTCATATTAGTCTATGGTTACGTCCGCGACCTACTACATCCGCGGGCTGATTATCTAATTAAAAACCACCTAGCGACTGGTTGCAGTTCACAGATGATCGTGATCCATTGCTACTTCTATTTGGGTTAAATAAAAACATACCAAAGAAAAGTGGCAATGTATGTCAAATGCAACCGGTCGCTAAATAGTTTATTTTTAGATAATCAGGGTGCCGATAGTTTGCACACCTCAGGGGGCTTACCATCAGCAAATAAGAAACCATCCTTAAGCCGTTCAGTTCAGAAGCAGGCGCGGCAGTAAGCCGCGTCCGATAATTTGTTTGCACCTTGACCGTCTTTTAAGTGAACGGCTTAAGGATTGTTTTGACTCAAGGTGAACGGTTAGTTTGTCTCTGGTATGCTTTGTCACAGATCACTAATGCTTTGTAGACGATGCGAAAACGAGATAGCCTTTACAAATCAATGGGTGCATTCTGTAAGACAAATCTCTGAGTCATCGATCGCCATAAATTTGTTGACCATGGAAAGTAATTTGTTTAGAATATTCAATACTTAATTTACTTTTCATAGTTAAAATGTACTTTATGGCGTTCGATGACTCAGAGATTTGTCTGGCAGAGTGCACCCAATTTATCGCTTATTATCCCCGCTAATTGGTAATGCGCCTGGCGGCCATGTTTTTAACCTCAAAAACGAAAAACAATTTGTAAATTTTTGATATACCTAGACCCTATTTACTGAAAATAATAATTCAATATATAATAATTATATTAGATAACTATTAAGAATTTTCTTATTTCATGACATTTTTAGTTTCGTTGCGGAACACGTCGATGTGGATGTTAAAATGTGACAAGGTTCTTGCGCAATACCAATTGGCGGGGATAGTATATCTCTGTCTGCCGCGACGTTCTAAATTGATGAAAAATAAAATAACGGACACACTAGTTTTTTTAATGAGAACATTGCAAATAAAGTATCACAACTTCATATTTATTTTTAAGTGCGATTTACTAGGTGCGTGCTCTAATAAAAAGTCGCAAGTCAATAAAACAAATTAAAGTTATATTATTTCAGTATATCATTTCACACCATGAGTTTGTTAATTACATCGATTTAATATAAATAATTTTTTTCTTTATTTGATTATTATTATTCATAATAACATAAAATGTAATGCAATTTAGGTAGTACTTATTTATGGGGTCTCATCTCTCATCATTTCTTTTTATTTTAGTGATATTCAACACAAGGAACTCGTCGCGTTGCCTTTATCAAGTTACATAATTCACTGTTATATAATAAACATTAAAAGAAATTCACAAATCTTAAAATTCTCACACCAAACTTATCTAAATACACTAAACAATTTTGAAAAAGCTGATCAAGTAGGAACTTTTTATGAATTGCTTTATTTGACATTACAGACGCTATAAAACAGCTCCCAAACTGTCAAACCGTGCGTCGTGGTACGCTTCGTCCATACATAAAAAATGGTGAACGGTTTAAGAGCGTGTATTAAAGCAGGCCCTCCGCAGGCCTGCTAAATCAAGGTCATGGTACGAAAAAGTAATGCCATTCAGTATAAGTCCTGCTATAAGAGCTCATAGTAAGGCCCCAGATCAGCCGCGGCAGTAAGCCGCGTCCGATAATTTGTTTGGACCTTTAAGTGTCAGTTTCCATAGAGTACATTATTGTCAGTTTCTGTCAGCATGTCAACAATCCAATCCAATCTGTCTGTTCTGTTGGTTGTTTTTATGAGTGAGGTTAGGGCTATGTTTAGATAGAACCATAGAGTAAGATAAAAAAAATAGGGGTAGAGAGCCCTCTGGCGATTTTAAAACTTACTCATTTTGAAGCGCCATCTCTGATCGGCGATTTTCTTGTTAGTTTAGTACCTAATCTAGCAATCCTACCTACGGCTTTGTTCTAATTATCTTTTATAACATTCTAAACGCCGTGTTCACTAGTATTAGTATTTTTTCCGAAGAAAATAACTAACACATGAGAACAAACGTTTCAAATGTTATAAGAGATAACTAGAACAAAACAGTTAAAAACATAATTACAAAAGAGAGAAAAGAAAAGGACACAAAATTAAACAATTAAGTGAGTCATTATGTTTTTATTTATTCCTCTCAGTTAATGCCTAGGGATAATTTTATTCAAAATTGTTCATATTCTTATTTCTTAATATTTATTCATTCACAAACACGGTCAGGGTGCCTACTAGCGTAGTAGGTACCCTGACCGTGTTTGTGTAGTACATTAGTATACCTACCTAGTAGTATTAGGTATACTAATGTACCTACACAGTGGCGAAGGGTCCATACAAGACGATTCCCATTGGCTTACCTTTTAGAAATCCCACCCTACCGATCCACTATGCAGATTATAACACTTTTGTTGAACGGCTTACCTTCGCCATAATTTCACCCCTCGCCACAGCCATTAATTTTTCCCAGGTAAGTATAACATAATCTTGTTAAATGTAACCTATTAAAGAACACACCACTAACACTTAATAAGTATTGCTAGCAGTTTTAATGAAAATACATTTTCATCAAAACATGTTGCGCAGCCAGTCATTGATAACTGAATATTAAATCCATTCCAGTAAAATTATTCGTAAATAAGCAATTAATGCTTCCGCATAGAAAAACAGGAAGGATGGTGCAAGGTCGAACCAAAATAATTTAACTGACACCTATACGAAGTCCTATATATTATTGCGAGATATAATACAATCATTTTACTTACACCCTTACTTTAAGTCTATAAAACGATTATGGAGCCAAAGAGTCCCGGAATTGAAACAAGCAATAATACTTGTTTTTTATAAAAAAAAATATTAATTTTCATCATTTGCGGTTGCCACAACTAAACTGCTCGATAGCTCGTACTGCACCTGTATCAGGATGACAACAGAGTGGGATGGGGGTGGGCTGTGATCTGAAAAAAAAAAATGTTTGTAATTTTATTATTAAAAATATTGTAGCTTATGAAATTGATGCATAATGAGGGCATTATGCATGATGTTTGCAGTTACGTCTTTGTAATTCTAGAGGAGCGATGTTCATAACAAAACGTGTGCGTAAAGTAACTGCGTTTTACCTGCACGTAACGGTACAATTATTTTGAGAAATATCTACCCTTAATTTGCGTAAACAAAACTTACATGATATTTCTGGTATATGAAGACGAAGTGGGATGGGTTGGAATTGAAATGGGTCTGGAACTGGGATGGGTCTGGTTGCCTGAAAAAATATAACATAAAAAACTATATTTTCATAAACACTAAAATAATAATACAAATTTCCGCGCCGGGGTTATAGTAGCATTTGCAAGGCCTTACGAAACTCTACAAAGTTATATATATTTCAATTTCAAAATCAAGCGCCCCATTTTTAAAGCCCCAAAAAAATTTACGTGATGTTGCTTCAGTGGAAACGCACCCTAAATCAAGGAGGTAGTAATTTGATTCTACTATGGTACCTACCTAGTACCTACATAAAAAACTTACTCGATGAATTGCCGGTAAGTGAAGGGAAGGTACTACGCCTACAGGCCTTATCCTGCTGGCGAAGGTGCTGGTTGCAGACCCCATTCTTTTAACTTGTCAACACATTTTCACTAACAATCTCTACCCAATCTTTAAAACTATCCGGGTCCTTATTCTTTTGTTGGAAAACGGTGGAAAGGAGCAACTGAAATAAGTAAACGTGCGAAATAAACACAGAAAAAGATTTTTGTGATATTGCTAAAGGAAAATTCTGACAATTAAATTTTGTTTTTGATAAAAAGAGTATACCTACCTTTATGAATGTACTCTCGCTAATGACTATTAGAAAATCATTGTCTATTCCCAAACCATAAACTGCTTGACAAGCATTTACGTGCTTGTCAAGCATTGCTTGATCGTTGAGGGAGTTCTTATAAAAAAAAAATTGTATGAAGTAATGATCTTCGCCAATGAGAGATGAAGGCACTTCCTTTACAATAATGTCACTTAGTATAGGAGTGTCAAGAGTGTCCCCCCCCTGGATAGAACTTTGAAAATAATACTATTTGAATATTTACAATATTACAATGCTCATTCTTTCACGTTATTTTAATATTATAAGAAGAAGATTTTGTACTGAAAGCACTAAAACCAGAACAAACTATGAAACAGTGTTTTCGCTTCCTTCGATAAAGTATATTTCATTGATAAACAGACTTAAAGTTTACCAAATAGCAGGCACTAGTATTGCCATTCCTAGCAGTGGTGTGTTAGAAATGGCCCACCTTGTACCAGATTACACTTTTATGATGACTAGCTATATTGGTAAGTCGGTAACTATCTTAGAATAAGAAAACCTAGAACGATACATCTCTGCAAAGCGCACTGTCTATAAAGTGAAGCAACTAAAACAGCCAAAATGGCTCCGTTCAGGCATGTATCCAGACTTTTAATTCGGGGGGGGGGACAACTGCATCCCGCAAACCGGAGAGTGCCTCGCCTGCTAAATTTGAATTTAGTCCTGTACTGTGTTCTGGATTTCGGGGGGGGATAAATCGCCATTTTGGCTGTTTTAGTTGCCTCCCTTTTGACAATGCGCTTTTTAGAGAACTATATCGTTCTAAGTGTTATTATTCTAAGGTATTTAATAAATAAATGCAAGATTTGTCTTGAGAAGTAACCAAAAAAGCTTACTTTTATTTTCAGGTTTGACTGCAGCAGCTTTATTGTCACTAGCAACGCTACCGTTTTATAATGTTATTGGTTTTTTATATATAAGTGACGATAACAAGTTTATAAAAATTTCATCTGTTAATTTTTGGGGAAAGAGAATAGATAAAATAATTAATGCCGAAGATTGGGTCCCAATTTTAGAATTACCTCATAGAACTATGGATATAATTTATCTTTCACCTCAATTGTCTGATGGCACAAAATATAAATTGTTGGTTAAGTATGGAAAGGTATTAAACGCTTCTAAAATGGGACAGGTTTTAGAGTAATACAAGTGTAAAAATTAGAACCCAGTCTTGTATTTTTAATATTTTTAAGTGTAGATGCCCTTTAACGTTCTGCTAGAGCATGGGTCTCCAAACTTTTTAGCAAAAGGGCCAGACTTTCTCCTCCACGAAGTCCCAAGGGCCAGGGTCTAGCTAGCGCCGTACCAACATACTGGAAATTGTAGTATTGTTGGTACAATCCAGCCTGCTTTCGCGGGCTGGATTGTTGGTGCTCACGGGCTAGATCTGGCCCGCGGGCCGTAGTTTGGAGACCCCTGTGCTAGAGGATTAAAATATTGAAAAAAAAATCGAATTAAATCATTCTATTTCTTAAATATATTAGTAGTAATCAGAACCAATATTTATACATTAATAATTTTTAATAAATATAAATTATTTGCAAGTGTGATAGATGTCTAGTTTAAATGTTGCATTCATAAAAAAAATTTAACTATTTATGGAATCAATTCATTTACTCAATTATTATCTGTCTGTATATACAAATTTATAAAATTACTTATATTAATACAGTGATTTGCATACAAAACAAAGTACATCCACTTAACTGGATGAAAATGGCCTACAAGCGATTCACACTCACATTACAAATTCCCTTTACAATCACAAATCAAACTATTATTTCAATGTTAGTGTTCCCAAATATTTACAAAATGTAACTAGATTACATAGAGTTTGGTCAACGAAAGATAAAACTCGGTTGGAAATGGAACTTCTTTGCGCCTTATTTTAAGGTTCAGTTTCCAATAACTTAACCTCTAAACGTTAATTTAACAGGGAAAGTGGCGCCTCCATTTCTGGTGCATCTTTCGTTGACCAGACTCTATACGAAATAATTCACAGTGGAAAGAAGAGCTATGATTGTATCTAAGAGGTGACCAACAAACTTATATTGATAGATTACCAACTACTTTGGGAACACAGAGTTATATGGGTGCATAAGGCTTACTAGTGCAATGCACTCTTTACATGATAAAGATTACAGTACTATAACCATAATAATGTGAATTTATAAAATACTTTGATACAGTAAACCTCAAGATAAAGATTTAAAGAATTGTCCTACTTGTCCTAAAAAATAATATAATAATATAACTTCATACAGAAAGGCATAATCAATTTGTAAATGTTACATTTCAACAGTGTTCTGCAAGTATATTTTAATCAAAGGAGTTTCTGCTCATCAAACAACCTGCTACAGGTGGTGTTAATACTATTTAAATATTTGTAAATGTAAAAGTTGAACAATTATTCTCTGTAACTAAACTAGTGATAGTGAAATACACTGGTCTTCAAAACTTAGTACCACACTTTTAAAATTTGCAATAACTTTTCAATTACACAAGATATATTTTCGAAATAAAAAGGATTAGAAAAAGAATTCAATTCTTCAAATAATAACTTCACAGTCGATAACCGTCTTGAAATAAAACGGTTTTTTTTTCATTTCATTACTCTTTAGTTTAAGATAACTTATATAATTTACGAGAAATTGCAATTTTAAAAATGTGGTACTACGTTTTGAAGGCCAGTGTAGGTACTTATGTTTGGAAAAATTTACTTGGACTGTTATAAAAAACAACTAATAGGTGACTTTCTCATAATTTAAAAAGAAAATCTAGTTTAAACTTTGCTTAGTTTAGTTAAATACTTACATAATAAATATAATTTGAAAATGTTTTTGTAATTTTTAAATACGGTCTTTTATTACACAAATTTTTTAACTTTTCAGACACAATTCATAGAACCGTGTTTCGTTACCACTACACGCAAATAACATCAGAAAATCCCGTAGTGAATATTTGTCAACTTTTTTTTCATTCGGAATGGAATGGAGAATCGGAAAATCGATAGGGAACCTTTGACCGGGATGAAAAATATCCAGGCTAACTGTGTGTCAAATTTCATCTAAATCTGTTCAGCCGTTTTTGCGTGATTGAGGAACAAACATCCAAACCCACAAACTTTCACATTTATAATATTAAGTAGAAAGTAGAATGCTGTGTTACTCAAGAAAAAATAATCCTAATGAGTAACTCTTTCGATCGGGATCGTAAAAATTAAAGATTGTTTTTTTTTCATATTTGGTGGGTTCGATACCTGGTTAAGGCAGGCGATTTTTCAAAAATATTGATCACGTCGGCTTTCAAATAAACAAAACCGCATCGTCGTGCGGCGATTCGGTCGTTTAGTTGCGTTACTTACTTCTTACACGACTGCCCAAAGCAAAAAGAGTGTTATGTGTTCAGGGTTCATGTATGTTTGTGGGTATGTGACTTTCTTTATTCCACCATAACTTCTAAATGCCTGAACTGATTTGGATAAATGGGGTATCGTTAGAATCCTTATAACATCCCAAGTGACATAGGCTATATTTTTTTTTAGAAATAATCAATATGGTGACTGTACGACGCCATTTTCAAAAGTGAAAAAAAAATGTTTTTCTTCTATTATTACAATATGGGCATCAAATGAAAGGCCTTGATGAGCACATTCCAAAACTATATAATATGTCACTAAAATGTGTGAAATAAAAATAAATAAATTAAAAAAAATATTAAAAACACGACTGCCCTGCCAAAACGAACTAAAAAGTTAAGACGACGCCTCGTGAAAAAATTTTTTTACAGGCTCCGCCCACTCACCCCTCGTATCCCATAGTGACATTCTGCCTTCAATCGTAAAGTTTGATTTTCGCGCCAAATGCCTGTGAGGTTTCATCGAAAGTTTAAAGAAGAAGAATAGAGAAACGATGGAGTCGCAATACATTGTATTTAGAACATTTTCTTTGATAATTTAGGTATCTTCAAATTGAATGAAAAATGAAAATGAATACAAATACCTAACAATAGTTTATTAATTGTAAAAAAATACTATTATTATTAATAAAGTTGTACCATTCGGCGTTTTTCAATACATTTGCGAAAAACAGATTTGTAACTTTTGCGACAGAGGTCCATTTGGGGCCATCCATAAATTACGTCACACGTTAAGGGGGTCGACGACGTGTGGAGGGGTCCTAAATTCGTCAGTTCCAATTCAATAATTATTACTAGATATAAATCGTAAAATATGTGACGCCATCGTTTCTAGTTTTGCCCATCAGAAGTGCGAGAAAAATAGTTTTAGAATTTTAAAGCAATATTTATGGAGAAATGGAGAATGTGACGTCACTAAGGGTTTTTTACATTTCATTTAAATGTAAAAAACCCTTAGTGACGTCACAGCTCGGCACGGCGAAACACACACCTTTGCTCACATTTTTTTATCTGGCCTACCCACATAAAAGAAATAGGCCATTCAAAATGTCACATAAAGAGAAATGGGCAAAAGACGCGTTTAAGCCCGACCATTGGGTTTAAACACATAATTCCCTCCCTCCCCTCCCCCCCGTAGGAGCTAAATTTAATTAAACAGATTTTATGCAATATGTTGTGTTTAAAATGAAGATTATTGAATTTACTCAAAAAAGCTTGTAATATGGTAATTATTTTGACAACCTTCTTTGAACAAAGTCGAGGTTGCCGTGCTCCTCCGATGGTGACGCAGCAAAGTTTTATGGGATATCATTATTGTCGAGTTTTAGCCACCAGCAATTTCCTTTGAGAATCCATTATTGTCGAGTTTTGTTTCAAACATAGTTGGCTGAAAATACAACATTGTACAACGCACTTGACGTCGTTCATAAACACATCCCGCTCGCACACTATACGCCACACCTATCGCTCTCTCATTCGCACTTGTTGTGGTAAGCGTGGTGAGCCGCCATTTTCAATCCCATTCTTTTTCTGCGCGTGTGTTGTATTATTGTATGTAGATGCATTATCGCTTCGCCAGGTATTCAGTGAAAAGGGAAGTACTTCCACCGAGCTAGGTGACTGTGCTCGGGGACCGCGGTCCAACCGTTGATGGTTGGTCGTTGTATATATGCAAAGTCGCTAAGAAAACTCCGATAGCGAGATAACTTATACTTATGGTACTGGCTTCAAAAGCATACTTTTTCGAGCAACAGTATTGAAAATATGATTTGATTTTTGAAAATCTACAACTACTACCACTTTGTGGACCATTTAATTAAGGATGGAGGAGGGGAGGAGAAGGAGAAGCCCCCTTCGAAGGGAGAGTTGCGGAGCCTAATGATCTTTGAGAAAAATGAAAATGTAATTTTGAGGCAAGGTATTCTAAAATGACATAATTTCAAAAGATTAGGTCATTTAACGGGGGGCGAACGAGGGAAAAAGAGGAGAGTAGAGAAAGTGCCCATATCCCCCATATCCACCACGTTTTCTGTTAAAAAAATTATGGTGTGAAATTTTTTTCTGTTGTCTGTTAAAAAAATAACCTCCTTTGCGCTCTCCTTAAACTTCTAAGCTATACTCGGGACCTACAGGGGTAAAGCCCAACCACGGTGGACATGATTTAACCCCTAAAGGGGTGAAAATGGGGTTCAAATATTGTATGGAAAAAGAATACAAAATCGAAATTACAACTTTAAAATTCGTAGGAGAATGTCTAAATATATATTTTGGGATTTTGAAAATCAACCCCTTAGAGGGTAAGTGGGGTGAGTAACATAAAAATCGATATGATGTATGGGATGGTGATTGCGAAAATGAGATTTATTTTGAAGTTCAACGCGGTGGACATGACACATATGGACCTGGACCTGGACCTGGACATGCACATCCAGGGAACGGGAACGGACCGGACCGGAACGGAACGGAAAGGAACGTAACGGAGCGGAACGGAACGGAACTGGATAGGAACGGAACGGGAACGAAACAGGAACGAAACTGGTTTGAAACGGGAACGGAACGGGAATAGAACAGGATGGGAACGGGAACGGGAACAAGAACCGGACAGGAACGGAACGGGAACAAGAACGGGAACGTAAGGCGTACGGGACGGTTAGGGGACGTTTACGGGACGGGAACGCAGCGGGAACGGAACGGGAATGGGAACGTGAACGGAACGGGAATATAACGGGACGGGAACGGGAACGAGAACAGGATGGGAACGGGAACGGAAACGGAACGGGAACGGCAACGGAACGGGAACGGGAACCTAAGGATTTTCTCTAATATCCACGCGGACGAAGTCGCGGGCAGAAGCTAGTTCATCTATAAAACAGCTTATGTCACTTTGTTAGATACCTACTTATTATAGCGTGCGCATGATGCGTGCCTAAATAAATAACGTAATAATGCGAGACGTAAGTATTCGTTTTGAGATAATTTATTATTATTGCTATTCTTTTTGCTTTGCCGTTGTCGCGTAAAGAGACTAATGATTCTGCAAAATAATAATATTTGTTCACGATCGAAACTTGTAAAAGTTAAAAGTTGTACCACGGGTCGGGAAAGAAATTTTATTTTACAATATTTATTAGTTTATTGTTTTGTTACGCAATGGCGACTCTTGGAAGGTTTGTTCTGTTGATAATTTTCATCTCCTAAAAATAGGTTGGATAAGTATTAGAGACTCTTTGTCTTTGAAATGTGGGAGAAATTAAAACTGTCATTGTCAGTATACTGTCATTTTACGTGTTTTGGCTGGTAAATTTTTGGAGCGCTCAAGCACAGGTCTGTCCTCAAGGAAGGCTCGCAGCCGTCTGAAATTTCGGTGCAAAGAGGTAAAGTAATATAGCTTCCCAGCGCAAAGAAAGGAACAACAATAGCGCACGCATTCCGAAATAAAATAACGTAAGCGACATTATGAAAATAGTTGATTTATTAAAAAACTAAATTATTTTTGAAAAAATTGGTTTTATCAAAAGTTGGAACTATTTATTACTTATCTTATTAACCTAATTTCAGTTCAAACTATGAGTCCGTTTGCTTACAGTACTGCAAAAATGATATGAGAGGCATCAACTTTGGATTTTTTTTCTATCGAGAAAATTGTTTCCATTCATGTTTTGAGCTTGATCAAAAAATTTAGTTATTAGTCTATTTTAACATATTCCAAAATTAGAACAATAGTAGTAGGATCAATAGGACTAAATCTAAATTGAAAACCATGAAAATCCACGAGGTATCCTCTTAAACAACAAGTGTCATTGCAGTCGGGGGACCTCTTTGATCAAAAATTGTTCCATAATAAGGTCCCCCGACTGCAATGACACTTGTTGTTTAACTTTTTAGTTCGTTTTGGCAGGGCAGTCGTGTTTTTAATATTTTTTTTTAATTTATTTTTTTTGCTATATTTATTCTGTGCATAGATACATACAATTCGATAAAATAATAGTCTATTTTAAAGGACGAAATTTACGCCAAGTGTTAATGTAAGCCCTAGCCTTTATGTAGACTTATGCGAGCGAAGTCCCCAATGAGCAGTGGTTGGTTTGGTATATTGTATGTAGGTATATGAATAATCCATAATGTTGTACTCGTCGTTTATCCATGTAAACTTCATGTAAATAAGGAAGCCATAACCAATTTGTATTTTTTTGAGTCTGGTGTGGCATTCAATCTAGTTTACTTAAACATGTAAAACAAAACTTACTAAGCAAATTGGACAATATACACGTGTTTAGCTTTTGTTAAGCCTCAGTCACACAGAGAATAGTCAATGCGAGTTCAGCCGCTGCGATTAATACTCGCATGTCGCTGCCCGCCTGTCACACACAATAGCGAGTACGCGACGAAACGACCTGCAGCACAGAGCAGGACTTCAATGACTTACAAATAAAAAATTTGTAACGTAAAAAAAAATAACGTTAAAACTGGAAATTAATAACGGTAAAACAAAATTTAACGTTATTTTTTCGTTCCTTGATAACGTTATTATGTTACTGTATAAAAATATTTAAAAGCAATGTGTAATTGACGTTGACGCCGCTGTGACGTGATCAGTCTCTGCGGTAGGTACTAGATAGTAGAGGTACCTACTATCCGCGTCAATTGGTAATGCGCCTGGCGGCCATGATTTTAACCTCAAAAACGAAAAACAATTGTAATTTTCTCATATAACTAGACCCTTTCTTATTGAAAATAAGAATTCAATAATTAATATATTATATTACCTATTAGAATTTTACTGTTTTTTGTCATTTTTAGTTGCGGATGACGATGATGTGTATGTTAATTTGACAAGGTTCCAGCGCATTACCAATTGACGGGAATAGTACCTACAATACGCAATGCTTATAAAATTACCATTAAAAATAACGTTATTTTTTAACGTTATCGACATTAATTTAACGTTATATTAAGATTATGTTATTAGGTATCGTTAAAATAAATAACGTTATCAAGGTATCATATTGAAAATAACGTTACGTAACGTTATTTATACTGTTAATTGGTAACGTTATAAAGCCCTGGCACAGAGATGTAGTCTAGCTAGAGCGGCGAGCTGAGCGGAATAGGCTATTACGCAGCGAATAGCTTGTCACACAGCGAATTCTCGCGGCGAGAACATACTCAATTCTAATCGCGGCGAATGGATCTATTCGCAGCGAATAGCCAGACACACACAGCTAATATAGTCCACTCAAAGAATGATCAAAAAGGGGATGTAGAGTGCGTGAGCAGGGACCTAAGAAATCTACTACTATCCGCGTCAATTGGTAATGCGCCTGGCGGCCATGATTTTAACCTCAAAAACGAAAAACAATTGTAATTTTCTCATATACCTAGACCCTTTCTTATTGAAAATAAGAATTCAATAATTAATAAATTATATTACCTATTAGAATTTTACTGTTTTTTGTCATTTTTAGTTGCGGATGACGATGATGTGTATGTTAATTTGACAAGGTTCCAGCGCATTACCAATTGACGGGGATAATAATATTATAAATGTGAAAGTTTGTAGGGTTTGGATAAAAAAAATTTACTCTCTAAGCACCCTGAACAAATTCCTGGAGAAATTTCTTAGGTCTCTGCTCACGCACTCTATAACTCATTTATTAAGTGGACTAATAGTCGTTGCGAATGCTTATTCGCTATGTGTGACCGAGGCCTTATAATCAAAAACCTTTATTTAATCTACCCAAGCTTGTGCTGGCTGATCTGTTGTAAATGGACTGACACCATTACGTTCCATGGAATCCAAAACTTCACATACATATGCAGCAACATCAGCTCTACTCTGGTCAATGCCTTTGATGAATGGATGCTCCAACAATTTGTTATATTTAGGACGTTGTGTTTCTTCTTTGATTAAACTGAAATGCGTTGGTTTAGATAACTATGGGGTAATTAAAATAAGTCAAATCATGATAAAGAAGTATTAACTACTTATTTGTTCCATCATTAGACCGGCGGGTCAACCGCCTAACTCTCTCGCTTTGACTCTGGCTTTGGTTTATGACGTCAGTTCACTGTCCGTCCTTGTCATCGTGTTAGGCTGGCCCCAGACCTACCGGTTTCATTTCTTTGCTTTGCTGTGCTACCTTGCTTGAAAGACCGCCGGCCAACCAGGGTAATTTTCAATCTATCGCATTTTGGGACTAGACCAAATTGGAAAGATAGCCATTAGCTTGGTTTTATCAATGGGGGTGTAAACTGAGGAACTAATGGCGCCACAAACGCTTGTACAAAAATCGTTTGATTGGTTGTTTCGAATGTCAAATGTCATTTCTGACATATTTTAACCAATCAAAAGTACTGTCTTAGGAACAAGCGTACACAACGACATCTAGAATTAGCTTTGCGTTGCCATCCCCATCATCATCGCCTGGATTGCGAAGTAGGAAGCTTTTAGAAGATATGCCACCCTGAACATGGACTCCGATCGTTAAAAATAAATCGATCGCTTATTTATACAAGATGTTTGGTAAAGCCTTATAAAGCTGAATATGGTAGATAGGGACCATAATAAAACTGAACAACTTTTAATAAGGGACCAAATCTGAAATCGCGAAAAAAATGAACTGTTTCATACATTTTGATAATTTCGTTATTAATTTTTGTAGGAAACAGCAGTTTTTTTTTTAAACTAAAACTAAAACTTCGCATCGCAACCCAGACGACGATATTTGGTAACACCAAACTAATGGCTATCTTGCCAATGTGGTCTGGTCAAAATATGCAATAGATTGAAAATGAGCCTCTTGGCCGGCGGTCCATAGTAGAACAGCAAAGCAAAGAAATGAAACCAGTAGGTCTGGGGCCAGCCTTATGATATGACAAGGACGGATAGAGCCTAGCTATCGCTTTGAGTTAGGCGGTAGGGCCCCGGGCGCATATTTGTAAATACCCGACGCGTTATCCACTCGGGAAGTCTCGGCTGCCGCTCAGGCGGAGATGAGACATAAAGCATCAATGAATGACTAATTTTGCCACTAATTTTCAAGTCAGCGTGGCGCGTTGGAGAGACTACTCACCTTATATGCTTGAGGCCTCGGTCCGCTCCTCTGTAGGACCAATGTGTTTTGATGATTTTTTTTATATTTTTAGAATGTTTACAATGCTTATATAATATTTGTAAAATGTTTATTTACATATTCCAAAATTATATTTTAGCTGTTGCAACTTCATAATCGTATTTGACCTGACGTGCGACGATCGATCGCATCGAACTGCTTTATTTCTGTAGGTCCCGGGTTAGGTTAGAAATTTAAGGCGAGCGCGAAGCGCAGCGTAGCGTGAGCCTTAAGGGCAGTATATTGCAAATTAACTTATTTTTGATTCAGTTTTAAACAATCAAGCATTATTTATTTTGAGCAGATAAAAATATATGTTGTAGTTTCATAATCGAACTTGATCATTTTACGGTTAAAAACACGATTTTCGTATTTTCACTCGACTATAAAAATGTGCAAAGACAATGAATATTTTCATTGTTTTTTGAATAATACTTAAAGATTATAAATCTCTTACGCATAAATAATATATAGAAAAAAAGGTAATGACATATAGCAGAATATTTTACGGTTACTTTTTCAAAAAGTGACTTTATGTTTATTTAAAAATTAATATATAATAAAACGCACGACGAATCTTGCTTTAGTAGCCTGCGAGGCGTCGTCGGCGTAGGACCTGTGTCGTTTTTGCTGCCGCGCTGTGTTCCCCTCTCGCGTCTAGTCGATTGAGAATCTTTTAGATACTCGAAGAGTAGTATAAGACTTGGAAACGCAGTAGGTAATCTAAGTGTAAAATTTTATTTAGTGTAAATTACCAATTTAGTTTAATTTGTAAATGCATAGAGTAGGTAGGTAGGTATTTGGATACAGCAACCAAGTACAAGCTAACGCGTAATTAATTTTGATGACTTTTAAGAAATAAATACTTATCTATAAATAAAATATAAAAAAAAAATACCTATCGTATAATTTATAAAATGGTTGACTTTGCAATGATTTTACTTATATCGGAAGATGAAGAAGAAAACTAAGTACAGTCAGCAGCATATCAAGCTATAAGTACAAAACTGTCAAAAATCTATAATGAATTTTGAACCTTAAACTGTTCGACTTAAAGTTTAAAAATGATTGAAGTAATTTGACACATTGTGGAAGCCCAGCATGCCGTAGACTGTACCGTAAGGCTGCGTTCAGACGATAACGCACGACCCAACCTCAACCCAAACTCAGCCCAAACTCAGCTCAAACTCAACTCAAACTCAACTCACCCGCAGCCTACTCCTTGAAATACATCACTTACAATTTTGAATCTTATGACACATTAATAAGCTCTTTTTTTATTTTGTCGATGCAACTGCACCCTCCCCGCGCTCAACCCGAACTCAACTCAAACTCAACCCGTACACAACCCAAACTCAAATCAAACTCAAACCGAACTCAAACAGAACTCACTTCAAACTCACCTGGACATTACACAGGACCTTATTAAAGTGTCATAAGACTCAAAATTGTAAGCGATGTATTTCATGGTGGGCTGTGGTTGAGGTGAGTTTGAGTTGAGTTTGAGTTGAGTTCGGGTTGAGGTCGGGTCGTGTGTTATCGTTTGAACGCAGCCTAAAAGTATGCTTCCGCACAGCTATGCGGTCGCGACAATTTTCCGTTCACTTCAAATTGAGCCTTTTGGTCATAACATTACGGTTCAACTTGGAGCGCACTGCTGCTTGCTGCCGAGATCGGCGCAAGCGTTAGTCGTCTTATTTACTTTGAAATTCGGTTGTTTTTTTCCCATATTTTTGTTCACAAACTTTGTTGTTTCATTAAAAACAGTTATTTTGATAAATGTCAATATGGTCGAAAATCACTTGCACCTGTTTTTTTTTTTACTAGTAATCACTACAAATTTTAGCGAACTTCACTTTTTCCCCGACATTATTTGTTCTTCTGGCTATTGCCTAATATGCCCCAGCAGTTGAAACATGAATAGGCTGGTGATAATGAGGTTGCTTTTAGCCTGGGTGCATTAATCTACTTAAGGGTACACATAAATCACCTGGGTGAATCTGTCTGCTGAAGGGAGAAAAATAATTATGTACGTTGGCCGGTGAGGATGCACGGCTCAAAATCAAGTGTCAACCAATCACGACTTTACCTACGAGTCGACGGTGTGATACTTCCCAGCAACGCCACCATGGAGTAGAGATTTCTAAATACCCTCAAATGAAAGACCATCAAATGTACCTAATTGTACCTTAACTCAAAAAATTGTACCTCTGATAGTTTCAGAGAAAAACGCACTTGATTGTGGCATTGCCAGGAAGTATACTTCCTGGCAACGCGACGCTGTACCAGATTCCAATTGGTCTCATAGTAATGGCCAAAAATTGTACTTCATTTGTACCTCATTCAATAATTAAAATATGCAGTTTCGATATAAAAAAACTCTTACTTGATTTGCAATACATGCAATGCACGTTGTTATTGATATAAACTGATGTTTATTATGCATTATGCAGTAGTAGGACCTCAGAGGCAACCGCCTCTGTGCTCTAGTGGTTCGCCCACCCGTGTAAGATGCAGACGTCCCGGGTTCAATTCTCAGGAGGGTACAATTTGTACTCGGTTTGGTTGATGGTAGGGCTTAATTTGGTGCCATTCATTTGGTACTATTAAGTACAATTAATTATGTACCATATAGTACAATTTATTAGGTACTATGTAGTACAATTTATTTTGTATCATATAGTACAATTAGAAGGTAGTTTAGGTACTATTTAGTACAATATATTTTGTACCATAGATTAAAATTTATTAGGTACTACTTTGTACAATAAATTTGGCACCATATAGTACAATTTATGAGGTACTATTAGGCACATTTTATTTGGTACCGTATAGTACAATTTTATAGGTACTATATAAAAGCATTCATTTGGTACATATTATCTGGTAACATATTATAGTACAATTAATAAAGTACTAATTACAAACTAATTAGTACAATCAATTTAGTATTATTTAGTACAATTTATTAGGTACTATTTAATAAAATTAATTATGTACTATACAGTACAATTTATTTGGTACCATAATAATACAATTAATTTAGTACTACTTAGTGCCATTCATTTGGTACTATACAGTACAGTTTATTAGGTACTATTTATTACAATTTATTTGGTACCATATAGTACAATTAGTAGATACCATTTAGTACAATTAATTAGATACTATTTAGTACTATTAATTTTGTACCATAGAGTACAATTGTAAGAAACAAGTACAAAAGCTAAACTAACTTGCATCTACATATCGACGGCGAAGTGCCAATATCTCCTAGTCCTAACAATGATGCCTTTGAATTCAACACCTAAAGGAAGTTAATTTCTCAAAAAAGTCTCAGTTAGGAGCGATTGGTACTTCCCCGTTGAAATCTCATAAAATTTTATTCTTTTCCTCTCTTTTTGTATTAGTTTGATTGTTACTATAGAGGTTTTTCTTATTATGATTTTATAATAGTATTTAGTCATCATTATCATATCAGTTGCACCACACCCACTGCTGGGTATAGGCCTCCCTCATGGGTCTTCATAACGATCGGTCCTGCTTGGCCCGCATCCAGCGGCGCACCGCGACCTTCACCAGATCGTCGGTCCACCTTGTCGGGGGCCTACCCTCGGAGCGTCGTCCGGTACGCGGTCGCTATTCCAATCTTTCCGCCCCAACTGCCTTTGGTTCGTCTCGCTAATTTGTCCCGCCCACTGCCACTTCAGCTAAACAATCTTTCGAGCGATATCGGTTACTTTAGTTCTCCTACGCATATACTCATTTCTGGTTCGATCACGCAGGGAAATGCCGACCATGGCTCTCCATTGCACACTGGGTGAGAGCCTTCTTATGAGACCTGTAGTTAGCGACCACGTTTTACTGCGATAAGTCAACAATGGCAACACACACACACACAACTTAGACTTTAGTCTTGAGATAAGACACCGAGGTAAGTTGGACTCGAAGATTTGTCAAATACTGGCCAACCGAGCTGGATTCGACGAGAGATCTCTTTTCGAAGTTGAACTTACCTAACTGGACTGTCTGTCCTAGGGATACGTAATGGTCAACAACTTCGTGTGTAGTGTTCCCAACATGAGCTAGAGTGGGTACAACATGAGCACTCGACATGATTTTCGTCTTATCCATCTTCATTCTAAGAGCCACTTTCTGGGAGGCACTACGGATAACTTCGAGGATTGTGTTCAAGTCTTCCATGAATAAAAACTATATCATCGGCAAAACGAAGGTGTGTTAGTTAGGTACTGGCCATTAATGTTGATACCGAGTCTTTTCCAGTCCAAGAGCTTCAAGACATCCTCCATCACAGCTGTGAACAGTTTCGGAGAAATAACTTCTGTCTCTGTCTCACACCTCGCTGTAGTTAGATGGGATCTGTGCTCTGATTCTGTACTCGAGCCGAAATGGTGACATTTTCCTATAAGTGCCTCAACACCTCTTCCTTCCTTTCCTTCCTCCTCTTGGTCCTATTGGTGCACCAGACTGCAGCACTGCCCAGGGGCTCTATTTTTGAATCGCTCGTCTGGCGCCGAGCGCTCGTTTCTACTGATTTTCGTTCGACAAATCAACTCAAATGTACGGGATGTTGAACGAAAATCAGTAGAAACGAGCGCTCGACGCCAGCCGAGCGATTCAAAAATAGGGCCCCAGGTCTCAATCAAATCAAAAACTTTCTCATAGTCCACGAACGCCAAGCAAAGTGGCAGTTTATACACCTCGGTCTTCTGTATAACCTGCCGCAGCGTATGGATGTGGTATATGGTGCCAAAGCCTTTTCAGAACGCGGCTAGTTCGGGAGATTGGAAGTCGTCGAACTTGTGAGCGCAACGATTCGTAAGATTCGTATTTTTCAAGAGGGCCTTGTCACCCTTTTTAAAGAACAGAATGACCTCACTTATGTTCCATGTCTTCGGCGTTCTGCCCTCAACGATGACGGAATTGAAAAGCTTCTAAAGGTCTTTTATTCTACTTATTTTGACCATCCACACCGATTACGCCGATGACGCCGCCGCCGCCGACAATTTAGACGCCAGACGCCGCTGCCGGTCAAATGACCATCGGCGCACATGTCTAGTATAGACCAAGAAAAGCAGTTATATTATCAACTTTAGTTAATAACAGTAACTCTACTTTGAGTAGGTATACATTTAAAATTACAAATCAATTTTACCTTTTTAACACGTTTTTATTAGGTTGCTTTCTCGTTTGTTTGTTTGTTTGTTTGTCCGCAAAGTTTGCGAACGATTTTAAACTAGCTTCCCGATGAGCAATAGACTTGAAACTTTGAACACAGATCAGAACTGAAATATAATGTAATATTATGGTGTCATTAAGCTGATCTTATGATGGAACTGGAAGAAGGCCACAGGAACTTAATGATGAAACCATACAACCCCATTGTGATTAGGCTTGTTAAAATCGTCTTGACGAGTACTCTGATGGAAGATAAGGTCCAGGGTCTGATGATGAAGCTGGAAGGCCATGCCAAAGGAACTCAATATTGAAACCGTGCAATCCCATCGAGTTTGGGCTCATTTGAATCGTCTTGACGAGTACTTTGTTGGGAAATAGTGTCCGAGGATCTGATGATGGAGCCGGAAGAAGGCCATAGGAACTCTATAATAAAACCACGCTACCCTATCGAGTTTGAGCTCGTTTGATTCGTCTTGACGAGTACTTTGTTGGGAAATAGTGTCCGAAGATCTGATGATGGAGCCAGAAGAAGGCCATAGGAACTCTATAATAAAACCACGCTACCCCATCGAGTTTGGGCTCGTTTGAATCGTCTTGACGAGTACGTTGTTGTGAAATAGTGTCCGAGGATCTGATGATGGAGCCCGAAGAAGGCCATAGGCACTCTTTGATAAAACCACGCTACCCCATCGAGTTTAGGCTCGTTTGAATCGCCTTAACGAGGACTTTGTTGGGAAATAGTGTCCAGGGTCTGATGATGGAGCCGGAAGGAGGCCAATGGAACTCTATAATAAAACCATGCAACCCCATCGAGTTTGGGCTCGTTTGAATCGTTTTGACGAGTGCTCCGATAGGAGATGGTATATTTTTAGTCTTAGCTCGTTAACTAAAAAGCATAAAATAATAATTTACTGAAATAAGTTTTTTTTAAAAACACCTTTTTATACGGACTAAATAATTCCAAAAAATCGGACTAAAAATATTAAAACGGACAAGTAAAAACAAACTAAAAAGTAAAAAATAAATTCTTCTGTAAATATTTATAACCCTAATAACTTATACCTACAGAAATTTTAAACCAAAAAACGTGGGGCGCGTTTTGTAAAGTTTCTCATCTATATTGTCTATAGCATGCGCCCCACGTTTTTTGGTTTAAAATTTCTGTAGGTATAAGTTATTAGGGTTATAAATATTTACAGAAGAATTTATTTTGTACTTTTTAGTTTGTTTTTACTTGTCCGTTTTAATATTATTAGTCCGATTTTTTGAATAATTTAGTCCCTTTTAAAAACGTGTTTTAAAAAAATACTTTTCTCAGTAAATTTTACTCTATACAGTGCCTTTGGTCTTAAACTAGCGATAATTTAAAGGCGTGAAATACATCTAATTTTATTGACAAAAACACCCACATGTTGAGGTGATTAGGCGATACCACTATTTGTCCTCTAAGGGGTTGATTATCAAAATCACAAAACATGTGTGTGCCTATTTATTTTTAGACGTGCTTCTGCGAAGTTTAGAGTTAAAGTTTTAATTTTATATTCTATTTTCCATACAAAATTTGAACCCCATTTTCACCCCTTTAGAGGTTACATCATGTCCACCGTGTTGAACTTCAAAATAAATGTTATTTTCGCGATCGTCATCCTAGGAAACCCCAATAACGACATCCATATCGATTTTTAGGTTTATTTGCCCCATTTCACACCCATTTCACCCCCATAAGTATTGAAATACTAACAGTAACGATATACGTTGCGTTAGATTTCCATCCATAAGCTTAAATTATAAATTTAGCGATTTTTACATAGAAAATGAAGAATTTTCTATTCATAAATTAATTCCCTTTTCACTTCTTCGGGGGTAGAATTTTCAAAAACGCTTAAACACGTGTATATTAATTTTCAATCGTCAGTCTAACCACAAAATTTGAAGACCCTAGCTTCGAAACTGAGGGACTTTCATACAAACTTTGGACCCCCGTTTCACACCCTTCTTCTTAGTGCACCCTTAGACCTCATAAGGAATCAATGTGCCAAATTTGGAGTCTCTAAACCCAGCGGTTTGGGCTGTGCGTTGATATGTCAGTCACCAATCAGTATCTTCTTTTATAATATTTAGATGTATTTAATGGTATGTATTAATGTATTTTGTATGCATGTGAATATTATTTTTCTTTGTTTGTTCCACATTCGTGTTTATTGGTTTGCTGTTGGTTGACTTATAGATAATGCTCTTAGCATTAAGTCCGCCATTTCTACCTTACTTTATGTATTTGTACAAAAAAAATTATGAATAGATAAATAGTACCTAATAAATTGTACTATATGGTACCAAATAAATTGTACTTATCAATACCAAATTAATAGTAATAAATAGTACCTAATAAAAAATTAATTGTACTAAATAGTACCTACTAATTGTACGATATTGTACAAAATAAATTGTACTATATAGTACCTAATAAATTGTACTATATGGTACAAAATTAATTATACTTATTAGTATCAAATGAATGGCACCAAATAGTACCTAAAATGTACTACTAATTTCCAAATAAATTGTACAAATTGTACCTATAAAATTGTACTATATGGTACCGAATAAATTGTACTTAATAGTACCAAATGAATGTCACTAATTTGTACCAAATTAATTGTAAGTAATTGTAGGTAAGATGGTGGTAGCTATTCAGGCGGCCTTGACTTAAGCCCTACCACCAACCAAACCGAGTACAAATTGTACCTCCCTGAGAATCGAACCCGAGACCCCTGCGTCTTACACGGGTGGGCAAACCACTAGACTACAGAGGCGGTTGCCTCTATGATCTTACTACTGCATAATGCATAATAATTCCTTAGCCAAACATCAATTTATATCAATAACAACGTGCATTGCATGTATTGCAGATCAAATCATGTAAGAGTATTTTTTTATTATTTTTTTCGAAACTCTGCCTGTTTTAATAATTGAATGAGGTACAAATTAAGTACAATTTCTGGCCATTACTATGAGATCAATTGGAATCTGGTACAGCGTGGCGTCGCCAAGAAGTATACTTCCCAACGTCCGTTGCATGTATTGCAGGTCAAATAAGAGTAGATTTAAAAATGTTTTTTATCGAAACTCTGCATGTTTCATTTATTGAATGGGGTACAAATTAAGTACAATTTCTGGCCATTACTATAAGATCAATTGGAATCTTGTACAGTGTCACGTTGCCAGGAAGTATACTTCCTGGAAACGCCACAATCAAGTGATTTTTTCACTGAAACTATCAGAGGTACAATTTTTTGAGTTAGGGTACAATTAGGTACATTTTATGGTCTTTCATTTGAGGTTATCTAAAAATCTCTACGCCATGGTGGTGTTGCTGGGAAGTATAACACAATAAGAGTGAATTTGCTTTGCATCAAACAATTCGATGCGCTTCGATTCGGTTGCAGCATGAATTGACCCTAATATTTGATTACTCGTTTTTGGAGGTCCCTTTTCATCGGCAAATTATTAAAAAAAAAGTTAAAATAAAATATCGGTTACACAAAAAAAGCTTGTTGTGAGTGCTCAAATATGTTTAGGTACTTATTTGTAGATAATTATATTGGCAGTTGAGTTGACACTCCACTAACGAATTTACTCAATGAATTCATTGTTTATTCACATTCAAGTAGTTAATTCAAACTCAGAGACCATACAACAAGTACCTATTCGAACTATAATATTCGAATAAACAAAAATAATTATTTAATTCGAATTAACTACCTAGCTACCTATAATTTTATTGTGTGTGTTAAATGTATTTTTTACCTAGTAAGTACCCATACCCATCATACTTATTTATTGATTTACAACATTATTGATAACAATACATAAACATAAAAAACATAATTATTTAGTTCGAATTATCAAAATAAATATCGCGCGTTCACGCAGTGCATGAGAGTTGACAGAGCACTAGATTCGGCACATGAAATCGCGGGCGGGGAGTGTCCTTTCTGCACGTAGTAAATATCTATATTCTGTGGCTTGGTCTGCGGGGTCAGAGATCACAGAGAGTTCATTTGAAAATGCGTTCGCGCGGCTCGCTCCGCGGGGAGGGAGGTAGCGCTAAATGCCTACGACGCTCGACTATACTGGCCTTAAATTTCGAGGTTATTTTTTTATAACAGACAACAGAAATATTTTCTTATATTATAATAACTGACGCGGTACGTTTGCTGTTTACAAAGCAATTCTGGCTCTTGTAAACAGCAGACGCGTTAGTCGGACACGTCTGCTATTTACCACGCAGCCGAAACTTCCCGAGTGGATAACGCGTCGGGTATATACGAATATGCGCCCCGGGCCGGGTATCGACGTCGAAAGACATAAAGTTTGTGCTTACAAGGTGAAACAAAAAATAATTACCTGGTATTTATATAGTAGGTAATAATATTATGAATGTTTTGGTTTACAAATGGTCACGTTGGCTCGCGATGTAAATGCGTCCAAAATTCCACATCGCGAAACTGCCTCGCATCGCAATGTCGATGCCCGGCAAGACTAACATTCTAGGCTGCCTAAGATCAGCCATTCAATACCAATATCGGTTATTTTCTGCCATGAAATTTATGGGAATGGTGGCTCTACTGACCCAAGTGTCTGCTTTCCATTGTTCTCAGTATACAGTAAGTATCGGTAATTATACTAAACTAAGTATAATTACTGAAATTTAATTCACCAAGTATAGGTAGAAAAACGTGTTAAAACTCACCAAGTGTTCACAAACTCGACGAAGCTATTGGAGAAAGCATTGTTGTTATTGGTCAGGCGTGGAGGGTCACCCTGTACTACCTGCTGCAACTGTTCAAATACAGAGCCCCAACGGGGGTAGGGAAATGCACCCGTTGCCACTTCCATCAGTGTGATGCCCAGTGACCATACATCAGATCTTACATCATACCCTCTGGCTCTTCCAGGGTCAATTCTTTCTGGCTGAAATTTTATAATTTTAATTGAAAACAAAGTTAAGGCGATTAGACTCCTCACAGTGGCGCCCTCGCCTTAATTAAATTTATTGCTCGCTAAGCACATAATGTATCGACAAATACATAAGGTAAGGCGAGAATCTCCTGCTTTTTTTAAATAGGTTAAGTTGCATAGGGGCTCAGAATTTATAATATAAGTTTAGGGAAACCTTGATAGAGCACATACGAAACAAAAACTTACACTAATTAATGCATTTGTGATACATGTATTGATAATATTAAAAATTAAATTAAAGAGTACAAATATTATATTAAACAAAACCGAAAGTAGTAAAAAAGCTTACTGCCATGTATGGTCTGCATCCAGCATCACGTGTACGAGCAATTGAATCCACTAGTTTACCAGATATACCAAAATCACATAGTTTTATGTTACCCTTCCGATCTAGTAAGATGTTTGAAGGCTTGACATCTCTGTAAAAAAACAGTCATATTGGCAGGGATAACGAACTTCGCTAACAAAATCTATGGACATAAATTTTGCTATTCATTAGTTTTTTATTCAAACAAGATGTATTTTTAAATGGTGGAAACTGTTTTTCATAACTTTATTTACAAATGCAACTTTTTCTATAATGTTTAAACACTTACCGATGTATGATTTTCAATTTCTCTTTTAAATAATTCAAAGCCTTTACAGTAGCCAGAGTTATTTTAGCTATGATGTTTTCTGGTATTCGAGTTTGCATTCTTTCACATATAAATTTATAAAATTTGTCTAAAGAAGTATCCATTAACTCCATACAAATCCAACAATCGCCCTTAAAAAAACAATAATGTAAACCACAAAAGGCCAATTTAAAACAGAAATTTCTGTTAATAACAAATTTCTTACTTCCTTAAATAAAGCTCCATAAAACTCAACAATATATGGGCAATCATTGCTTTTCATTACTACTTCAAGATCCATTAATAACTGCTTCTGTTCTTTTTCATCCACTGTGGAACGTATTCGTTTCACAGCCATTACTTTATTTGATCTAGAATAAAATTATTCAAAAATGTATCATTAAAATTATCAATGATGTGCTTAACCTATGCCACTAGCTCTTGCCAACTTAGGGAAAGAATGTTTGTAACAAAACTTTGTGGAAATTCCATAATAGTACGGCTCATTTCAACCAAACACGGTCCCATCCGGCAGAAAGCATGAAACTTAGCATGAGTGTAGCTTTTACGTATATAATAAAATATAGAAGTAGCAGCAAGTCGTAAAGTGATTTTTCCCCCCCTGGGGGGGCGTTTTGTGTCCCCAATTGCAGTTTTTTTTTTATAAAAAACGGTGAAGGCTACAACAAAACTGTCTATGAACAATATATTTGTCATTAAATTCTCTATTAACCATTTTTTGAATGGAGGTGATAGCACTTATAGTTTTCAAATTATGTTGGAGTTTCTTCCGATATTTTTTGAAAAACATCACCCTGTGGGAATCGTATAGGAAAACACCGATATTTTTGGCATTAAAGAATGAGACTTGGCACACTTGTTCCTTAGATAGACCAGAGTGGAAAACGCTCGGGAGACACCCTGCTGGGGGGGAGGGGGATGGGGTGAAATTTTCTAACGCCACGCGTACTGTTGGGCCTAATAACTACTAATTTATAGCTACTATGGGAAATCGCGTATCATTTTCGGATAAATAAAGGATGGCCAATCATTTTCAGAAATAAAAAAACACCTTTACATTAAAAAAAATGAATTGCCGTAATTGAAATGCCGAACAAAATCTAAAATCTAAAATTTTACGAAAAAAAAATTTTTCCAGGGACGATAAATTTCTAACGAATACTGATATCGGCTTGAAAAAAATATGATCAGAAAGCCATATTCGTACCAATTCCAAAAATATAAGTTTCATTGGAATAGTTTCATAAAAAATGTGTTAAAAATATTATATAAAGCGTGGCAGTGGCATAAATAAATCTATAAAAACTACCCATTTCTTATTCTTATTTAAAAAAGGTACCGTAAACGGTAAACGCTACAGCAAAACTCTCGAAAAACAATATATTCTTCATTAAATTTCCTACAATAATTTTCTTGAAAGTATGTTGATAGGACTTATAGTTTTCAAAACAAACTCACAATCACTGGGTAAGTAACTGATTTAATTTTGTTTGATGTGATTTAATTTAATTTGATTCCATATAAATTCTACTATTATTCTGTATTAATTGATGTAATCTTACTAACACTAGTCTTAAGATATTGTTACTAACATTTTATGGGCCTTGCCTGAAATAAATTATTTGAATTTGAATTGTAACGGAATTTAGACAATTAATAAAAATACCTACCTATTTCATGACTAATAAAAAAAAAATTTTTTTTTTAATTTAAATCACACTAATCTGTATTAGGCTCTGTTAATGCGGGGGAGACTCGTGTGATTTGAATTAAAAAAAATACAATTTGTGATTAGTCATGAAATAGGTAGGTATTTTTAACACATTTTTTATGAAACTATTCCAATGAAACTTATATTTTTGGAATTTGTATGAATATGGCTTTCTTATCATATTTTTTTCAAGCCGATATCAGTATTCATTAGAAATTTATCGTCACTGGAATAAATTTTATTTTGTAAAATTTTAGATGTTTGGCGTTTCAATTACGGCAATTCATTTTTTTGAATGTAAAGGTTTTTTTTTATTTCTGAAAATGATTGGACATCCTTTATTTATCCGAAAATGATACCCGATTTCCCATAGTAGCTATAAATTAGCAGTTATTACGCCCAACAGTAGGTATGCGTGGCGTTAGAAAATTTCACCCCCTCCCCCTCCCCCCCAGCAGGGAGTCTCCCGCTGTCACCCGAGCGTTTTCCACTCTGGTCTATCTAAGGAACAAGTGTGCCAAGTCTCATTCTTTAATGCCAAAAATATCGGTGTTTTCCTATACGATTCCCACAGGGTGATGTTTTTCAAAAAATATCGGAAGAAACTCACTTCACTTTGCGAATAGTTAACTATCGTTTTCTCTCTTTCACTCGTTCACTCACTCGCATGATTTCCTCTCTTTCACTCGATACTATTCACAAAGTGAGGTGAGAAACACAACTCGTACTAGGCCTTATGGTAGCCGTAATATCCGAGCGAGTGGCTGGTCGCACCCCGCGCGCCCGCGCCCGCCGCGCGCTCGTCCGCCATATAATCCACTAAACAAATGTTTAAAGGCCTATCCGCACACAACAGTGCCGGCACAGTGCCGACACGTACCGATCAGAAACGTATCCATCAGTATCAGTGAAAAATGATATTGTAGCATACATTTTGTACGAAGCTATCCATACTTGTCAGTGACAATGACGTTCAGTGATGTCAGTGCTGCGCCGACGCTCGCCGTGATCCGACGTGAATTTCTAGCGGAGAATATTTTGCCTGACACGGTCGCAGTATTTCAAGATGGACGACGAAAAACTAATTGAATTGGTCCGTGTACAATAGTGTACATCCTGCAATTTATGACCTTTCAGATAGAAAATACATGGACAATAATTTTAAAGCAAACATATGGAACGCTATCCGTACTTGTCAGTGACAGTGACGTTCAGTGATGTCAGTGCTGTGCCGACGCTCGCCGTGATCCGACGTGAATTTCTAACGGAGAATATTTTGCCTGACACGGTCGCAGTATTTCAAGATGGTCGACGAAAAACTTATTGAATTGGTCCGTGTACAATAGTGTACATCCTGCAATTTATGACCTTTCACATAGAAAATACATGGACAATAATTTTAAAGCAAACATATGGAACAATATTGGAAATACTCAAAAAACTTTGATTCATCATCAATATACTTGAATATCTTTATCATCATCAATCATCATCATCATCAATATACTTAAATATATCATCAATACTTGAATATCGAGGCATTTTCACGTGAAACTGCTGCGATACTAGGTTAAAAATCACTGCACGCGTCAATGTCGGCACTGACATGTATGAATAGAACGTCACGGAACTGTACGGTACGGAACTGTCGGTCACGTGCCGGCACTGTTGTGTGCGGATCGACCTTATCTGCTTTGGGCATGGGCGCAGGAAGTGCTACTGTCTTTTGTTCGGATATTGTGACATTCAAGTAAATATTAAAACATCACTGACGTCCACTTTGTATAATGGACGTCAGTGTAAAATGTATTAAAAAAGTTTTTTTTAGGTTAAGTATGGTCTGGTTGTTTACAATGTTTGTTTACAAACATTCTTTCTTTAAGTTGGCTAAAAAACAACGACCACTTCTCAAAAAAGCATTGACCTGTTAAATAGCCTTTTTAAAAAGTTGACGTATAATGATAATTCATGAAGAAGCAGATTCTGTAGGAACATAACTGAGCAAACAACTGGATACTGGCGAAATCCGAAACAGAACCACCAAAGCCCAAAAAGAAGAAGAAGATTTAAATTATATTTTAAGTTACTATGACCATAGAATACTAGTGTTTCCTGAATTTTAATTTGGAAATCAGAAAAATTCTTACCTATGTAAAAGTGAAATCAATATGTTCAGTTTTTATAACCTTCTTCAAAAACCTTAAAAATAACCTAGCAAAAACAGCTCTAATTTAAATTTAAAAAGCAAGAAATAAAACACCTATTCAAATCTACATAATAACTAACTCGGAAGTTTGTACGCATATCTAATTGGAATTATTGCAAATCTTTATTATTTTCTCTATTTCTGTACTACCAATTTTCATCATCATCATATCAGCCGCAGGACACCCACTGCTAGGTACAGACTAATTTTAATCCTACTAATATTATAAATGTGAAAGTTTGTGGGTTTGGATGTTTAGATGTTTGTTCCTAAATCACGCAAAAACTAGTGAACGGATTTGCTTGAAACTTGGCACACATATAGTAGATAGTCTAGATTAAAACATAGGATACTTTTTATCCCGATATTCCCACGGGAACGGAAACCACGCGGGTGACACCGCGGGCGGCCGCTAGTATACAATAAAGATGCAATTTTATAAGCTACCTTACTTTTCTATACACAATAATTAATAAAATCAACATTTTGACAGGTCAGAAATGGGTGTCCCTTATGTATCATGGAATTTTTTGAAGTTCTCGTTGATTTCCTTACTTTCTGTGTTCCATTTTATTAACAGCTCCAAATGCACCTCTCCCTATCTCACCAAGGTCTTGCAAGTCATCTGCTGTGAAGTCATACACTTCTGTAGCTGATAACTGTAATTTCCCTGATGACTGCATTGATGGATAAATTCTACATCGGTCTCTGAAAAAAATGAAAGCACAAAGTTACTGTAATGCTTGTTTTCATAAATGAAATTTATCCTTCAACCATTCTGAATGACCATCAAACATTTTTAATGTCCCCACTGCTGGGTCACAGGCCTTCCTTATGGATTGATAAGGAGGATGGGCCATAACCCACCACACGGGCCCAATACGGATTGGTGGGTGTAAATGATTGCAAATGCAGCCGGGACTAACGGCTTAACATGCCTTCCGAAGCATAGAGGAACTTGAGATAATAGATTTTGGTCACTGATCCCATGACCGAACCTTGCGAAAGTTGCTTAACCTCCGCAATAGCTGGGCCAGGCACCAAAACACTGCGCCATCGAGCTCCTCTGTCTTTACATATTTTTTATTTTATTTTATTTTAGTTTATTAGGGAAACAAACAGCATTTTACAATAAATGTGGGTACTACAATTGAATCACACATTTGCCAAAACAGTTTCCACAAATAGCTTACACTTATACATACTTATACATTTTTTTTTATTTACCTGGTATTTTCTGGCAGTACATCTCTGATAGTTCGTGATGGCACACGACTTCTAGGTGCAGCTGCTGTGTTTGAAGTAAACGGAACAAATGCTGCATTACCACTAGATGATCCTCCTAGATGAAGGTCTAACACTTTACGTCTTTCTGTGGGGACTAAATTCAATTCTGGTCTAGACAAGCTTGGTCTGCTAGAACCTGTAAACAAATACTTTTAACTAAGCAAAACCATTACACACAATAAGTAGCGTAGTTTGCTTGCGGTTTTACCTTGATTAGATGTCACTTCGCCATTCTTCGACATTTTTGTTTTGAGTAAATAATCGATTGTACAGTTTTGATTATTGTGTACTGTGGAAGTTAACTTCCGAATAACCCATTTGAAAAGATTGTAAATGTAAACTGGTCACGTTTTCAATAAAATACTTGAAAAATAATTAACATTTCTCTGCATTGTAATAATAACACATGAACACAAATTTCCATCCTCCTACTTTACTTACTTTTTTTAAGTATTTGACAGCTTACTTTTTTTTTTTTTTTTTTTTTGGTTAATTTTTTCCGCTTCCTGTAGAAAAGGCAAAGGCTCATTTGCGCCATACAGCCATGACTTCAGTTTTTTTTTCAAAATATTTGTACAGTTTGTTTTCAAATCTTCATTCTTATACGTCTTCTATAGTGCTTCTTATAAAATTGTATAGAGCAGGATAGCATTTGAAATTTTTAAGTAAATCCGGAAGAGAGCGCGGTATATTTTCAGGGGTATTATACAGATCAAGTAATTTATTTATCAAAATAATCCTTTGAATAGAAAAGTTCGGACAGTCGAAAAAGATGTGGTGTAAGGTTTGATTAGAGGAGTTGCAGTACGAACATGTTGGGGAGGAGGTCATGTTCATCCTGTGTAAATGTTCATTAAAGCATCCATGTCCAATTCGCAAGCGACACATTATTCTGTAAAATGATCTATTAGCATAGTTCTTATTAACAAACCACGGCCGTTTGATTTCTGAATTTACTCTATGATACCAGGTACCTTTTTCCCGCAAAGTTTCATGCCAGTGTTGGAGCCACTTCTTGTGAAAATGATCTTTAATTATGCTGATGCAATCAGAATCAGGAATTTTAATGTCTTTTTCAGGAACTACATCAGTAGTATTCGTAATGAATTTAGCAAAAGTATCAGCTTCTTCGTTGCCGACAACTCCAATATGAGAAGGGGTCCAAAATAGAATAACATCTATACCAGCTTCTTTCAATTTGTATATACATCCTCTTATATCATAAACTAAATAATTGGTTTTAGCGTTTAAAGACGGATTATTTAAAGCTTCCAGTATGCTCAAACTATCAGATATAACAATCCATTTGTTGTAATTCGACTTTTCTATATATTGTAATGCTGCTAATATAGCAGCAGCCTCAGCTGTATATATGCTCGCAGTTTTTGGTAACTTTAAACCATGGCAAATTTTAGTCTGTGCATCGTAAAAGGCCATTGAAACTGATAAATCATTTTTAGCTCCGTCTGTATATATTTGCTTATGATCTGCCCATAAACTTAGTTCATTATAAACATCATATTTACAAGATAACGTCTTAGAAATGACTATTTTAATTTCATGAAATTTACTACTATAAACACCACTATAGCAAGATAAGTTATTACTACTTTGAACATTATTGTCTTCTTTTAGTTTTAAAATTTCATTCAAATCATCATGCAAATATGATCGGATGTTAGCCGTTGATAATAATTTCAATAAGAATGGATTATTGTTTACAGACCATAGTTTAAGAGTGAATTTGTATTTAAGAAATTCAAAACGTATACTAAGAGGTGGTACATTACATTCTACTTGCAAAGAATTTATAGGAGACGTTTTGAAGGCCCCCAAGATAATTCTAAGGTTTTTATTTTGAACTTTATCAAGTTTATCAACTAATACTTTATCTGAAGCGAAACAAAATGGTGCATATTCAAAATGACTTTTGACTAAAGCTTTATATAATATTAATAAGATTTTTGGGTCTGCTCCCCACTGTGTACCAACAAGAGATTTTAATAAATTGGTGGCTCTTAGTGCTCGTTCGATTAAACAGTCGACATAACCCTTCCATTTAAAGTACTGTTGAAACATCACTCCCAAAAATTTAGCAGATGCAACTATAGGTAATTTTTCATTATCATAACGTAGCTCGAACTTTGATAAATTAATATACCGTTTCTTGAAGACTATAACTCTACTTTTATTAGGACTTACATCTAAATTTAAATACCTAAAATAATCACTTAAACGAGAAAGAGTGTGGTTTAATTTATTTTTTATTTCTACAAGGGATGAACCCTGAGTATATATAGCTAAATCATCTGCAAATTGAAGATTACAAATAGAAGGGTCTGATCCTAGTATGATGTTTAATTTATTTATATACAAAATATACAACAAAGGACTTAATATACCGCCTTGACATACGCCTTTATGAGACAAGCGTGGACCATGTAGTTTGTTGTTCATCTTTACAAACACTTTACGTCCATTTAAAAACTCATAAATCCAGCTCACTAGTTTTTGAGGAATACCTAAAGAAGATAAGATTGTTCCCAGAATAGAGAGATTTACATTATTAAATGCGCCCACTATATCAAAAAACACGCAAACAAGGAATTTATTTTCACTCAAAGCTTTTTGAATATCTACAAAAAGACATCCAATACTCTCTCTTGCAGAACGACCACGCCTAAAACCAAATTGGTTGTTTGGTAAAAGATTATTACTCTCAATATAAAATTCCAAGCGTTGTTTCATTAATTGCTCGAAAATTTTTCCTAGACAAGAAGTTAAAGCAATAGGTCTATAAGAATCTGGACAATCTCTCCCTTTTTCCGGTTTCAAAACAGGAATAAGACAATCAGTTTTCCATTCTTCAGGTATCATATTGTTTAGCCAAAGATTGTTTAAAATAATTAAAAGTTTTTCTAAATTATTATGATTTAACTTTTTTAACATTTTATACGATATACCATCTAAACCACAGGATGAATCTCTTCTAGATTTTATTGCGGAGTCTAATTCTGCTATACTGAAAGGTGAGAGTAAATAAGATTCATTTTGATCATTGTGAGATTCTGAATTATAAGGGAAATTGGGAGGCTGATCTACATAATCTGGTGTAAATTTTTGAAGAAAATCGTTCACCCAAACATTTTCATTATATTGATCAGACGGTGGGACAAAACTTTTATTGAATTTACGCATAGTTTGCCAAATCTTTGACATGGAAGATAACCTATTTATATCAGAACAAAATTCTTTCCAACTATCACATCTTTCCTTTTTGATGATCAATTTCTTTTGAGCTTGTAGTTTCTTAAAATGTATAAAATTTTCAGTGGAAGGATTGTTTTTGAAAGTTACATAAGCTTCTTTACAGTTTTGTACAGCCCTAGCACATTTTTCATTCCACCAAGGTAGTGAAAGACGACGTTTACGTTTTGAATGGATAGTATCAATGTCACTATTCTCACTAGTCTGTGATTGTTGTTGACGTTGACGGGTAAGGGAACAGAATTATCTATTGCAAATAAAATAATTTTACAAAAATCATTATAAGCAGTAAGTGGATCGTCAGAATTTATAGAGAATTCTTTTAGTAAGTTATTAACTAACTCAGAATAAAATTCCCAATTTACCAAACGTAAGTTGTTTCGATACGGTAGATCGTGAGCAGAAGGTGAAGTGAGTAGAGTCTCCGAACCTTCAAAAAGTAAATTTGTTAAAGTAGGCAAGTGATAGCTGCCCAATGGATCATCATGTACATACCAGTTGCTATTTAAAGCTATGCTAGAACTGACCATTGTTAGGTCTAAACCGTTTGGTCTCCATTTATCAGTCCCTACAGTGGTCGCTTGTTTATCATTTAATAAAACTAAGTCACAGTCAACTAAACAATCTAATAAATCTCTACCACGTGCATCTATAGAATGACAGCCCCAAATAGTATGATGAGCGTTGAAGTCTCCAGCTATATAAGCTGGCTTAGGTAAGCTATTGACTAAATCTGTAAATTTCTTTATGCTAAATCTAGAAAAACTTTGACTTGGGCAATAAACTGATACTATAGTTATATGTTTATTATTAACTTTTACTCTCACTGCTACGTTTTGTAAGGAATCATCAAAAACTGTTTGCACTTTTTCGTATTGTAGTTTATTATTTATGATTATAGCAACTCCGTTATGTTTGTTGCCACAGTCATTACGTTCTATATTGTAACCTTTTATATTTAACTTTATATGAGGTTTCAACCATGTTTCGGAAACAACTGCGATATCTATAGACTGATCATACAAGAATCTAGTTAGAGTATGTCGATTGCACATCAAACTTTGAGCATTCCATTGTAATATTTTTATTTGTCGAGTGAATTTTGATATCTTTTATTTTTAGTACATAAAGTTTCAGTCAAAGTTTCAATAATATTCTTTGAAGATATAGCAGTATTTTGTGTCTTATTTAAGGTAATAAGTTTAACAATAGTTTCCAAAAGTATTTCCATGGACAATGAATCAGAATTTAGCATCGATAACAAATTTTGAGGTTCAGTTCTTTTAGTTGTAGTATTAGTAGTATATTTCATTTCAGGGAATTGTTTTTTGTCAAACAGACTAGAAAAAAGAGGAGGTTGATGTTTATTTTTGTTTTCAACTATTTTTTGTTGTTTTACTGGACATTGGCCAGAAATACTTATATGGTTTCCATTGCAATGAGCACAAACAGCTTTTTCTTTTGGAGTTGTACATTCTTTAAAATTGTGATTTTTGATACAGATGGAGCATCTTTCTGGATTCTTGCAAAATTTAGAAATATGGCCATACCTCAGACATCTGTAACATTGTTTGACTGGAGGTACATACTGCGAGATGGAGTGCCTCCATCCATCCAAATCCACGAAATCAGGCAATTGGGTAGCTGCAAACGTGATGGCAACGGTCTGCGTCGGCTGAAGAGAAAAACCAGGACCATCATCATTAAATTGCTTTCTGAAAAAACGTCTTATACTTATTATTTTCTTGAAACTTGATAGCATAGTAAATATTTTTTTGTTGGAATATTTAATGGGAACATTTCTTATTATTCCTGTTATTTCAGTAGAGGAAGCTGGAATGTTTGCTTTGAAATTGTTTTCTGATAGAAAAGTTTTGTTGTTAAGTAAAGCATTAGCCAAGTTTGGCTTTTCAAAGTATACTCCAATCTTGAATCTATTAATGGATTTTAGGTATTTCACTCCTTTGTTGAATCTCCGTATGCAGTTAGAAATTGATAACAAATCCCTGGAACCAATAGGTCTTTGAGAGTCAGCAGACTCCACAAAGACTACATATTCAGTATACATAGAGTCTTCCTGGTATAGCCGGGTGTAATCAGTGACAAAATAAGGCTTGCGCGAGGCCTCCTCCCCTTCTTCCTCCGAATCTGAAGAGGTTGAATCGACAGATCCTTCGCCGTCGTCATCTTTCTCTGGATCAAGTTTTTTTCGCTTTTTTGCTGCTTTCATCATCATCATCATCATATCAGCCACACGACACCCACTGCTGGGTATAGGCCTCCCCTAAGGATCTCCACGACGATCGGTCCTGCGCTGCCTGCATCCACTGGCTTTCCGCGACCTTCACCAGATCGTCGGTCCACCTTGTCGGGGGCCTACCCACGGAGCGTCGTCCGGTGCGCGGTCGCCATTCCAGAACCTTTCTGCCCCAACGGCCATCGGTTCTTCTCGCTATGTGTCCCGCCCATTGCCACTTCAGCTGAGCAATCCTTCGAGCGATGTCGGTTACTTTAGTTCTCCTGCGGATCTCCTCGTTTCTGATTTGATCACGTAGGGAAACGCCGAGCATGGCTCTCTCCATTGCACGCTGAGCGACCTTGAGCCTCCTTATGAGACCCATAGTTAGCGGCCACGTTTCACTGCCGTAAGTCATCACTGGCAACACACACTGTTCATAGACTTTCGTCTTGAGACACTGAGGTAAGTCGGACGCGAAGATTTTTCGAAGCTTCCCGAATGCTGCCCACCCGAGCTGGATTCGGCGAGAGATCTCTTTCTCGAAGTTGGACCTACCTAACTGGACTGCCTGTCCTAGGTATACGTAATGGTCAACAACTTCAAGTGTAGTGTTCCCAACATGAACTGGAGAGGGTACAACATGGGCATTTGACATAATTTTCGTCTTTTCCATGTTCATCCTAAGACCCACTCTTTGGGAAGCACTACGGAGATCTTCGAGCATTGTGTTCAGGTCTTCCATGGTCTCAGCCATAAGGACTATATCATCGGCAAAACGAAGGTGTGTTAGGTACTCGCCATTAATGTTGATGCCGAGTCCTTTCCAGTCCAAGAGCTTAAAGATGTCCTCCAACGCAGCTGTGAACAGTTTCGGAGAAATAACGTCTCCCTGTCTCACACCACGCTGCAGTTGGATAGGATTTGTGTTCTGGTTCTGTACTCGGATCGTCATGGTGGCATTTTGGTATAAGTACCTCAACACCTCGATATACCTATAGTCCACTTGGCACCTTTGGAGAGACTGCAGCACCGCCCAGGTTTCAATCGAATCAAAGGCTTTCTCATAGTCCACGAACGCCAAGCAAAGTGGCTCATTATACTCCTCGGTCTTCTGTATAACCTGCCGCAGCGTATGGATGTGGTCTATGGTGCTAAAGCCTTTTCGGAACCCGGCTTGTTCGGGAGGTTGGAAGTCGTCGAACTTGCGAGCGAGACGATTCGTAAGGACTCTCGAAAACAACTTATAGACATGACTCAGAAGCGAGATGGGTCTATAGTTCTTTAAGAGGGACTTGTCACCCTTTTTAAAGAACAAGATCACCTCACTTATGTTCCATGTCTTTGGCGTTCTGCCCTGGACGATGACGGAATTAAAGAGCTTCTGGAGGACTTTGAGTATCGGCTTACCGCCCGCTCTCAGAAGTTCTGTAGTGATTCCATCGTCACCCGCCGCCTTGTTGTTTTTCAGCTGTTTGAGAGCCATACTAATCTCGTACAGGCTGACGTCCGGGATATCTTCAGTATAGTGTCGGGTAAGCTTGGCTCTGGGGTCTTTAGCCTTGCTTTCAACAGGTGTCTGCGTGGAATATAACTGCCCATAGAAGCTCTCGATCTCCCTCAGGATTTCAGGCTTTGATGAAATGATGCGTCCGTCGTCAGTTTTCAGCTTCGTCATCTGGCTTTGCCCAATAGACAGATCTCTCGCGAACACTTTGGAGCCTTTATTCCGCTCGATAGCCTCTTTAATACGATTCGTATTAAATTGGCGAAGGTCGCTCGTCAAAGACTTAGATATCTGTCTATTAAGCTGCCGATAACGATTAGCATCTACTGAACTCTGGAGCCTCATTTCACGTCTCTGATCCATGAGTAGGAGTGTGTGGTCGGAGAGTTTCTTTATCTTGGGACGGCGGGTCTTAAAGAGCTTGGACCCTACCGTACGGGCAGTATCCACCACCATGTTGTTTAGATCTGCTGCTTTACTCCTCCCCATTTTTCACAACGAAACTACTATTCGAAATAAGCAATTCTGCTTAATATTATAGATAATAAACTCTGGAAAATTGAATTATTTAAAATAATATAATAAGACGACTTTTCCACTTTAAAAGTTTCCCGCGCTCGCTTACTTTTTTTGTGTGATGGATGGTAAGGACCGACCGAGATCTCGGTCTTGGCCAGACTCAGCCAAAAATTATGTCTCGCTCTCGATCCTATTCTAATCTCAGCCTATTGGTACCTACTTACGTAGGCCTGATATTACACTTGTGCGCTTTCGTCTTGCACTTTCCACTTCGCTGAGTCATGCGTCATTAAAATTAACGCATGTTATGCATGCCACAGGGTATACGCTGACCCATTCCTCACTGTAATGGGGAGGCGACGGAAAAGTGAATTACAGATGGCGCTCAGTCTTTGGAACAATTGTCAGTTTGAGCTTATATTGTCTTGACTGTGTATTACGTGATTTTACTGTCTTAGATTGTATTTTTTTCGGTTTTGCGGACAAACAATGTATTTTATGCTAACTTTAGCTCATATAAAATAAGAATTACGGAAAAGAAAAGCCAAAACAACAGGCAAGAAAGTTTATAGCAACTTACAAAAAATTGCTAACAAGCATTACATTATCTTTAAATTTCGTGTAAGATTTACAAGTAATCTTTTTATTTCAGATTAGAAGCATATGATTTAAATTTTAACAAAGCAACTGAGTGTGAATTTCCGTGTTTATAGTTGCCTGATGATGCCTTCTGTGCAATAGTAATTTCAGGTTTCTGTACTGGAATTTCTGTACCATCCAAAATTACACGAACCGTTTTATCATATTTATTTTATTATTCTAAGTTTCTTGAATGACTCTGGCATATAAAATTCTATTAATTCTCTGTTTGGCCCCAATATTGGGCTTATTCCATATTTGATATACCTATCAAATTCATCCAAGTTATAAATATGTTAGAAACTGCTGAGGTTGAAATATTAAAGAACAAAGCTGTTATAATTCAAATGTTGTTTTATTTTGGCGAAGCTTCATCAAATTCATGAAACATTCCTTTTGATTTATAATGTTTCTCAGGCTCAGCAAAGGAGAAAATCGAGGAAAGGGCATATTTTTTTTGATATTTTTTTGCCCACTGTTTTTTTTGTTACTGGGAAATCGATGAACTCCCATATTTTACAAGTTACATGCATAACAATGCGGCATTTTCTCAGTATAAAATTAAAAAGTGCAATACTCCAAGAGATTCCCATATGTTTTGACAGTTTCTTTGAGGCGGCTCGGTACCAACGACAAGACGCCACCTATCGGGATAAAATTGCGCTTTTCCTCCCCATTTAATCAAATTAAATCATAATTGTTGACTTCAGTCAGTTGGTAATTTGCTGTCTGTTGTAATAGAGTAGCTGTGGATAGTTTAATCTATGGCTATTATAAGTATCTGGGATCTGTGACATTGACAGCCCGCCTCTTTGACTACTGATCTGCACCACGCGACGTGGATGCGATTGTGATTATTGTTATTGTGTTGTGTTTCTTCGGCCGTGTATGTGCCGGCCTAGAATAGCACTACCCCCTATCATCCCGTGGGTGTCGTAAAAGGCGACTAAGGGAGCATAGCCTTCAAGAGACGGGCAGCAGCGTCTCCAAAAAAATCTTGGCCTACTGCGATCGCCAACCCGCCTGCCAAGCGTGGCGATTATGGCAAACCCCCCCCCTCATGCACAATGGATCAAAAAATTGGCCCCCAGTCCCCGGCAGCCCCGCTATTCCTAGCTACGGTAGCGGCTACGGTAACGGCGGGGCAGGGGGTGCTAAGAATCCCCGGGTGCGGCTCGGCTACCAAAAACGACGACAACTGCACCTGGCAACCTATAACACGCGCACACTAAGGACCGACGCGAAGTTAACCGAGTTGGAAGAAGTTATCAGCAAGGTACACTGGGACATTATCGGGTTATCTGAAGTCCGAAGAGCGGGAGAGGACTCGATAATCCTCAAATCCGGTAACTTGCTTTACTACCGGGAGGGCGACCAACAGTCCCAAGGTGGTGTCGGGTTCATCGTCCACAAGTCCCTTGTCAACAACGTGATTACCATCGGAAGTGTGTCGACCAGGGTGGCGTACCTTATACTCAGAATATCCAAACGGTGTTCGCTGAATGTTATACAGGTTTACGCACCGACCTCGACACACCAAGATGACGAAGTGGAGGCTATGTATGAGGAGATCTCTAAAGCCATGCATAGCTACAAAACCCACTACACTGTTGTGATGGGGGACTTCAATGCAAAGTTGGGGAAACGATGCGGTGATGAGCTGAGAGTGGGGCAATTTGGAGTTGGGCAACGGAATGACAGAGGCCAGATGCTGGCTGACTTTATGGAGAAGGAGAACCTCTTTATGATGAATTCCTTCTTCAGAAAGCCGGAAAGCCGGAAGTGGACCTGGGTCAGTCCGGACGGTAAAGTCAGAAATGAGATAGATTTTATCATGTCGACGAAAAAGCAAATATTCAATGATGTCACTGTGATCAACGCTGTTAAGACGGGGAGCGATCACCGATTGGTACGTGGCACATTGAATATCAACCCAAAGCTGGAAAGATCTCGACTGATAAAATCAACAATTCGACCATTGCCGGCCCATATTCAAAACCCCGAGAGCTTTCAACTCGAACTCCAAAACCGCTTCGAAGCCCTTGAGAACAGCATAGATGTGGACGATCTGAACAACATGGTGGTGGATACTGTCCGTACGGTAGGGTCCAAGCTCTTTAAGACCCGCCGTCCCAAGATAAAGAAACTCTCCGACCACACACTCCTACTCATGGATCAGAGACGTAAAATGAGGCTCCAGAGTTCAGTAGATGCTAATCGTTATCGGCAGCTTAATAGACAGATATCTAAGTCTTTGACGAGCGACCTTCGCCAATTTAATACGAATCGTATTAAAGAGGCCATCGAGCGGAATAAAGGCTCCAAAGTGTTCGCAAGAGATCTGTCTATTGGGCAAAGCCAGATGACGAAGCTGAAAACTGACGACGGACGCATCATTTCATCAAAGCCTGAAATCCTGAGGGAGATCGAGAGCTTCTATGGGCAGTTATACTCCACGCAGACACCTGTTGAAAGCAAGGCTAAAGACCCCAGAGCCAAGCTTACCCGACACTATACCGAAGATATCCCGGACGTCAGCCTGTTCGAGATTAGTATGGCTCTCAAACAACTGAAAAACAACAAGGCGGCGGGTGACGATGGAATCACTACAGAGCTTCTGAGAGCGGGCGGTGAGCCGATACTCAAAGTCCTCCAGAAGCTCTTTAATTCCGTCATCGTCCAGGGCAGAACGCCAAAGACATGGAACATAAGTGAGGTGATCTTGTTCTTTAAAAAGGGTGACAAGTCCCTCTTAAAGAACTATAGACCCATCTCGCTTCTGAGTCATGTCTATAAGTTGTTTTCGAGAGTCCTTACGAATCGTCTCGCTCGCAAGTTCGACGACTTCCAACCTCCCGAACAAGCCGGGTTCCGAAAAGGCTTTAGCACCATAGACCACATCCATACGCTGCGGCAGGTTATACAGAAGACTGAGGAGTATAATGAGCCACTTTGCTTGGCGTTCGTGGACTATGAGAAAGCCTTTGATTCGATTGAAACCTGGGCGGTGCTGCAGTCTCTCCAAAGGTGCCAAGTGGACTTTAGGTATATCGAGGTGTTGAGGTACTTATACCAAAATGCCACCATGACGATCCGAGTACAGAACCAGAACACAAATCCTATCCAACTGCAGCGTGGTGTGAGACAGGGAGACGTTATTTCTCCGAAACTGTTCACAGCTGCGTTGGAGGACATCTTTAAGCTCTTGGACTGGAAAGGACTCGGCATCAACATTAATGGCGAGTACCTAACACACCTTCGTTTTGCCGATGATATAGTCCTTATGGCTGAGACCATGGAAGACCTGAACACAATGCTCGAAGATCTCCGTAGTGCTTCCCAAAGAGTGGGTCTTAGGATGAACATGGATAAGACGAAAATTATGTCAAATGCCCATGTTGTACCCTCTCCAGTTCATGTTGGGAACACTACACTTGAAGTTGTTGACCACTACGTATACCTAGGACAGGCAGTCCAGTTAGGTAGGTCCAACTTCGAGAAAGAGATCTCTCGTCGAATCCAACTCGGGTGGGCAGCATTCGGGAAGCTTCGAAAAATCTTCGCGTCCGACCTACCCCAGTGTCTCAAGACGAAAGTCTATGACCAGTGTGTGTTGCCAGTGATGACTTACGGCAGTGAAACGTGGCCGCTAACTATGGGTCTCATAAGGAGGCTCAAGGTCACTCAGCGTGCAATGGAGAGAGCCATGCTCGGCGTTTCTCTACGTGATCAAATCAGAAACGAGGAGATCCGCAGGAGAACTAAAGTAACCGACATCGCTCGAAGGATTGCTCAGCTGAAGTGGCAATGGGCGGGACACATAGCGAGAAGAACCGATGGCCGTTGGGGCAGAAAGGTTCTGGAATGGCGACCGCGCACCGGACGACGCTCCGTGGGTAGGCCCCCGACAAGGTGGACCGACGATCTGGTGGAGGTCGCGGAAAGCCAGTGGATGCAGGTAGCGCAGGACCGATCGTCGTGGAGATCTTTAGGGGAGGCCTATACCCAGCAGTGGGTGTCGTGTGGCTGATATGATGATGATGTGTTTCTATATTAATACACCCATTATAAAAGTAATACCATCTTTTATTAAAGGACCCACTAAAACATGGTGGCTGCGGTTGGTCCATAAAACAGTATCGACTATCGGGTGATCAGTGCAACAAATTGAAAGTATATTAAAATGGCGGAACAATTAGTGAATTTGCTCCCGGTGCAAAACGTTCGTCCGCCAGACGAATTCAACTTCGTGCCGGCTGTTTGGGAGAAGTGGAGAAGGAGATTCGAGAGATACATCATAATAAGCGGGTATGAGGGGCGAGAAAGTCAAGAGACAGTAGAATTATTGATATATTTGCTTGGGGACAGAGCAGAACAACTATTAAAACAGTTAAAATTAGAAGGAAAAACGTATGAACAAGTAGTAGAGGCCCTTAATGCACATTTTATTCCAAAAAAAAACGTTATATTTGAGAGATGCAGGTTTAACATGAGAGGACAAAAAGATGGAGAGAAGGTGGAGGAGTTCATTAGAGATTTACACATATTAGCCGCGACATGCGAGTATGGCATGTTGGAGGGTGAACTAATAAGAGATAGAATATTAGTTGGGATGAGAGATAAAAAGACCAGTGAACGGCTTCAGCTAATGCCAGCATTAACATTGGATGAGACGTGTAGATTAGTTAAACAAGCAGAAGAACAACAAGAGGAGGCAAAAGTAATGTGGCAGGGAAAGGAGGAAGATTATGTGGTTAACAAAGTTACTAAAACGGAAGAGAAGAGGAAGTGTTGGTGGTGTGGCCGTTGGGAGAAGCACACTAAAAATCAGTGTCCAGCGGCAAATCAAAAATGTCATAAATGCAAGCGTACAGGGCATTTTGCAAGAAGTTGCAGAGAGAGAAGAATAAATAATATTAATGAAAATCAAGATGATTTTCAAATTGAAGTGGATTTAGAGATAGACAAAATGAATAAGAAGGTAAAATTTTTGATTGATACAGGTGCTGATGTGGTAGCTATACCAGATACTTTGTTGGAAAATGAAAGTAGTTTGATTCAGTGTAAAGAAATTATTAGGGGACCAGAGGGAATAGCCCTAAATGTGTTAGGATATGTATGGACTAAATTAACTTGTAAGAATAGAGCATTTTGCGGTAAAGTTTTTGTGATAAAAAATTTACAGACACCAATATTAGGTAAACCAGCTATAATACAATTACAAATATTAAAACTATGTAATATTAGCAGTAAAGATTCGGAGACTGTAGATGTAGAGAGGGAATATCCAGGAATATTTAATGATTTAGGAGTTTTTAAGGATAAATTTAGCATACAATTAATAGACAATCCAACACCATTCATTCAGTACACTCCAAGGGTTGTGCCTTTACCATTGTTAGATAAAGTTAAGCAAGAGCTAAATAGGTTAGTGCAAATTGGTGTTATTACACCTGTTGAGGAACCTACTATGTTTGTATCTCCTATTGTTGTCGTACCGAAAGGACCAGATGGGGTGAGAATTTGCGGTGATTATACACATGTTAATAAAAATGTTTTACGTCCAATATTTCCCATACACAAGGTAGAAAATACATTGGGTAGATTGAAGGGAGCTAGGGTATTTTCCAAGATTGATGCAACTTCAGGGTTTTTTCAAATTGTTTTAAATGAAGAGTCACGTAAGCTTACTACAATTTTAACACCGTTTGGGAGGTACATGTACAATCGTTTACCCATGGGGTTAAATTGTGCACCAGAGTATTTTTCTATGAAATTTTCTAATTTGTTTGCAGATCTAGAAGGTGTAGTGATCCATGTAGATGACATATTACTATTTACAAAGGATAAGGCCAGTCATAGTAAGTTACTAAGAGAAGTTTTGAATAGACTAAGTAAGGAAGGGTTGACTATAAACAAAGATAAATGTGTTTTTATGGTGGAGGAAGTCACATACTTAGGACATGTTATTAATCAACACGGTATTTCCTTAGATCCTGTAAGAGTGGAAAGTATTAATAATTATAAAGTTCCTAACAATAAAAAAGAACTTATGCAATTTCTGGGATTAGTTAATTATGTTGGCCGATTTATTCCCAATAAATCTCAAATATTAGAACCTTTGTATAGCTTGCTGAAACAAGATGTAACATATGTGTGGGATAGGTATCAGGAGGAGGCATTTTCAACAGTTAAGAAGTTAATATCTCAAGCACCAACTTTAGATCATTATGATCCAACAAAGAAAATTATAATATCAGCGGATAGTAGTTCATATGGTCTAGGAGCAGTTCTTATGCAAGAAAATGATATAGGGGAAAGGAGTGTGGTTTCTTTTGCTAGTAGAACATTGAATAAAACAGAAAAGAACTATGCACAAATAGAAAAAGAGTGTTTGGCATTGGCATGGGCCGTGTCTAGGTTTAAAGATTTTATTATAGGTATAGATGTATTATTAGAAACGGATCATAAACCTCTAGTTCAGATATTACAAACAAAACCTTTAGATGATTTGACACCAAGATTACTCAGATTTAGATTACAACTAATGAGATATAGATATAAAGTAAATTATGTTGCAGGGAAAAAATTGGTTGTAGCAGATGCATTATCCAGGGCGCCTCTAATTCACACTTCTTCAGAAAAAGAGTTATGCATAAATGTCATGGAGTTCATTAGGGATAGTAAATTAAATATTATAAAAGGGGAGCAAAGTAAATGTAACATTTGTATGTTGTTAAAACAATATACACAGCTTGGTTGGCCTAATAAAAACAGGGTTCCGCTAGAATTAAAACCATATTATCAATATCGATTTAATTTTTCAATTAAAGATGATTTTTTGCTATATAATAGTCGATTAGTTATACCGGGTTCAGTTCAGAAAAATATTCTAGAAGATATTCATGCAGGGCATTTAGGTATAACCAAATGTAGAGAAAGAGCCAGACAGTCCGTTTGGTGGATGGGATTATCGACTCAAATAAAAAATATTGTTGAAAATTGTCCACAGTGTGTTCAAGAAACACGGCATCATAAAGAACCTTTCAAGTTGGAAGAATTGCCTCAAAGACCGTGGCAAAAAGTCGGAATCGATTTATTTAAAAATAATAACATGTGGTATATGGTAATTATTGACTATTTTTCTAGATACTTGGATATATTTGAGTTAAAAGATTTATCAGAAAATACAATCATAAAATATTGTAGGGAGACTTTTTCTAGATTTGGTATACCAGAAATTGTAAGAACGGATAATGGCACGCAATTTAGTAGTAAATTCAAACAATTTGCACAGAATTATAATTTTATACATATTACAAGTAGTCCATATTTTGCACAGAGTAATGGGTTAGCAGAAGCAGGAGTCAAAATTGCTAAAAATTTGTTAAAGAAAAATAAAGATGTGCAAATAGCTTTGTTAATTTACAGGAACACTCGAGGAGAAGCAGGTTATAGCCCTAATGAACTAGTTTTTAACAGAAAATTAAGAGAAATACTACCTATGCCATCTAAGCAGTTAAATGAGAGAGTAAACATAGACAGAGATAGGTATTTAGAGAAAAGGAATATTGATAGGAAAAAAATGGCAAATAATTATAACAGAAGACATAAGGTGGTAGAACTAAAAGAATTAAAAGCGGGGGATTCAGTATGGGTATGGGATCTAAGGAAATACGGTATCATAGTTAGAAAGGCGAAGGAACCAAGATCTTATTTTGTGTTAGTTAATGGGACAACTTATAGGAGGAATCGTTGGTATTTGACACCAGCCCCTTATAGAAATAAGGACGAAATGAATAATATTGTTGATAAGAGTTTAGAGTCTCCTTTCCGAAACAGAGTAGAAAATCGGAATATTGTTGATAAGAGATTACAATCTCCATTACTAATTAGAGAAGAAAGTCAAAATTTAGTTAATAAGAGTTTAGAGTCTTCTATCCTAAATGAGGAAGAGACACAGAATGTGGGTGACAAGATTTTAGAGTCGCCTCTCAGAAATCAGGAAGAAATTCAAAATTTGGTTGATAATAATTGTAAGGATCAGAGGAAAAGAGCAAAGCCAAAGTGGCTTGATGATTATGTATTAATTTGATTAGTCCTAATGAGTGTAATCAATACTAAATTTATTTGTAATGACATTACCAGTAATTATAATAATTAATTAATAGCTTAAGAGGATACCTCGTGGATTTTCATGGTTTTCAATTTAGATTTAGTCCTATTGATCCTACTACTATTGTTCTAATTTTGGAATATGTTAAAATAGACTAATAACAAAATTTTTTGATCAAGCTCAAAACATGAATGGAAACAATTTTCTCGATAGAAAAAAAATCCAAAGTTGATGCCTCTCATATCATTTTTGACCGACCCGACCCGTGGTACAACTTTTAACTTTTACAAGTTTCGATCGTGAACAAATATTATTATTTTGCAGAATCATTAGTCTCTTTACGCGACAACGGCAAAGCAAAAAGAATAGCAATAATAATAAATAATCTCAAAACGAATACTTACGTCTCGCATTATTACGTTATTTATTTAGGCACGCATCATGCGCACGCTATAATAAGTAGGTATCTAACAAAGTGACATAAGCTGTTTTATAGATGAATAAATAATGAAAAATATTAGAAAAAATCGGCTCACCCGTAGCAACTTAGACGGGACCTAGATGACCATAAAACAATATTCTAGAGCCCATACCTACGTTTTATTTTAGCTTCAAATCTACCCAGTGGTGTCGCCACCAGTTCAACTTTAATAGCTTACAACTCGAAAACGTGACGTTTTAGGCGATTATGTCGTTAACAATTCTTGTTCGTATTGGTACTATAGGCCGACCGGTTAAATGGTGTGCGTTACCCCAGCAAAAAGTTGTGCTTTAGAGAGATGAGACCTTATCAGATAATTAGTGTGTCATGAGGAGAAATTTGTTTACTAATAGCAAAATTTGTGTGAATTGTAGTTTTAAGATATTTAAGAAAAACAGATTTTGCTGGGGTCACGTTCTAAACATTACCCTGGCAAAAAAAGCTGTTTCAGCCTGGAACCAAATACATGAATAGATAGCTTTTGTTGCATGGTAAATGTTAGCAAATAGCAAAAATTGTGTGTGTTATGGTTCTTGAGTTATTTAAGTTTTTGCTGGGGTAACGTTTTGGGATTTCCCAGATCTCGAAAACGGTTCAACGCAGAAGTTTGAAAAAAATACCACTAAGAGACCTTAATTTGTTTAAATTTGTTTAAACGTTAGTTTTTGATTTGGTTGTCGCAAACCAACGTAATTAAATAGTTTCTAAAAACAGAAAAAACGAATTTGCAAGTAAACTAGTACACTTATAATTAAATAAACAGCTGTAAAAAATAGCCGTGGTAGACTCTTATTACGTCAAGAATTTTAGGTTTTGTAACTTTACAGGATATAAAAATATAAACAAATTTGATAAATTTTAGACCGGTCGTGCTTTAGCGATCGAATACACAGTTTCCATAACATTAAGACACATGGCATACATTAAACAAATTTAAGTAATTCATTAACATTCCTTCCTGTTAATTTCAGCTTTCAATTACGCCTATCATGAAAGTTTTAACAAAAACAAGATTTAGACAGCAATTCTTGAATAAGCCGACCAAATTGTAAAGGTCACTAAAAAGCGACCGCACCATACGTACGGGTTATCTTCGCAAATTAGCAGCTTAGCATCCGATGTTTTGTACAGTTATGAAGAAAAGTGTTATTCATATTGCAAAGATTTTACTAGTTTTCTATTTTATAAATTAATATCGTGTTTATTAATATCAAAGAATACATTTACGCGATTAATAGTAGTTTTAAAGAATGTAATGAATGATTCACGAAAGTTAAAACTTTGAAGGCACTCAACCATAAATAAATGTAAATAATAATCTAAACCTAAGTAGGTAATAATCTCGGTAAGCAATTTATAGTGTGATTTATTGGTCAGTATCAATATATAAATTTATAGTAATTTATTGCTTCTGTTTGATCAAACCAAATGTTTTATTTTAATACCAAACCTACTCATGTCAATCCAGAACAAAAGATCCATAGCATCCCGTTCATTTAAGATGGTTACGCTAATGAATGGCGCGGTCGCTTTTTAGTGACCTTTACAATTTGGTCGGCTTATTCAAGAATTGCTGTCTTAATCTTGTTTTTGTTAAAACTTTCATGATAGGCGTAATTGAAAGCTGAAATTAACAGGAAGGAATGTTAATGAATTACTTAAATTTGTTTAATGTATGCCATGTGTCTTAATGTTATGGAAACTGTGTATTCGATCGCTAAAGTACGACCGGTCTAAAATTTATCAAATTTGTTTATATCTTTATATCGTGTAAAGTAACAAAGCCTAAAATTCTTGACGTAGTAAGTGTCTACCACGGCTATTTTTTACAGCTGTTTATTTAATTATAAGTGCACTTATTTACTTGCAAATTCGTTTTTTCTGTTTTTCGAAACCATTTAATTACGTTGGTTTGCGACAACCAAATAAAAAAATAACGTTTAAACAAATTTAAACAAATGGGGAGGCGAAGGCAAAGTGAATTACAGATGGCGCTCAGTCTTTGGAACAATTGTCAGTTTGAGCTTATATTGTCTTGACTGTGTATTACGTGATTTTACTTTCTTAGATTGTATTTTTTTCGGTTTTGCGGACAAACAATGTATTCTATGCTAACTTTAGCTCATATAAAAGAAGAATTACGGAAAAGAAAAGCCAAAACAACAGGCAAGAAAGTTTATAGCAACTTACAAAAAATTGCTAACAAGCATTACATTTCTTTAAATTTCGTGTAAGATTTACAAGTAATCTTTTTATTTCAGATTAGAAGCATATGATTTAAATTTTAACAAAGCAACTGAGTGTGAATTTCCGTGTTTATAGTTGCCTGATGATGCCTTCTGTGCAATAGTAATTTCAGGTTCCTGTACTGGAATTTCTGTACCATCCAAAATTCCACGAACCGTTTTATCATATTTATTTTATTATTCTAAGTTTCTTGAATGACTCTGGCATATAAAATTCTATTAATTCTCTGTTTGGCCCCAATATTGGGCTTATTCCATATTTGATATACCTATCAAATTCATCCAAGTTATAAATATGTTAGAAACTGCTGAGGTTGAAATATTAAAGAGCAAAGCTGTTATAATTCAAATGTTGTTTTATTTTGGCGAAGCTTCATCAAATTCATGAAACATTCCTTTTGATTTATAATGTTTCTCAGGCTCAGCAAAGGAGAAAATCGAGAGAAAAGCATATTTTTTTTATATTTTTTTGCCTACAATTTTTTTTTGTTACTGGGAAATCGATGAACTCCAATATTTTACAAGTTACATGCATAACAATGCGGCATTTTCTCAGTATAAAATTAAAAAGTGCAATACTCCAAGAGATTCCCATATGTTTTGACACTTTCTTTGAGGCGGCCCGGTACCAAAGACCAAATGCCACCTATCGGGATAAAATTGCGCTTTTCCTCCCCATTAAGGTCTCTTAGTGGCATTTTTTTCAAACTTCTGCGTTGAACCGTTTTCGAGGTTTCGCTAAATCTGGGAAATCCCAAAACGTTACCCCAGCAAAAACTTAAATAACTCAAGAACCATAACACACACAATTTTTGCTATTTGCTAACATTTACTATGCAACAAAAGCTATCTATTAATGTATTTGGTTCCAGGCTGAAACAACTTTTTTTGCCAGGGTAATGTTTAAAACGTGACCCCAGCAAAATCAGTTTTTCTCAAATATCTTAAAAACTACAATTCACACAAATTTTGCTATTAGTAAACAAATTTCTCCTCATGACACACTAATTATAAACTTTTAGATTTTTGCATTCACAATGCTATTTTTATATTAAGATGAATAAATAATGAAAAATATTAGAAAAAATATTTTTCATTATTACATATTATCACATACGGGTGAGCCGATTTTTTCTAATATTTTTCATTATTTATTCATCTTAACACACTAATTATCTGATAAGGTCTCATCTCTCTAAAGCACAACTTTTTGCTGGGGTAACGCACACGTTAAATGAGTCCTCGCCTGCGGGGCACAGAGGCGCGAGGGGAGACGAGAACGGGGGTTGTGAGAGGTGCGGGCGGCAGGCGTTCGTCGCCCGTCGCCCGCATCGCCCCCTACATACAATAATACAACACACGCGCAGAAAAAGAATGGGATTGAAAATGGCGGCTCACCACGCTTACCACAACAAGTGTGAATGAGAGAGCGATAGGTGTGGCGTATAGTGTGCGAGCGGGATGTGTTTATGAACGACGTCAAGTGCGTTGTACAATGTTGTATTTTCAGCCAACTACCTATATGTTTGAAACAAAACTCGACAGTAATGGATTCTCAAAGGAAATTGCTGGTGGCTAAAACTCGACAATAATGATATCCCATACAACTTTGCTGCGTCACCATCGGAGGAGCACGGCAACCTCGACTTTGTTCAAAGAAGGTTGTCAAAATAATTACCATATTACAAGCTTTTTTGAGTAAATTCAATAATCTTCATTTTAAACACAACATATTGCATAAAATCTGTTTAATTAAATTTAGCTCCTACGGGGGGGGGGGGGGGGGGAGGGGGGGAATTATGTGTTTAAACCCAATGGTCGGGCTTAAACGCGTCTTTTGCCCATTTCTCTTTATGTGACATTTTGAATGGCCTATTTCTTTTATGTGGGTAGGCCAGATAAAAAAATGTGAGCAAAGGTGTGTGTTTCGCCGTGCCGAGCTGTGACGTCACTAAGGGTTTTTTACATTTAAATGAAATGTAAAAAACCCTTAGTGACGTCACATTCTCCATTTCTCCATAAATATTGCTTTAAAAATTCTAAAACTATTTTTCTCGCACTTCTGAAGGGCAAAACTAGAAACGATGGCGTCACATATTTTACGATTTATATCTAGTAATAATTATTGAATTGGAACTGACGAATTTAGGACCCCTCCACACGTCGTCGACCCCCTTAACGTGTGACGTAATTTATGGATGGCCCCAAATGGACCTCTGTCGCAAAAGTTACAAATCTGTTTTTCGCAAATGTATTGAAAAACGCCGAATGGTACAACTTTATTAATAATAATAGTATTTTTTTACAATTAATAAACTATTGTTAGGTATTTGTATTCATTTTCATTTTTCATTCAATTTGAAGATACCTAAATTATCAAAGAAAATGTTCTAAATACAATGTTTTGCGACTCCATCGTTTCTCTATTCTTCTTCTTTAAACTTTCGATGAAACCTCACAGGCATTTGGCGCGAAAATCAAACTTTACGATTGAAGGCGGAATGTCACTATGGGATACGAGGGGTGAGTGGGCGGAGCCTGTAAAAAAATTTTTTCACGAGGCGTCGTCTTAATCAAAAATTTAACAAAAATCACCATATATTTTACGTTACGAAACACACCTAGCAAACTTAATCACTCTAAGTAATCAAATTTAGAGCCAAACTAAGTATAACCACACACAACCAGGCTTTAAATCTGGTTAGTCTGACACTCTTTATATTAAAGTTATTCTTTTTCAAGATTGAATATATTTAAAGAGATCTTATAAGATCACATTTATCTAACAAACTATGCAAATACAGATAATTGGCAATAACCTCTCATAACATAGATCAAATAGCAATGGCTTTCATGTAAAAGCCTAGTTAGTATTTAGGTTGATCTTAGCAAAAATATTCAATAATAGTCACATAATTCGAATTCAAATCGCTGTGTTACGTCTTGAATAGTGAACTCCTAAACAGGATATACATATCCTTGGTACAATCCGTATTGACATATTGCATTCCGCTGTGGGGAGGTGCCACTAAATGTAAATTACTTGAACTTGAACGAGCTCAAAGATCACTCATAAAAATTATGTATTTTAAACCATACCGTTACCCTACCGGAGATCTGTATCGGCTCTGTGGTCTGTTATCTGTAAGAAAACTGTATCAATTAACGCTTCAATTACATAAAAATTTACCCTTTGATCCCACTAGACTAGCCAGAAGAAGAAATGACATTGTAGCTAATCCACTTCCAACTCGATAAAAAAATTATTGTTCTGAAACCTATCGCGTGTGATATCGAATGAAAGGGCTTTCTGAGCTGTTTCAAAAAATATATTTCAGCAGCTTCAGAATTACATTTCAGCATTTGTTTTAAATTAAACCAAAAATCATTTTAAAAAAATACGATACCTTACAAACATAAGTTTGGGCAAAAATTAGAAAAAATACTAAGTAAATATTTACAAAATTGCTTTCTTGGGGTTTAAAATTAGGCTATTACATATATTTTAAGGGTTATTTTACAAAAAAATACTTAACCACATCCGATCTGAAGGAGCCCAAACTTGGTATGTTCTGAAAATGTTTTAGATTTAATTTAAAACCAGTGGATGAAATGTATTGATGTGATCTATTTTTAGAACTGGCTTAGCAAGTTCTTTCATTAAAACACCTTCCATCTTATCACTTTTGTTCCGACGGCTGCGTCATGCATGCGTATTAAAAGAAAGAAAGAAAGAAAGAAAATAAATTTATTTTGAACAACACACAACGATACACAACATTACAAAGAAAGACAATCCAAATAACTAAACACATAGGTAAACAAAAACATTGCGCATCGTCGCGTGATGTCAAAACTGTACTCGGCTCAGTATAAGCAGCAGGCTAAGCCTGCTGCACTGATATTCTGCCGAGCACAGCAATGACATCAGGACCGAAAAACACAGATTTATATACAAAAAAATTTTTTTACACATTAAAAAGATAAAGTTTTACGTAGTACAAAAATTAGCACATTGACTTGTACTATTATTATATTGAAACAACGGTGATCGATTAAAGACTGATTTATTAATAGAGGGGTCGCACAAGCGTTTTCACAGATACCTTCAATATACTAACAGATACCATACACGATAGGTTTTAGAACAAAGAAAAATCCCCATACAAAAAAGATGACACCATAACTCCTCTACTAAGGGAAGAATTTTTAAGAACTGTTGGTCCAAAATATTGTTTTGAACTCAAGTGTACCAAACTGTGCTGTACGTAGATTTGCATTTTTTTTTTGCTATATATGCTATTAATATGAATTAAATGTATTTTTTCCTCACAATATTCGCCATTTTATAGTAACATTAAAAAAAATAAAAAATCTCGTTATTTTTATTCTCGGCAAAAAGTGGATTCGGTCGGTCCCTAACAAAATGCCAAAACTTTTTTTTTCTTTTGTGGTAGTTAGCGGCAAAGGAATAACCTCTCATTCTGCTGTTACTTTCGTATATATTTTTGTGTCAGAGATGTTTCACAAATCTGGGGTGCAAGACTGTTTTAACAAAACCATGTTTAATGCTTTTAAGCCAATCACAATGCACCTTTTAATCCTTAAACGGTGGGACTAACGCGTGAAAGCACTAAACTTAAGAATCGCCTACGTCTTTCTTATCTACAACTCGACCAAGTTAACTTAGCGAATGACAGTTACATGACGGCTAAGTTTATGACACCGTTTTAATTTGGTCGTGTTGTAGTTAGGAAAAGACTGGCGATTCTTAAGTTTAGTGCAATCGGCCATAAACGTTAAACTGTCACTCTGAATACGATTTGCGCTAAAATGGCGTTAGTCCGCAGTCTAACGTCGTGTTAACTTTAGCCCTAGTTTAACGAACGCACTCTGAATAACACAGGCATTGAAATGTATGTATAGAATCGACCTCGCGGCCCCGATTTTTGCTCCACGCGTTGAGGTCAATTGACCTCAACTCATTTAGTCACTCGCCAACGCTCACCGCGAACGCACGGTGTAATTGTGCCGATAAAAATGCCGACCTGTGTGTTGAAGACGTGCAAAAATCGTGCCACTACGAAGCAAAAAAATTGTGTAGTGACTTATCATCGGTAAGTAAACAAAACATCAACATAAACCAACCAAAACTAATTTTTATACATTATTTCTACTGAGCCGACATTTTGTATGAAAATCATAGATTATGAAAAGTGAACTATACAGATTGTATACGTAGGTACTAAACTAGGATAGGTGAACTAATAGCACAGTTTTACAATATAAGTATATTATTATATTCCGTTAAGAACTGCCTATGATGTAGGACAACACCGCCGCGCGCCGCCACAGTGTAGGTACTTAACTTACGCTGTCAGGCGAAAAATATGTCCAGGGGCTTGTCAAAAAAGAAAAAATAATTAAAAGTGATTATTAATCTTAAATCCCTACTGTATTTTGTTGTCGAGGCACATCCGTGCACAGAACAACTGTGCTCCATTGCCGCAATTACTCATCCTGCTCGAGTGGCAAGGCAAATAGTGAGTTCGAATGTGTACCTACGTTACCCCTAGCACGAATATCTATCTTGAAAAAAAAACGCGCGTGAAAGTGCTCAATAGAGTAATTGTCTATGAGAAAGGAGAGTGGGAAAATTTGTATAGGAAGTGGTCCATGAACCAAAAGCGACACTGTTGTTGTATTTATGTAGGGATACCTCAACTACACCCTTATGCAAAGCGGCATCAAAATCTGACTCGGTAGTTTAGAGAAAAAATAAATCAACACAGTATGTTTTTGTTACATTTTTTGTTTTGACTATTTTAGACTGAATTATACCTACATCAGTTTTGGCATCGTCGATAGTATAGTGGTTAATGTGTTTTCTCTTAACATATATTTTATATTTTTAATATATTTATGGATCCAGCTGAAAACCAGCGATGTGGAATAGACTCCACAACACAAGCTGAGTCTGGTCAGACCTTTCGGTCGTCTAATTCTAATTTTTAAGATCTGTATTGTATTGAAATCGCCAAATAAATGCTTACTTTACTAATGCCGTTGACTACCATTTGGATAGGCGCTGTGCCGGCCGGTTCGATCCCCAGTACGTTTCAAGTGTTTTTGAATTATAGAATTAATTGGTACGATTATTCAACGCTTTAATTTTGAGGGCGCATTTTTAGACGCTAGCTAGTGCATTATCTTCCCTTTTTAATTTCAATTTTATAAGATTTAATTGAAATTATAGGTTTTTATTTCAATTCGTTTATTTCTTTAATGCTATGACAGAGTAATTATTATAAGCAGCAGATAAAGCAGAGTATATGTAAAATCGTATTTGCAATTTTTTTTATAATAATATCGTATATGCGATTATTATGATATCAACTAGAACTAGCACTTTGTGAGCTTTTCGCGGTTTCCGGACAAGGATCTGGGTTAGTAAATATTTTTCCATGTTGCAATAGAAATATTTTTCCTAATAATAAAAACTATTCGACGACATCAAATACGGGTACTAAATGCCCATCCTCCTTTTTCGAGTAAGTATTTACATGTACCAATCACCTAATTAAATTGCGTTCTTATTAAATTTTATGCAATTTTATTAAACAATTAGGTATATCCTAATCATTATTATTATTACTACAATGGATACATGGAGAAATATTTTTCCATGTTTCCTTCCATATAGTACCTTATATTTTCCTAATAAAAAATCTATTCGACGACACCAAATAATTGTTTTGAGTGCGGATACTCAATGCCCATCCTCCTTTTTTTATTTTTCGAGTAAGTATTAACATGTACCTGTTACCTAATTAAATTGCGTTCTTACTATAATTTTATGCAATATTATTAAACAAGTAGGTATATCCTAATCATTATGAAGAATGTGTCGCATCTGTGTGCATGCTACTTTTTCTTTGACAACTCACGCTCGCACTGTCCATCAGGGTCTACAGATTGGGCGACATATCGCCAATTGGGCTATCTTTGGGACCGTCGCGGCTACTAAAAATTCTGGAATGGCGACTTATCGCCTGTTGGGCGACACGTTTTTCGACTTATTGATATCAGTTTACATAGTTTTCTCTATGTGTTCTCTAGTCTAGTTTTCTATGCGCACGGGGTGGGTAAGTAAGTGAACAAACAATCAAACAAGGAGTGAAAATGGGGTAAATAATAATATTAATAATCGTAATTCCAGTGTAATAAAACAGTAGCATGACACGTTTAAACGTTTTTTTTTGTTTTTTTTTCAAATTGGGCTACTTTGGGCTATCTTTTCATCGCAAGTGGCGACTTGACTAGTTGGGCATCTGGCAACCCTGCTGTCCATGCGTAGCCGCCATCTTTGCAATCGCTGCGGCAATTTGTGCCATAGATCTGTCCATTCTAGTTTACATACAGTTCAATGAACACAGGCAGAGTTTAGTGTAGTCTTCATAGATCGTAGGTAGTCTTCAATTTTTTTCACGCAACTGAAATTCTGAAACTTTTCTCTGTTACTAAAGTACCTAGCTTATTCCTACCTATAAAAAATATTTAGCCGATTTGATTTTTCGGACATTCTCCATTATAGAGCCGCGCGGTACATCATCATTCATAATTTCATCAATCAACCAACTCTCGATAAATAAAGCCGCCCCTGTTAGGCATGGCAATGGCAAGCAAAGCCGGCAAAGAGCATGCATGGGAGCAATAAAATTGGGTGAAAAACAAAGTAAGTATATTGTAAATAATAATACTCAAATTAAAAATACATCTGTTAAAATATAATATTATTATTAAATATTTAGCTATCTTTTTTGTGTCTCTTTAGTTGTCCCAAAGAGGCTTCAGATTGTTTAGTTTCTCCATCTGAAACTTTACTCTGCCTTTTAGTCTTGGTTGTTTCCATTACATCATCAGTATCACTTTCAACTTTTTTGAATTTTGCTGGACTTGAATAACTTTTTTTTTCTACATGCAATTCTGTCGACATATTTTTTGCTTGGTTTCTATTAGGTGTACTAGATTTTGTTGGGGATTTATTAGACTTTGAAGAATTTGGTAACGCATCCCCAATTTGCTTTTGAAGGTGTGGTTTTGTTTTATCGAAGTTGATATATGAAACTGTATTATGTTGATTTGAATTGGGGTCATCTAATTCATCATCACCATCAGGCCCTTGTTTTAACCATCTGTAAAAAAATATACCATTTTTTTTCATTCAATACCACACAGTACAGTGCGAGGCACGTATCTTGAAATTTTTTCGACGGAGTGGGGATAAGTTCGCGCATGTGTTCTTGTGAGCGACCAATAGCGCGCGCCCCTCTCCCGCCGCCCGCGCCCCTCTCCCGCCGCCCGCGCCCCTCTCCCGCCGCCCGCGCCCCTCTCCCGCCGCCCGCGCCCCTCACCCCAACGCATACCCAAAATACGCGTTCCGCGCAATCCCCACCCGATTTCAAGATTCGTGCCACTGACTGTATAAAGCTGTAAACACTCTGAAATTATTCTTGGAAATTGATTTAAGAAAATAAATAAAAGTAAAATAAAACTGCACTATGAAAGTAAATAATAATAATAAATTAGAAGTTCATTAAAAGTTATCAATCCTCATTAAGGCTCCGTACCGATTTTGTCGCTGACTGCCGCTCTCTCGCTCGCACATTTCATGTTTTCTCAAGATTTTTTAAATCTGAGTGCGTAAATGAAAAATGTGTCTCGGCCATTTTTCGCAATATAAGATTACGGACATTTCAACATAATATTTCAGTAACGAGTTGCTGAAGTACAAAAAGTAATCGTACTTGTCAGTTTAAATAACTGTTAGAAACGATAACTTTTTGTACTTTAGCAACAAAAAGCTGAAATATATTTTAAAATGTATGTAATCTTATATTGCGAAAAGTGGCCGAGACACATTTTTCAATTACGCACTCAGATTTAAGAAATCTTGAGAAAACATGAAATGTGCGAGCGAGAGAGCTGCAGTCAGCGGCAAAATCGGTACGGGCTCTTAAAGATATTTCAATACTACCTTTCATCTAATTCTCCTCTTATGTAAGGTAAGGCGCCAAATAAATCAAGTACAGCTATCCGAAAAACAACCTGTTGACCTTCTTCAATATCGGCACCAACCCATTTGTTTCCTGGTTCTTCAGTTGGCCGTGGTATAACTACATTGAATACTCTGTAACAAACAAAAAAATAGTAGTAATCCACATATTTTATTACTTTTCAGTTACCGTCATATTTCTGCCAATTTACATAAAACCTTAACTTATGTTATGATACACCGAAACCTTTCTCAGGAATCACTCTATCATTTGGTGAAAACTGCATCCGTTCAGTAGTTTTTGATATTATTGTGAACATACAGACAGATGCGGCGAGGGACTTTGTTTTATAATATGTAGTGATTGATACTTTCGCAAATACGATTGTTATTTTTGAGTAATAATAATGAAACCTTTTTAAAATAAAAACCTTGAATAACTTATTCTTTATTTTTTTTCATAGATTTTCATGCATACTTTAGCTAACTATTATTCTTGCATTTTGCATTCATATTTTGGGCTGTTTATGTTGCATCTAATCTGGTTTTTAATAATAAGCATAATCATACCTGTGTGCAAGGATACCCAAATGTGTAGGGCTCTTTTTGTTAACCACTCCTTTCAATGTTGCTCCCACATACGGCTTAAATATAAAATAGTCAGCTTGTACTTGGAAGTGGATGTCTGCATTATCATTTCTTATGGATCCAACATTTTGCAATATACGAAGGTTTTTGTAGCTCAGCAGAATGCCATTAAATCTGCAAATTAGTACATTTAATACATTATTACAGTTTCTTTACCTACATATTCATTAAATGATGTAAATGCAATCAGAGAGTCAGGAGGCTAAGCGTGTCTGCAGACTACAGACTTTCTAACGGCTAATAGTTGGTTTTAATATGAAGAATCGGCCGATACTAAATAGTTGTAGTTGTAGCGCACTTGCATACTTTTTCATACTGATTAAAGGCCTGACCCAACTATTGGCCGACGGTTCGGTCTGTGTAATTTCAAAATCTATTGCAATCGCTTTCATTTGACAGATGGATCTGACACATTAGTACATTTCTTTGGTAAGTTTTTATTTGTGCCAAAAAGAAGTATCAATACTATCAAGTATCAATGTGAAAGCTATTGTGACCGATTTTGAAGTTAGACAATAGATAGGCAGGTTCAGGGCGCTTAAGATATACATTATTGCTCTCATTGAAAGCTCTCAAACCAAAACTTTGGCAATGCAATAATTCCTGGAGAGCTGAACTGTATCAAATGTGTGGGTACAATTTGATTAAAGATGTTTAAACTTACTCTTTGTCAAATTTTCCGATTTTGTAATCTAATAGATTTTTTACAGACTCCTTCAGGTTTCCAAGACACCACGGTTGTAGCGCCAGATTTTGAGTAACTTTTTTTTCAACAACACAGGAGTTCTTGTCGTTTACCAGTTTTCTTAATTCCTTCAGATCAAACGTTATAATTGTTGACATTGTCTTTGTAATTTAATAATTTATTTAAAAATGTTGCAGAGAAATTAAATCTCAAAAGCAAAAGTAAAAATTATTTCTCAAATTTTTCATCTCAATCGCACTCAATCTTGATTTTTGTTTGACAAATTGACAGTTGAGTCATTGAGTCAGTTAACATGACAGTTCCAAATCACGCCAACAGCACTGTTAGCGTATAATCTATTAAATTAAGAAGGTACACAAATACCCTATTTATGTAATATTTTGTGACTATTTAATTTGGTCGGATTCGCGCTAACAGCGCTGTGAGCGTGATTCGGAACGCGGGGTTTGACTGTGTGTGTGTTGTGCTTTTGACAGATTGTTGTTGTTGCATCTTAAGGCGGGTCCATAGCTCGTGTTTTGCTCTACACAATCAACAAAAACATCTACACAAAACATTGTTAATTCGCGAAATATTTTTGTGTAGAGAAACAATGTTTTTGCTTTCCGTGCCTGGTGAAAAACACGTACACAAAACATCAGTGTGACCAGATAAATTTTTACGAAAATATCGAAGCACCTCAAAAAAAAATACTGAAATATACCAACTTGCACATGCAAAATATACCGGTAAAAATACTGATTCTCAAAACAGGTTTTATTAATTTATCATCACAATAAATGGAATTGTACCTATTTTATTAATATTCTATTCGAAGGCAAAACTAGACATGATTTCCGGAATAAAACGCTATATCACGCGATATAAATCGATCATGCTAGGCAGGCAGATATACCTAAACCTTTGGTCACTTATAAAATTTCATACATTTTTGAGTCATGATAAGTACTATCCCCGTCAATTGGTAATGCGCCTGGCGGCCATAATTTTAACCTCAAAAACAAAAAAAAACAATTATCAATTTTTTATACACCGTCATTTTGTAGTCGTTTTAATTAACTTAAGGGAGTGTTCTACTAACGGAACTAAACATTTTTGCCAAAGAAACATGGGTCGAAAAACGACAAAAAAATTGACTTTCCCATACTAATAAAATGTTTTAGCCGTCTACTTAGTATGGGAGACCCAAAATTTTCTGTCGTTTTTCGACCCATGTTTCTTGGGCAAAAATGTTTATTTTCATTGGTACAACACACCCTTAAGTTAATTAAAACGACTACAAAATGACGGTGTATACCTAGACCTATCTTATTGAAAATAATAATTCAATAACTAATATTTTTAAGATGAATAAATAATGAAAAAATATTAGAAAAAATCGACTCACCCGTAGCAACTCAGACATGATTCAAACCCGCACCCTTGGGAATCCGGCCCAATGCACTACCAATTATGCTACCGAGCCACCAATGAATTTGGCGAAATTTTCTAATACTTTTTACGTTTCCGCTGAAGATCAGCGCCATCTCACCAATTTTCTAATATTTTTTCATTATTTATTAATCTTAATATAAAAATAGCATTGTGAATGCAAAAATCTAAAAGTTTAAAACTAATATTTTATTAGATTACCTAATACAATTTCCTTGTTTCATGACATGACATTTTTAGTTGCGGATCACGTCAATGTGGATCTTAATGTGACAAGGTTCCATTACGCATTACCAATGAGCGGTTTTCAAAAGGCAGTTTAAGAAAAAAAAGTAGTTCATAAAATAGAACTAGATGTCGTTGTACTTAGTAGGTAGCTTTTTATAAAAAATATGAAATGTAATTACTTTTTTATTATACGTATGTTGAGTATATGGTTTGTTGCGTTGTGCGTTGATTGTCCGATGGCGTGTTACGAAGAACTTTTCTATGACCAATATGACCATTAGTGGGAAATAATATTTAAAAAAATCTACCTTGTTGAAGTAACGCCATCTGTCGACATAAAATTTTATTAAAATTCTCTGCTGTCAGAAAACCGCTCATTGACGGGGATAATAATAGGCTAACATAAAATGCTAAATTGGCAACACTGAAGTTTTGTCTACACAAACCACGCAATCGCTGTGGACGGCGTGTGTAGAGAAACATGTTTCGCGAAACAATGTTTTGTGTAGATGTTTTTGTTGATTGTGTAGAGCGAAACATGTGCTATGGACCCGCCTTTACTTTATGGGTGCATTCATATTCATATTCATATTCATTTAATCTCCACAAATTTATAATAGTCGTACATAACATAAAATGTTAGTGGTTAAAGTTGTTTTTGTTATTATAAATTCACCTTTTCAAGGTATTGAGATATATAAAGGTATTAAAACTAAATATTATATTATCTGCTAAATGAAATTAAACGCGTAACAATTCTTTTAAAATTCAATCATATCAACAATAAATAAAATAAAATAAATCTATATCCGGGTTATTGTTAACTCGTCCCTGAAGATAATTCGTCATCAGAAAATCGATAAAAAAATATATGTAAACTCGTCCCGGGTAGCATTTTAAAAATAAAATAGATTTTTATTATTTTTATCTATTGTAAACTCGTCCCTGGTGATTTTGTAAGGAGTTTTCGTATGGACTGCAGAAAAATCAAACACTCAACATAATAAAATCATTATTTATTTATTTTTAAATCACATTTTGGATAACAGAATTAATATATACTTATACATGGTGTAACAATGTACTGTAACGAGCAATAAACCAAAAAATCTAATATTATGATTTAGTCATATATAATAAAAAAAAATACAGTCTTAATGATAAAATTTGCAGAGGTGTAACAATGTGCTGATTGACTTAAATCTTAATGCCATGAAACAATCAAATGTTAATAAGTTATATTTATCTAATGACCACACAAATATTTTTATATTTTATATTTGCACAAGCGCATTTAAAAAGAGATAGATAATCGCGTGCAAGTCCGGCTGCCCTACGCAGAAGTCAAGTAACTCAGTTAAAAAAAATCATTTTCTTTTTAAGCAAAGCAAATCGCATTTACCATTTTTTTATTTTATTAAAATTCGGTTTGATTCGGGAAATATAGTCAATAATTTGTTTCAACAATCTTTTTCCATTTGCAAAATCTACGCTAAAACAAAAATATTTCCAGTTTCTAACTGAAAAACAAGCAAGTCGTATCAAGATACTTGTATTCAAAATAGATTAGCAGATACTTGATTTCTATGTATTTATTTTATAGTATTAAGGACTATATTCTATGGCTCTATGCAAAGCTGAAAACAAGCACAATACTAAAAGTACAATAGAGAATCTAAGTAACTTGTTTATAGCGTAGAATATTATTGGCAAATCAATATAATATATATTCTACGCACAGAACACTATTTTCGTTCGTAAAAATGTGGGTAGGTATGAGAACTATTTTTTTACAGAAATATGTTTTTACCTTAAATACCAATGACATTTTAACATTTTAGTGATCAGAATATCTATATTTTTCAATAAAAACACTAAATAACGTTTTCAAGCTCTCCTATAAAGTTTGTCTGTAATGAGATACTTGGATTTGGTTTAGGGCAGCCGAAGTGCATAACAGGTTAATGCGTAAAGGCTGGCTGGAAGAGGTAGGGGGGGACGGAGTGTGCCACGCGGTACCTTATTACTGTATCTTATTATGATCTTTCAACGCTCCCCGCTCTCCACACCCCTCTCAGTAGATGCGTCCATCTATCATGGCGTGGCATTGATAAACATTTACCTATTTTAAAAAAGTACCAGGGTTACATAAATCTAGAGAAGGGTAATTTTTATATCCCGAAGAAAAGGAAATGATTAAAAATAGTTTTAAATGTAATGTACAAGGGTGATCTGAGGATCTCATAGCAGTCAAAAGGCGAAAAAATTTCACTGCTCCCCGCATTCCACGAATCCCCCTTCAGTAGATGCATCCATCCATCTTGCGTAGTCAAATTGTTACTTTGAAATATTTATTAGCGGCCAACTTGTTTGCTAACGGTACTTCTTGCAAATATGATATAAATCAATAATAGGGACGAGTTTACTATACCATGTATGTACTTGGGACGAATTTACATATAATTTTTTTTATGAGGGACGAATTTACTTTCAATGTATGGAACTTTTCAAATCGTGACGAGTTTACATACGGGACGAGTTTACATTAACCCCTATATCCTTATCAAAAATTCGATAAAACAGAGTTACAGTTTACATTCAAAATATTCTTTCATGTTATAAAATGATTTGGCAAATAATATATTTTTCAGTCTATGTTCAAATGTACTATCTTGGAGGGCTTTGAGATCATTAGGTAGGTGGTTATATACTTTAATGGCCATGTAATACGCATTGTTTTTAAATAAGGATAAATTTACTGCAGGTATAACTATATTATGTTCACGACGACGAGACACATAGTGGCTTTGTATTTCTCCGATTTTAGGGAAGTGGTGTGATTTTTTCACGAAACGGCACAGTTCAAAAATATACATACTTGTTACTGTGAGGGAGGACTCCTAATTTCTGGAACAACATTCTGCAAGTATCTCTACGACCGGCTAGCGCTATAATTCGCATGCAACGCTTCTGCAAGACGAACACTGTAGGCGCATCAGTTGAATTGCCCCAAAGTACAATGCCGTACCGTATCCATGCCGCAGCGTAGCTATGGTACGCAGCAAGTGCGCACTCTTCGTTGGTGCATTTTCGAAGCTCACGTAATGCGTATGAGAAGCGACTAAGTTTGCTTACAATGGAGTCTACGTGCAATTTCCAAGATAAATGTGAATCTACAACTATGCCTAACTGTCGATATGAATCTACTATTTCAATGTCGTGACCTTCATGTTTTATGTTAGTGCTTAGTCCAGTTCTTTGGTAAGGCCTAAAGTGTACGACTTTTGTTCTATCATAGTTGAGTACTAGATTTATTTCATTAAGATGTTGTGAAACTTTATTTAAGGAATCAGAGATAAGTGTGTTAGCGTTGGTGGTATCGTCATAATCGCACGGAATTATTAAAGTGGCGTCATCAGCAAATAAGACAAGTTTGTGGGGTACTACTGATGGGAGTTCGTTTATGTAGACTAAGAATAATAAGCATCCCAGCACACTTCCTTGTGGAATTGACCCAGGTACCGACGCGCTAAATTAAGAATTAATTAAGAGCCATATGACGTATCGACTGTGATTTTTGGTTAAAATGGGGAATTTTGGCGTTGTCGATCTCAGAAACAAACATACATTAACAATTTTGACTTATTGAATAGTGCAGAATAGCTATTGGAATAGTTCGTAGCGGCCTCGCTTTTTGTAAATTTTGCTTAACTTTTTAATTAAACCCAAAATTGCAGAGAAAGATTTTCATAAAATGCGCGAGGGCACGTTTTTGAGCTCATGGATTGGACTACTGGTATAAACAAATGAAATAAAAAAAATTGAATGTTATTTCTTATATAGTAGAATAGTTCATAGCGGCCTCGGAATTTTGAAATATCATTGAAATAATATAGAAAAAAAATCTTATTCTAAACCAAAAAACTACGAAAATCGCTTTGAGTTAACTGTGAATTTCTCCTATCTACGAACATAATTATTGAGCAAAATTTATACCCAAATAATTGTTACTTCATAAGGAATAAAGATTTAATAATTTTTAAGCATGAATTTGTTATTTGAATTCAATAATAATGAGAAATCTAACTGCAAAATTACTACAAAATGCGATGCACCGACCGTCAAATATTTCACTCTTTGTCAGTACCGCGCGAGCGCTCCTCAGTGTTGGACGTGTGTCGAATTTCTGCGTCAGAGGCACGTTCTGCCGACGAGTGCGGTTGTTTCATATTTCGCTCTTGTGTTAGGATTCGGAACGACCAAAGAACTTTTAATTAGAAAAACTTCGTTTTCCGTTTGGAATACGAATAATTTAAACTTTCCTATATTCTAAATCAAATAAAATGTTTTTCTGAGGAGCACCATAAAATTTTAATAACAAAAACACAAAAACATGATCAGGGAATTGAACGCGCCTCAGTACTAGTCTGTAGTATAGTGCGACTAATAAGATTTGATCATCTAAGCACAGTACAGGCACAGCCTAAAGATAGTTCATACAGTCGATCATCGGAGGCGTCTAGACAGAGCAATTGTGCGGGGTGGTGCGGTATAGGAGGGGGGTGGGAGGGCCCGAGAGGCCATACTTTGGCAATGTATGCATCTCGGGCCCTATCCCGACAGGGCTTACGCTTTCGATTGGGTTATATTTATATTGATTGAAAATTGTATTTGCAATTTTTTTTACGTTGGTGTCATGAAAAGTATTTTTGGCACGATTTTGATGTTAGATTTGGAATTCAAAATGGCGGCCGCACATTGCTGTATTTGTTTATACTGGTGGATTTTTGTTTGTGGGCCGATTTCGATGAAACTCGGTTTTTTGTACTATTTTGACAAGAAAATAACAATGAAATGTTAAAAAACTAAAAAATCCAAGATGGCGGCCATCTTTTTTGTTTGTAGGCCGATTTCGATTAAACTCGGTTTTTGGTTCTATTTTGACAAGAAAATAACAATGCTTTGTTAAGAAAATAAAAATCCAAGATGGCGGCCATGTTATTTGTGGGCCGATTTCGATGAAATTTGGTTTTTGGTACTATTTTGACAAAAAAACAACAATGCTATGTTAAAAAAAATAAAAAATCCAAGATGGCGGCCATCTTTTATGTTTGTAGGCTGATTTCGATGAAACCCGGTTTTTGGTTCTATTTTGACAAGAAAATAACAATGCCATGTTAAAAAAATCCAAGATGGCGGCCAACTTTTTTGTTTGTGGGCCGATTTCGATGAACCTCGGTTTCGGGTACTATTTTTAAAAGAAAACCGGAACGCAATGTTGATAATGACAAAAATCCAAGATGGTCGCTAATTTGTTTATTTATCTTTTTGTTCAGCCACAGCAACAACAGCAACGCAATGTTGAAAATATTAATAAATCACAAATGGCGGCCAACTTTTTTGTTTGTGGGTCGTTTTTGATGAAATTCGGTTTTTGGTACTATTTTGACAAAAAACAACAATTCTATGTTAAAAAAAAAAACAAGATGGCGGCCATCTTTTATGTTTGTAGGCAGATTTCGATGAAACCCGGTTTTTGGTTCTATTTTGACAAGAAAATAACAATGCCATGTTAAAAAAAAATAAAAATTCAAGATGGCGGCCATCTTTTTTATTTCTGGGCCGATTTCGATGAAACTCGGTTTTTGGTACTATTTTGACAAGAAAACAGCAACGCAATGTTAAAAAAATAAAAATCCAAGATGGTGGCCAACTTTTTTATTTGTGGGCCGATTTCGATGAACCTCGGTTTCGGGTAATATTTTTATTAAAAGAAAACAGGAACGCCATGTTGATAATGACAAAAATCCAAGATGGTCGCTAACTTCTTTATTTTCTTTTTGTTCAGCAACAACAGCAACGCAATGTTGAAAATATTAATAAATCACAAATGGCAGCCAACTTTTTGTTTGTGGGTCGATTTTGATGAAATTCTGTTATGGTACTATTTTGACAACAAAACAGCAACGCAATGTTGAAATATTAAAAAATCCAAGATGGCGGCCAACTTTTTTGTTTTTGGGCCGATTTCGATGAAACTCGGTTTTGGGTACTATTTCAAAAATAAAACAGCAACGCAATAATAAAAATTGAAAAAAATCCAAGATGGCGGCCAACTTTTTTGTTTTTGGGCCGATTTCGATGAAACTCGGTTTTGGGTACTATTTCAAAAATAAAACAGCAAAGCAATAATAAAAATTGAAAAAAATCCAAGATGGCGGCCAACTTTTTGTTTTTGGGCCGATTTCGATGAAATTCGGTTTTAGGTACTATTTCAAAAATAAAACAGCAACGCAATAATAAAAAATGAAAAAAAATCCAAGACGGCGGCCAACTTTTTTGTTTTTGGGCCGATTTCGATGAAACTCGGTTTTAGGTACTATTTCGAAAATAAAACAGCAACGCAATAATAAAAATTGAAAAAATCCAAGATTGCGGCCAACTTTTTTGTTTTTGGGCCGATTATGATAGAACTCGGTTTTTAGTACTATTTCGACAAGAAAACAGCAACGCAATAATAAAAATATAAAACATCCAAGATGGCGGCCAACTTTTTTGTTTTTGGCTAATTTCGATGAAACTCGGTTTTTAGTACTATTTCGACAAAAAAACAGCAACGCAATAATAAAAATTGAAAAAAATCCAAAATGGCGGCCAACTTTTTTGTTTTTGGGCCGATTTCGATGAAACTTGATTTTTGGTACTATTTCGACAATAAAACACCAACGCAATAATAAAATATAAAAAAATCCAAAATGGTGGCCAACTTTTTTGTTTTTGGGCCGATTTCGATGAAACTCTATTTTTGGTACTATTTCGACAATAAAAGAGCAACGCAATAATAAAAATATAAAAAATCCAAGATTGCGGCCAGCTTTTTTGTTTGTGGTCCGATTTAAATAAAACTCGGTTTTTGTTACTATTTCGATAAGAAATCAGCAACGCAATTATAATAAAAAATCCAAGATGGCAGCCAACTTTTTGTTTGTGGTCCGATTTAAATAAAACTTGGTTTTTGTTTCTATTTTGACAAGAAAACAGCAACGCAATATTAAAAATATTAAAATTCCAGGATGCGGCCAAATTCTTTAATTGTTTTACTTTTTTTTACAACCGAGTTACATCAAAATCAAACCAAAATCAAAGTCAAGTAAGTTCGCAGTCATCTTGACCTTTTGTCATTGTTTACATTGCGTTATTCTTGTCCTTTATGGGAGAAATTAAGTTTGGGTATTATTTAATCGGGTTAAAGTACAGTCAGCGTTAAATTGATATGAGCGTCTAGAGTAGCCAAAATTATCTGAAAACAAAAATTAACAGATCTCGTGCCTCTCACGACCTTCTGGTACATTGAAAATTAATTTAATGAATTTAACAAAATATTTATTTTTATTCCATTCTTATATATTTTAATATTTTATTGAATGGTGACTTATTTTATTGAATTTTTCTAAAAATTTTCAAACTTTTTCTGAAATAACCTAATAAAAAAAATAATCAAAATTAAATTCAGCATGCGAGACTCTCGCGCCGACTTCATCATCACTCGAATGTGCTATAACAACCCTCATTTTATTGCAATTGTAAACTATGCTTCCCTTTTTTTATTTATTTATCCTTACATATAATAAAGCAGTAAAAAAAGTGTGTCTGTACATTACATATATTTCAAAAAAAAAATATGTGGGACGATGGAGACATAGTAATAGAGTAAGAATTTAGAAAAAAAGTGTGTCTGTTTGTTTGTCTGTTTGAACACGCTAATCTCAGGGAATACTGAACGGATTCGAATAAAACTTTTTTTGTAATATAGCTGTTAAGCCTGGGTATAGTTAAGAGTATAATGATTTTGGAAATTGGAACACCTGATGCATTACCATACAAAACTATACAAAATACAAAAATGACACCTTAACAAAAGTTGTTCAGCCTGATGAGCTTTTTTTGTTGAGATATAAAAATCTAAGATCTGGAACACCTGGATGACCTTATATGAATACGCCGGAGTAATAATGTCCACGCGTACGAAGTCGCAGGCATCAGCTAGTCAAAAATAAAACATTACATTAGTGTTACACGCACCAAAAATCACGTAGATTTGTCCGGTGCGGATTGATTTGATGCTAGTACGTATGACAACATTATGTAGGTAAATACTATTATACTATTACTTAGGTAGGTAAGTACAAAGAGAATGTAAAAAAACTAGCGTTTTACGTAAAGATATTTTAGAACTGACAAAAAACATCGAATTACTCACTTACTAGTCTTACTACAAGCGCAGACTACATAATACTATAGAAACAGGTAAAGACTATAACATTTATCTATAACAAGTGAGTCGTATATAATCAAAGGCGGCAATGAAGGGTATTTGTCAAAAATGACTTATTGATGCAGCAGCATTGCAAATTCTAAACGTCATCGACTGTTAATATTGTTAATATTAAGGTTTTAAGTTTAACATTTTTCATTATTTTTTATCTTTAAATCAAATAGACAATGCAACTTATTGGCCCAATTTTTTTAAAGGTATGGTACAGGAATGAAACTTGTTTCCAAGTAAGTATAAATTTTATCATTAGGGTTAACTTTTACTATGGCACCAAAAAATCTTAGGTGCCACTAACGCCAGAAAAAAATCGTTCATATTTTTTTTGGCTTCAGTGCAGTTGTAACTTTTTTTCACCAGGATAGATATTTTGGTGCCTTAGTAAAAGTCAGCCCTAATGATAATATCGATATTTCGAAACAAGTTTCATTCCTGTTTCATACTTTTCAAGATCTGTCTATTGGGCAAACCCAGATGACGAAGCTAAAAACTGACGACGGACGCATCATCTCAGCAAAGCCTGAAATCCTGAGGGAGATCGATAGTTTCTATGGGCAGTTATATTCCACGCAGATACCTGTTGAAAGCAAAGCTAAAGACCCCAGAGCCAAGCTTACACTACACTATACCCAAGATACTTCGGACGTAAGCATGCACGAGATTAGTATGGCTCTCAAACAGCTGAAAAACAACAAGGCGGCGGGTGACGACGGAATCACTATAGAACTTCTGAGAGCGTGGTAAGCCGATACTTAAAGTCCTCCAGAAGCTTTTAAATTTTCATCAAAATTAGCCCAAAAACAAAAAAGTTGGCCGCCATCTTGGATATTTAATATTTTTATTATTGCGTTGCTGTTTTATTGTCGAAATAGTTCCAAAAAACAAGTTTCATCGAAACCGGCCCAAAAACAAAAAAGTTGGCCGCCATCTTGGATATTTTATATTTTTATTATTGCGTTGCTGTTTTCTTGTCGAAATAGTACCAAAAATCGAGTTTCATCGAAATCGGCCCAAAAACAAAAAAGTTGGCCGCGATTTTGGATTTTTTCAATTTTTATTATTGCGTTGCTGTTTTTTTGTCGAAATAGTACTAAAAACCGAGTTTCATCGAAATTAGCCCAAAAACAAAAAAGTTGGCCGCCATCTTGGATATTTTATATTTTTATTATTGCGTTGCTGTTTTCTTGTCGAAATAGTACTAAAAACCGAGTTCTATCAAAATCGGCCCAAAAACAAAAAAGTTGGCCGCCATCTTCGTTTTTTTTCAATTTTTATTACTGAGTCGCTGATTTTTTTTCGAAATAGTACCCAAAACCGAGTTTTATCGAAATCGGCTCAAAAACAAAAAAGTTGGCCGCCATCTTGGATTTTTTCAATTTTTATTATTGCGTTGCTGTTTTATTTTCGAAATAGTACCCAAAACCGAGTTTCATCGAAATCGGCTCAAAAACAAAAAGTTGGCCGCCATCTTGGATTTTTTATATTTTTATTATTGCGTTGCTGTTTTACTGTCGAAATAGTTCCAAAAAACAATTTTCATCGAAACCGGCCCAAAAACAAAAAAGTTGGCCGCCATCTTGGATATTTTATATTGTTATTATTGCGTTGCTGTTTTCTTGTCGAAATAGTACTAAAAACCGAGTTTCATTGAAATCGGCCCAAAAACAAAAAAGTTGGCCGCCATCTTGAATTTTTTTCAATTTTTATTATTGCGTTGCTGTTTTATTTTCGAAATAGTACCCAAAACCGAGTTTCATCGAAATCGGCTCAAAAACAAAAAGTTGGCCGCCATCTTGGATTTTTTATATTTTTATTATTGCGTTGCTGTTTTACTGTCGAAATAGTTCCAAAAAACAATTTTCATCGAAACCGGCCCAAAAACAAAAAAGTTGGCCGCCATCTTGGATATTTTATATTGTTATTATTGCGTTGCTGTTTTCTTGTCGAAATAGTACTAAAAACCGAGTTTCATTGAAATCGGCCCAAAAACAAAAAAGTTGGCCGCCATCTTGAATTTTTTTCAATTTTTATTATTGCGTTGCTGTTTTATTTTCGAAATAGTACCCAAAACCGAGTTTCATCGAAATCGGCCCAAAAACAAAAAAGTTGGCCGGCATCTTGGAATTTTTATATTTTTGAATATATCGTTGCTGTTTCCTTGTCAAAATAAAAAGAAAAACTGAGTTTCATTGAAATCGGCCCACAAATAAAAAGTTGACCGCCATCTTGGATTTTTGCTATTTTTAACTTTGCGTTGCTGTTTTCTTGTCAAAATAGTACCAAAAATCGAGTTTCATTGTAATCGGCCCACAAACAGAAAAGTTGGCCGCCATGTTGGATTTTTGTATTTTTATTAACATTGCGTTGCTGTTTTCTTGTTAAAGCAGTAACAAAAACCGAGTTTCATAGAAATTGGCTACCAAGCAAAAAAGTTGCCCGCTATCCTGGATTTTTTATATTTTTAACATTGTGTTGCTATTTTTTTGTCAAAATAACACCAAAAACCGAGTTTCACCGAAAACGGTCAAACCGGCCCATAAACAAAAAGACATAACCATACTCCATAGTAACATAAAATGTAAGTACTTTTTTAGAAACGACTACTGGCAACACTAGAAATCGTGGAATTTGCATTCCGGAATTCAGATAAATCAAGAAAATACTGTGATCCATGATTCCACAGCCTACACACCTTAGATAAGAGAAGTAAGTAGTTTGGTTGACACAAATTTTTATCAACGCCATCTATCGAGCCAACAGTTTTTTTTCATTACGAAAAGCCTATTGAGCCTTCAAGACAAGGTCCAAAATAAATTGAAAATTTTTGACACTTTGTATAACCTGATGTGCTGCTGACTATACTTAGGCATGATTGTTAATTCAAAGTTTTACCCCTTCTTTTCCACTCATTATTAATTACACAATAATAATAATGTGGAGACAAAAGTACTTAATAATTAAGTTTATATGAATAAAGCTTATTTGATTACGGGAACGGAGCGCGGAGCAGACGGAGTTCGCGCGTCCACATATGCTCCGAGGTTCGCGGAGCGCGGAGCGCGGCCTAAGTGGGGACACACCCTGAGACAGTACAGGACAGGATTATTTTCCGCAAAATTTTAAACAGACGGCATCACAAATAACCATGCATATCAGCCATTTTTAATGCACCTGCTGCTGAGGAACAGGCCTTTGTTTTTTTTTGTTGTGGATTGTGGATGTAATAATACATTGTTACATTTCTTATAACAGTGTCACAAAAACCTATTTAGGCCCTTAGGCTAAAAAGTTTGGCGACCCATGTTCTAACTAAGCTATAGTTTTAATCTAAAACGAAAAACTTCCTTTGCTAGATAAAGCACTAGGTAATAAAATATTTTTTTATTTTTAACAAATATATCATCTGTCCCATTTATGCTATCATCTTCCTATAATCTGTTTCTTCACATGCAAATCCATGGCAGTCTAAAAATGTGCGGCATGGGGATAACAAATTACTCCATAGAAATACTAACAAACATAAAACTTTGGGCAAAGTATCAAAATCGCTTGGTCATTAGTTTCAACACAATATTGTGAACTCGTGAGTTGTCGTTAACGCTTCAGTATGTCTTACTAGTCTGTGAATATACGCAGAGTGCAGATTTGTCATATGGCTCTTAAACAAATTAATTAAACAATCGCTAAATTAAGAGCTAATGGACGTAGTTAAGCAGAAAGGACTCAACCCACACTTTGGCCAAAATTGAGTTATATATGCCATCGTACTCCTGAGGGTCGAATCTATAATGTAGTGAAAACGCATTTTTGTAAATGTGCACCACGGAAACTAGTTTTTCTTACTACCCCGACTCAACCCACAGTATGAAGAGCACAAAAATAGTATTTGCAGAATGAATTCAGTCCGCTTGAATTGTTTCTGAGTAATGTATTTCTGTGAGTATGTACTTAAGATCCATAAACCAGAATAAACTCAAACAGTTTGGATTCTTTCTCAGAATCAGTTTTGACTAGAAATATCATTTTATCAAATAACTGAAACGACTTAAACGTGTTAGGTCATTTCTGTGTTATAGGTTTAATGAAACACAATATTTCTTTTTGTTTATCAGAAAACTCTAAACATATTTGGTCGTTTCGGTTTAGTGGGTTTACTGGAACATCATTATTTCTTTTTGTTTATTCGAAAAGACTCAAAACACTTAAGATATTTAAAATAACGGATGTAGATGAACAGCACATTACATAATGAAATTGCCAAATTGACTCTGGCAGGCTGAGTTGTTTGTAAATAATAGATTAAATGACTGATTTAAATACGATTAATTAAACTGAAACAAGTTGTATTATTATATGGCCATATTTTGAAATAGATTTCGAGATATTAAGTAAAAAGTGTATTTTCTTTTCCCTTTCTCAGAAAGGACTTAAAATTACCACTCGACTGAAAAATTGGTTATTAAAAGAAAAAAACAAGTTAACTTATTAAAATTATTAATATTTAATATCTTTAAACATAATGCTATGAAAATTACGTTAATCCGCCATGATTAAAATAACAAAAATGGAAAAATAAGACCAAAATACCAGCTTCACTCATCTTCGTCCATGTTGAAGTCTAGGGTTGGTCTGTACCCATCAATATCTTCATTGATATTGATGTTTCCTTCGACCATCTTTATTAACCCAAACATAGACCTGCCCTCTTACTCAAATGGCCAACATTCTATGCGTTTGAACGTTACGCTTACTCTTAAAACTTTAAAATAAACAGTAAAATATAAAATTAAAGTGCCGTAAGTTTGTCGATTCCATGCAGTACGACAAAGTCTGTGATTAACATAAGTTCGCGACATGTGTTTTAATCGTCTATTGCTCATATTTACGCTTTAATAGTAAGCGTAGCACTCAAACGTACCTATAGAATGGTGGCCATTTGAGTAGGGGGGCTGAGACTATCAAGCTTTGCTTGAGGAATAAGTTGTCCCTGAGGCCAAAGGACATCAAAATCTTCTACTAATAATTTAGCTAGCACACCTTTCTTTGAATATCTTCACTCTCTGATATCAAAGTACCCAATTAAGCAGAAATGGTTCTTCTTTTTTTAATAAAATCTGTTTTGAAGACAAAACAGCCAGTTTACTTTATTTTTTTTGTACATACTTAACAGTTGACTATATTCTTGAAATAAAACACTTTTTAACGGATAGTAGCGCGGTTTTATTGAAAGTACTTACTTTGGTAATCAGTTAGCATTTGGTTTGATTTCTGAAATCAAACCAAATACCAACTAACTACCAAAGTACTTTCAATATAACCGCGCTAGTATCCGTGAAAAAGTGTTTTATTTCATGTCTAGTGAGCGCGTAAGCTTGAAAAGTTAATATGACTATTTTTTTTCAATTATACTTTTACTTAGGAAATCTTGTGTTTTCATTCCAGTTCTTTCACCCCATCAAGTTACTAGAATGAAAACACTAGATTTCCTTATTACAAGAAAAATTGAAAAGAAAACAGACAACCGCTCCAGCTCGCGAGCACCAACAATCCGGCCCGCCAAAACGGGTAATTTACAGTATGTTGGTATGATGAACAAGCTAATTCCTGGCCCTTGGGACTTCGTAGAGGAGTTAGGCTGGCCCTTAGGTTAAATAGTTTGGCAACCCATGTTATAGAGAGTGAAGATTGGGATTAGTCAAAAAGAAACAAAGTGTGTTAGTTAAATTCTCAGTAGAAGATTTTGATGTTCTTTGGCCTCAGGGAAAACCTATTCCTCAAGCAAAGCTTGACTGTCTCAGGTCTAGTTTGGGTTATTACTTGAAGATGGTTATGACTTCTACAAAAGATTTAAAAGAAATGAAAATATTGATACAGACCAACCCTAGACTTCGACATGGAGGAAGATGAGTGAAGCTGATATTTTGGTCCTATTTTTCCATGTTTTGCTATTTTAATCATGGCGTAATAACGTAATTTTCCTAGCATTATGTTCAAAGATTTAATATTTATAATTTTATCAAGTTTACTTGTTTTTTTTTCCTTTAAATAACGATTTTTTCAGTCGGGTGGTAGTTTTGAGTCCTTACTGAGAAACTAAAAAAAAATACCTGTCTTCACAAACTTACGTTTAATTGTAAGGACTCAACCCACATTTTACTCAATATCTCGAAATCTATTTCAAAATATGTTTATATATTTAAAGGAATAATAAGAATATACCCTATTCTTCAAATAAAGAGGCAATTTAAATAATAATGTAAATTAGTCTTAGAGCAATTACAGCTGCAACTTCAAACGCTCATAACTCAAAAGTGACTTTTTGTGGGTTGAGTCCTTTCTGCTTAACTACGTGCAAATATTCTATAGAAAAAAATGACTACTGATTATTATACAGTAGAATAAAAAAGTTTTTTGGCGCCATTTTGTCGAGTACGGTTCAGTGTCTATTTTAATTATTTGAAAATTGATTCATAGTGGATATTGTATCTTAAAATTGGTGCAGTCTTGTGGTACAAGTGTCTACGCAACTGAACAATATGTGGGATAATTGAAATAGGCGCGATCTTGGTTGTGTGAAGCTGAGACTTTTATTGTAGTTGTAGCTACCTCGGCAGAACTAACCGAGTAAACTGTCTTGATATACTTGTTGCCAAATGCTCCAAGCAGCATTGGAATGCAATTCACCCGCATTATAATGTAAACTTAAACTGAAACAACACCTATAAATTAAATAAATTTATGAATAAAATAAATTTCTTGGTGAAAAATTCAAGTGAAGGAAACTATTATAGAGTCTTCTTCCAATAACGGCGTATTTTCAACGCCTGGAAAAGGGGGAAAGAAGAAAATAGATCTTGACGATTTTGATCTTGAAGTCATAAGGAATAAAATAAAAGAATTCTACGTTGTACGGAAAGAAACGCCTATGTTAAAGAAATTGTTACCTACATGTTCTTCGTGAAGATATAGATTGCGTTGCGGCTAGGGCTTGCAAATATTCGACGAAATCAATATTCGAATATTCGAAATTTTTTTAAGGAGGTATTCGAATATATTCGAATATTATTCGAATATTTCTGTAAAGTAAAACAGGCGGTCGTAATTATTAAATATTGTTTATTTTTGAAATTAAACCAACGTTAAATGCTTCGTTTAATAGAGCGCATTTTGTAAGATTTATCATAAAATTGACTTTTGCATTCGCCCCACAGTTTTAGGTTTATAACTTCTTTGTAGGGCCATAAATCTTTACGTGGGTAATTATTTTATACTTATTAGTCCGTTTTTACAGCTTGACCATAAAGAGTTGTCAAAAATTGAGGGCGCCACTTTCTATGTAAACACGTCAAAATCACGAATTATTTGGCAACACTGACTACATTTTGTACTGAGAAATTTTAGTTCCATTTTATTTAATTTCATCTCTTTATGGTCAAGCTGTATAAGTATGTTTTGACTTGAGTCCGATTTTTATACTTTTTAGATCGTTTTTAAAACGCGTTTTTTTTTTTGTCAGTAAATATTTATTTTTTGCTTTTTAGTCTAATCTGTGCTTTTTTCTCTGGTGCTTTCCGACTTCATCATCACACCAGGGTTTGATACTATTTTTCAACAGAGTACTTGTCAAGTCAAGACGAATCAAACGACCCAAAACTCGATGAATTTATATGGTTTCTTTTTTTTATCGGAAACTGGGCAGGCATTTGACTACCATCTTGCTTGGTAAACAGGATGTGGTCTAAGGTGTAGCACACTTGCCCAAGAAATGCCTATTCACTGTTACCTTGAAGAGACAAAGGTTGTTACTATCGGGAAACATATGAGTAGCAGCGCAATCCATTCTTCAGCAGTCAAATGAATTGGCAAAGCGCTTGGTACGGCGGACCCTTGTAGCATCTACTATGTAAGGAAGGGTGATATGCTAACCTGCGTCTGGTACCCCGATGGTGGAAAGGGGCTAGAGGAACAAGGTTGTGCAGTTCCCTCGCACACTCTTTAACTTTGCGACGGTGACTAAGGCTCTGAAGTTCCGCCGCAGCCAATTTTCTGGCTTTCAATCTGTTTTCAATCGATTCAGGAAGTTTTACTTAGCAGAACCATCCCTCAGGTGACAACAGTACTCCATGATTGGATGAATCTGCGCGTTGTATAACAGAAGCAGTTGGTTGGTTGAGAACTGAGAAGTACCGCTTAGCCCGTGAGAGGGTGGAATTTAATACAGAATTCCTGTGGTTTTCTTCCGGCTCCATCATCAGACCCTGGACACTATTTCCTAACAGAATACTTGTCAAGATGAATCAAACGAGCCCTAACTCAATGGATTTTTATGGTTTTATTACAGAGTGTGAAACATGGGCACTGACTCAAAAACACTATTTGAATCTCAGAACATGCTAGAGGAACATGGAAAGAAGCCTAACAAGTGTAACGCTGAAAGACCGGCAAAAATTAGAGGAAATGAGAACAAAAACGAAAGTAGAAGATATAATAAGGAAAATAAGACAGTTAAAATGGCAATACGCGGGTCATATGGGAAAGCAAGAAAAAATGGACTAAAATTATAACAGAGAGACGGAAAAGGAAAAGATGAAGACAAACCAAAAAATGGGCAGATGATATTATGAAAACTGGAGGAACACTTTGGACGCGAAAAGCAAGAGATAGAACAAAATGGAAACAGCTGGAAGAGGCCTACGTGTTGCAATGCAAGACAGGATGCTCACTAACGCCAAGAAGAAATAAAATGTATTTTGTTAATGGGGAATGTCCGAAAAAAATCAAATTGGCTGAATATTTTTCTATAGGTAGGAATAAGGTCCCTTAGTAATAGAAAAAAGTTTCAGAATTTTCGGTTGGGTAAAAAAGTTTTTAAAAATCAAAGTCTCTTCGACTTCACAAATGTATAAAAGTAACAGCAGAATGGAGATTATACCTTTGCCGCTAACTGCCACAAAGACAACACGTATTTAAAAAAAAAGTTTTGACATTTTGTCTTGAAACTTTTTTTTTAATACCATGTTGTGGTTGTGGCATGTGTTGGCAAAGGTACAATCTCCATTCTGCTGTTACTTTCATACATTTGTTAAGTCGAAGAGACTTTGATTTTTTGAAATTTTTTCACGAAACCGAAAATTTTGAAAATTTATTCTATTACTAAGGGACCTTATTCCTACCTCACAGAATACATAATAGTACAAGTACAGAAGATCCACTCCGCAAAGTTATTTAAATAAGTAGCGACTCTATCCCATACACAATAAAGTGCAATTCAGGTCGCACACCGCTCCCTTACCTACAGTTATATTCACCTAGAAGTTGCCTCTCTTTCTATCGCGAAGCCCTTATCTCTTCTAACGACTTTAGGGTTTCTTCTTATAAATAATAAATTAAATAATAGGTACTTAATTTATTACAAGTTATGTGTTTGTGAAATACAATGTGTACCTAGGTACTTAAATACGTTTCAAAAAACCTAGGCTAGGTACAGTCAACGCCACGTCAAACTATACATGCTAACTTTGAGGCAATTTGCTTTTTTACGAATACAAATTGTCCTTAATAATTTACTTTATTTTGAAAGTAGGTAAGTAAGTACCTACCTACTCGTAATCTATAAATTATTATTTCAATAAATTGTTGGGTGAAGATTATTTAGCAAATAAGACAAGTACGCAGTACTACTTAACGGATACTAAATACTAACTAGGTAGTAGACAAGCACTATTCTTACGTTTAGATGTCGTTTGGAACTTTTGGAAGTGTGAAAAACGTGAGGTTCGGATCCTTTTTATTATTAGTATTAAAGGCAGTCCATTGCGATGTAATATTCCCCTTTATTTTGGTTATATATCACAAACGTGAGAACGAACGACCGACGCGGCAATATGCGAACGCGGCGAGTGACGTGATTATCGAATCGAACTGCTAACGTGCGACCCAGCCGGCACGCGGCAGCCTCTGAAATTAGTCCGTCCGGACGGACCCGCTGGCTACTTGTAGCTTCGTACCTAAACCGCGGAGTGCGCCTAGCCTGCCTACCTATAGAAAAATATTCAGCCAATTTGATTTTTTTCGGACATTCCCCATTATTAGTGCCAATGTTTAAAATGTTTGTGTTATTTGCTTAGTGTCAGCAATAAAGTAAAGTATTACAGAGTTCCTGTGGTCTTCTTCCGGCTCCATTATCCGACCCTGGCCACTATTTCCTAACAGAGTACTCATCAAGACAAATCAAACGAGCACAAACATGGGGTCACATTTATTACAGAGTTCCTGTGGCCTTCTTCCGGCTCCATCACCAGACCCTGGAAACCGTTACCCATCTCCTTTTAGAGTACTAGTCAAGACGAATCAAACAAGCCGAAACCAGATGGGGTTGCATGGTTTTATCACAGAGTTATTGTGGCCTTCTTTCGGCTTCATCAGACCCTGGACACTACTTCACAACAGAGTACGTGTCAAGACGAATCAAACGAGCCTAAACTCGATGGGTTTGTATGGTTTTATTACAGATTTCCTGTGGCCTTCTTCCAGTTCCATCATCAGGTCAGCTCAATGACACTATAATACTTTATTGTCTTCCTGTTCTGACCTATGTTTTAAGTTTAAAGTCTTTTCCTCATCGGGAACTAGATTAAAATCGTTTGCAATTTGTGGACAAACAAACACCATAGCAAAACAAATAAATAAACGAGAAAGTGAACGTTAACGATCGCTTCATTCTATGCTCACAAATGCTATTCGGGTTTTTAATTAATGTCTTTTGCCTAAATCTAACAAAGTAGAAAATATTCGAATATTCGAATTTCACCCACTTTAGTATTCGAATACCAAAATAAGGCGAATATTCGAATAATTCGAATATTCGATTTGCAAGCCCTAGTTGCGGCTTTAGATCAAGATTCTATAAAGAATTTGGAAGATGAGTGGGATCAAGGAGATGAAGATTCTGTGACATATTTAGAAGTTGACTGGTCAACTGACGATGAATGATTACTATTAATTAATTAAATTAAATTTTATTATTTTTTATTGTTTTGATTAACATATTTTTTAATTTCGTTGCTTATTATGAAATCAGTTCAATATGGTTTTCTTGGTGGAAAATTCAAGTCAAGGAAACTTTACTTTGAAATTTGCCGTCAAGGAATAAAAAAAAAACATTTAACTATTGCCTGAAATAAATGTATTTGATTTGATTTAAAAATAAATAAATAATTTTACTTCAGTTTAAAATATTAAAAATATCTAAAGTATTAAATACGTTAAATCCTAGTCATAGATGTAGCAAATCCCTTCGGTATAAACCAGATTGAGCTCTTCGCCCCAAAATGAGCCGACAGAGAGGTCAAGTAGATAATTGTATCTCTTTCTTCATTAGGGTGACCAAAGTGTAAGGTTGGTCAGAGACATACTTATACTTTAAACTGTTTAATATAAACTTAAGTACTTAGGTAGTTCTGTATTTACAATTAATATTTTTGCCACGTTTTTATAAGGTTGCTTGCTCGTTTGTTTGTGTTTTCGTTTGTTTGTTAGAGCACAAATTTTGCAAACGATTTTATACTAACTTCCCGATGAACTAGAGACTTGAAACTTTGAATACAGGTCAGAACTAGAAGGTAATATAATATTATGGTATCATTGAGCTGATCTGCTAATGGAGCCGGAAGAACGCCACAGGAACACTATGATGAAACCATACAACCCCATCGTGTTTGGGCTCGTTAGAATCATCTTGGCAAGTACTCTGTTGGGGAATAATATCCAAGGGGCTGATGAAGGAGCCGGAAGAAGGCCATTAGAACTTTGTAATAAAATCATGCAACCCCATCGAGTTTGAGCTCGATTGATTCGTCTAGACGAGTGCTCCGATAGGAGGTGGTATACTTTTAGTTTTAACTCGTTAACTGAAAAGCAGAAAATAATAATTTACTAAAAATAAATTTTCACGTTTTTTTATCACGTTTTATTAGGTTGCTTTCTTGTTTTTATTTATTAAATATGGTTAATCAACCATTATCTACAAAAATTCAAGTGTAAATAATGACATAACTATAAAGTTTATTCCAATTTTGATAAAAATACAATGTGCGTGTATTTCGGAAATCAAATGAATGTTGGAAAAACAAGTGAAGGTAGGAAAACATTGTATAGTGATCTGTAGTTAAAAAACAGGTGCAAACGATTTTCGAGTTTTGAGAGAGTATTGTTTGAGAACCGACTTCTATGAAACTCTGTTTTTGATACTATTTTGACAAGAAAATAATAATGCAATGTAAACAATGTCAAAAGGTCAAAATAGCTGCCAATTTTGTTTTTGGGTTGATTTTAATACACCGTCATTTTGTAGTCATTTTAAATAACTTAAGGGAGTGCTCTACTAATGAAAATAATCATTTTTGCCAAAGAAACATGGGTCGAAAAACGACAAAAATTTTGGACTTTCCCATACAAATACAATGTTTTAGCTGTCTAGTTAGTATGGTAGGACCAAATTTTTTTGTCGTTTTTTGACCCATGTTTCTTGGGCAAAAATGTTTAGTTTCATTGGTACAACATACCCTTAAGTTAATTTAAACGACTACAAAATGACGGTGTATAACTAGGTTGAAAAAAAGAAGAATAAGAAAAGAATTGCCGCCGCCTTGGATGTTTAATACTTTTAATATTGTGTTGCTGTTTTCTTGTCAAAATAGTACCAAAACCGGAGTTTCATCGAAATCGGCCCACAAACAAAATAGTTGGCCGCCATCTTGGGTTTATTATTTTTACCATAGCGTTGTTATTTTCTTGTCAAAATAGTACCAAAAACCGAGTTTAGAATAGAATAGAATAGAATAGAATAGAATAGATTTATTAGTCTCTAAAAACTATAAACATATTTACTTAAGGCTAACAATAAAAACAATGAAAAAAAAGAAAATTTAGGTTAGGGAACCTTAAATAAATAAAAAAAAAAACAAAATAGTGAGTGAGACTAACAAGGACCCTACCTCAGCGATGTTGCTGTGTCGTCCGAAGAACTCCACAGCACGCTGTTATTCTGACAGGGCCTCAAAAGAGATTTGGTTACAACACTCACAACACAAAAATTAGACTTCAATAGGACGTACAATGTGATCAATTTAACTTTGTTTTTATGAAACACAAATATACACATAAATATACTACAGAAATGATCAATTATGACCAACTAACCTCGAGCGTCTGCGGTACAAAACAGATGTATTTTATTCTGTAAAAATTACTCTTTGCCATACATTCCTTCCCGCCCGAGTGACCGACAAATCGCAATCGGCCAGTTTGGATCAGACGAAGATAAAGAATAAAAAACATCTCCATTGCAATGTCATCATCACGTACAGTAAACTAATTTAAAAAATGTAATACAATTTAATATAGGTGTAGTGAGATAAAATTATAATTTCAATGTAGGAAATAAACATAAAAGAGAATAATAGTGCAAGTGGGTGAATAATAAAATACAATCAAAAAGCAAGCCCTGCCGCCACGCATGTGGAGAAGAACAAAAGAGTATGTACCTTTTAAGTGTAAGTTTGTTGATCTAAAAGATGTTGCTTATAATGTTTTCTAAATGTTTGTATCGTTTTTAGATCACGCATTGGTGGAGGGATGTCATTCCAACATTTAGTGGCGGCAAATCTGAACGATCCTCGAAATGCCATGGTACGATGTGTCGGGAACGAAAGGACATTAGTACAACAAGCCCGTATCGGAGGTCTACCCGGGTTTTGGAGCCATACCAGTTTGCTGTGGAGGTACCGTGGTGTTCGAGTACTTATGATACCGAACAACAAAGTAGCCATATGGAGTCTCCTGCGGGCTTCCATCTTCAGTGAGTTAGACGCAATAAGGAAAGGTGTTACGTGTGATCTCGGTGGAATGCTAAAGCAGAATCTAGCACAGGCGTTTTGCACCCTTTGTATCAGTTTAACTGTCCTTGAAAGTAAGCGCGGTCCATAAACTATATCACAGTAGTTCAATTTTGATAGAATTAATGACTCGCATAGCTGTATTCTAACTTTTTCACTCAAATATGGTCTGATCCTGTAAAGCAATTTTAAACGGTAAAAACAACTACGAACACATTCTGTGATATTGTTTTCGAAATCTCGCTGACTGTCGAAGACTAAGCCAAGGTTTCGAGCTGTTTCCACACGCTCTATGGCTTCACCATCGATTTTAATATCCAAAGGGATGTTATCTGCATTTAATTTAAAGATATTTTGCTTTGACCCTATTAGCATGTATTTTGATTTTGCGGGGTTGAGAACGAGGCAATTTGATCGGCACCAAGCATTTATTCTATCTAAGTCTTCATTAATTTTTGCCACTGCATTAACTCCTTCTGATGGGGTGAATGACGTATAGATCTGCAGATCATCAGCATATATATGATAGTTACAGTACTCTATGCTTTTTGTTATGTCCGCACTGTACAGCGCGTAAAGGATAGGGCCTAAAATTGAGCCCTGGGGCACGCCGCGTGTTACAGGGAGAAGGGTGGACCTGGACTTCTCGCCGCCTCTTGAAAGCTCCACACACTGCTGTCTGTGACTCAGGTAGCTATTGAACCACTGTCTAGTTTGAGAATCGAATCCATAGTAAGCAAGCTTTGACAGTAACAGTGTTGTGTTGATCGAATCAAATGCTCGTGAGAAGTCCAGGAGTATCAAGACATTGATCTTTCCAAGGTCCTGTTCAGCAAGAAGGTTGTCGACCACATCTGCCAGAGCAGTAGCCGTACCGTAACCCCGACGAAATCCAGATTGAACCTGTGGAAGAATGCTATGCTTTTCGAGATACTGGGTAAGCTGCTCACTGACCACTCTTTCCAGGATCTTGGAGACACATGGCAAAATGCTAATTGGCCGTAGATCTTTTAAATATACTGGATGACTCACTTTAGGTAGTGGTTTAACAATAGCCAGCTTAAAACTGTCCGGAAATTTGCCTTCTTTAATAGAATTATTTACTAAAGTAGTTATGGTAGCTAAAGATTGTGGCAAAGTTAGAAGTAATATATCCAAGGAGACACCGTCATCCCCCTGTGCATTTGACTTGAGACTCATGATTATTTTCAAAATCTTATCTTCACTGACCCCCTGCAATGAGAAAGTGCCAGCACCATGTCTGTGATGTTCCAGATACGATAAATCAGATATTGACACACTATTCACACCTGGAACATCAAGAAAGTGTGCATTTATGACATTTGGGTCGTTAAAAGATGCAGGAAGATCGATATTGTTATTTTTGTTTGGCAAAATAGACTGTTTTAAATTAGTCCATAACTTCTTAGAATTGCTAATATTATTATTAATATGCACAGCAAAAAAACTCTTTTTTTCATTTTCGATTGCAGCTATAACAATCTCTTTCATTTCCCTGTAACTTTGCTTGTGGATCTCAGAGCGACTATTTTTTTTTGACTTTTCATGGCACCTATCCCTAATGCTCATCATTTTCTTGACAGTGTCTGTGATCCAGGGATGAGGCGGGTACTTAAATTTTCGAATTTTAATAGGAGCATGTAGGTCAAACAGCATCTTTATGCAATTTGTAAAAATATGAGCTAAGGCATCAACATCTGTAACATTACAGATCTCTTCCCAGTCAATTGCATCAAGATCCCTGTTCAATAGATTAAGGTCTATATTTTTAAGAGGCCTGTAAGATACTCAGTGGGGGGCAGGTCGTTCCTTCTTAATCTTAAAGTCTGCAGTAAGCAAGGCATGGCGTCCTAGTTCAGGTGAATGTTTTACCTTGACCTGCAAAACGCGGATGTCGGTACAGATCACATCGATTAGGCTAGCTCCATGATCCATGAAGTGCGTGGGCTCTTCCACTAGCTGAGACAGGTTCATACTTTGTGTAAATTGATATAGCAGTATAGACTTACTACTGGTAGGGTCCAAGAGGTTGATATTGAAATCCCCCAGCAGAATTACCCCATCACATTTGGGTACAGAGGCTATGGAATTAGTGATAGCATCAAAAAAGGTGATTATGTCCAGCCACGGTGGCCTGTAAGCCGTTCCGATTAAAATCACCAATCCACTCATGCGTAGGCTTAACCACATCTGCTCCACCATGCTGGCGGTGGGGTGAGGCACAGTGCGTACATTTAGGCCATTGCGTATATAAAAACCCACACCACCACCACGTCCCCTTTTCACCTGTTCAGGTCTTGGAATATGACGAAGCCGATAACCAGTGACCCTAGGGGCCAAGTCATCTTGTGCCGTCTTCAACCACGTTTCGTTCACTGCCATTATATCAGGAGTCAGCTCTTCCACCGCTGCTATGAACTCTTCCTGTTTTGTATTTAATGATCCCGCATTGAAAAAACTAACCCTAAGGTTATTTAAGCTAGGCATAGATACACACAAGTTAAATAATCTACTTTACAATGCATTGCAATACCGAAATATGATTAAGTGTGGACAGTGTAATGTTGTAATGTGAAAATGTTAAATAATAATATAATATATGCACCAAGGTCGAGATAAGAAATTTACTTTTGATTTTTCTATAGCAAGTTACATAGCAAGTAGTAGATAGTATTAAATTGACCACAATACAATATAAGGAAATGTTAATACCTATTTTTTGCCTCACAGAATACATTCCAATACAGTGAATGCTTATTCTGATACCTTGTTGATTTAATGGCTCATTCTTAATAATAAACATTAATTTATAATACACACAGAAAATTTCACTGAAAAGATGAGTAAGAAAATGTTTCCCAACTATAAAACAAATGACACTAAGGTAAATATTAAACACATCCTCATTTATGAATTTAAACCTAAAGTTGAAATAGTGATTAAAACATGTATTACATTTGCAGGTGGATGGTACTAGTTTTTTGCTGCCAAAGGTCCGAAGACCCTGGTCAGGTCTTCGTCCGATCGAAACTGAAAAGCAGGCCTTCCGTCCCCTTCTCGAGCGAAGATGCGGCCTCGCCTCGTCCACGTATATCGCCACTTGAGCCTGCGGCATTCTTCCCGGACTCGATGGAACAACTGGCGGTTTGAGGGGGTTAGCCGCTCGTTAACGAAGACGCGAGGGCCCGAGGCTGACGCCAGGCCGCCAGCGCGACGCACGCGCGCGGCCTGCAGCAGCTCGTCGCACAGGTGACGGCGCTGCAGGCGCACCACGACACGGCGCGGGCGGCCCCCCGTCTCAGCTGGCGGCATGCCCACGCGCTCTGCGAACACTACGTCCCGCTCCTCCAACTGGACGCCTAGCCGCGCGGCCAGCACGGTCACTGAGTGGATGACGCCAACGCCCTTCTCCTCCGGCAGTTCCCCGATGTCCAGATCGGCCAGCAGGGCCTCCTGGTCGCGGTCGTTAAGCTCCCGCTTCAGATCGGCGATGGTGCGCTCGAGCTCGGCGTTGCCCCCGGATACAACCTCGGGGACTCGTTTCTCTAGAAGTTCCAGCCTCCGTTCATAATCGTCCATGCGACGCATCATTGACTCGTGCAGTAAGCCTATCTCCTTGCGAAATTCCCGCATCTCCGCCATGAATACGGCCAGCTCAGGATCCCGGGGGGCTTCCACACGACAAACCTCCGGCTGCGGTGAAACAGGGTCAATCGAAGTATCACTCTCAGGTGGCGTGCCGTATATACCTTTAACCGGTGTCTGACCTTTTTCACCCTTCCTTATGCCCTTTTTACAGTTGGGGCAGACCCAGTCCTTGCTTACTTGAGTCTTGTCCGGCAATACCAGGCACCCTTTATGATATTTAGATGGACACTGAGAGCAAGCAGCCCCACTTGTCACCGACAGGAATTTTCCGCATGCACCGCAGTTGACCATTGTGGGTTCGCCGTAAATTGGGATAAAATTAAAAAGCGGCAACACTTTTGCGCACTTTAAACTGCTTGTCACTTGTCAAAATCGAAATTATGACTGTCAGTTGATTTTGACATTCACTTTGTTAGCCACATTGAGGGTAGCAGAGTGACTTTTTATATATTTCAATATAGAGGTAGATAAATACGGACCTCGTCATGCAGTAGGAGCGCTCCACAGTTGACGAAAAATCACAACAACGCAGTCACAGGTTCCTTTTAAGGCGAACTACACTAGCAAAACAATATCGAGGAGATTAAGAACGGATTTGACATATCTTTACGAATTTAAATACGGAGCAAATTAAGTGATGTTTTGAGTAGCAGTGTTGCCACCGAAAGTGAGTTTCATTGAAATCGGCCTAAAAACAAAAAAGTTGGCCGCCATCTTTGATTTTTAATATTTTTAACATTGCGTTGTTATTGTCTTGTTAAAATAGTACCAAAAACCGAGTTTCATCGAAATCAGCCCACAAACAAAAAAGTTGGCCGCCATCTTTGATTTTTTATACTTTAAAAATTGCTTTGTTATTTTCTTGCCAAATTGTATTAAAAACCGAGTTTCATCTAAATCGGTCTACAAACTTAAAAGTTGGCCGCCATCTTAGATTTTTTAATATTTTTAACACTGCGTTGTTATTTTTTTGTCAAAATAGTATTAAAAACCGAGTTTCAATGAAATCGGCCTACAAACAAAAAAGTTGGCCGTCATCTTGGATTTTTAAAATTAAAAAAAAGCGTTGTTATTTTCTTGTCAAAATAGTACCAAAAACCGAGTTTCATTGAAATCGGCCTACAAACAGAAAAGTTGGCCGCCATCTTGGATTTTTAATATTTTTAACATTGCGTTGTTGTCTTGTTAAAATAGTACCAAAAACCGAGTTTCATCGAAATCAGCCCACAAGCAAAAAAGTTGGCCGCCATCTTGGATTTTTTAATACTTTAAAAATAACTTTGTTATTTTCGTGTCAAAATTGACATGTTTTCATTTTTTACAAGGTACCTTAAATCGAAAACCATTTCGAGGTTTTTCAATTTCTGACACCGTACATAATTTTTCGGGGCTTTTGATCAATAATTTAACGAAATATGTAGAAAAACCACTGTATCATCGAGATAAAGGAATATTAAATATTTAACTCCTTTGCGTGAAAAAGTTGTGTGATTTTATCTTATAAAAAAATAATAATCATAAAAACTGTCGCTGTCAAGGTTACAATTTATGTCAAAGTCTGTGTCAAGAATCAAAATATTTTTCACTTTGATTAGTTTTGTTTTGAATGTATTCATGATATTTTTAACTTGAATTAGTATTTTGGTTAAATTTAACATCTATCGAAATATAATATCAAGTTTTCTGAAGGATTTTTAATAGCAGACAGTCGCAACCTTACCAAAATGGACTTACTTCATCATGCTGCAAAAGCTGAATACTTCTGCGAAACATTTTATTTTTAGAAATAAAAAGATATTGTGTACGTTTGAATTTATTTAATAAATACAGTTTGTTTTGAAGTGCATTAGTTTCAATTTCCATAAAACTTTAAAGCAACACACCACTTGTAAACGTTTAGACTTTGGTTTGGCACGTAAAACAGTGTTTGTTTGGGCATTCAATCAGTATTTTTGCAGGCAGGAACTACACATGATATTATGGAATCTAATTTACGAATATCTTTATTTATTATTGTTGAAAATAAGGTAAAAGCGACAATAAAAGAAAACAACCTCGAGCAAAAGATAAACAAACAAACGTCATTACCGTCCATAGATTAGATTGGCAGGTTGACGTCATAATGATTTTTTTTATCCATATGGGCAAAGGATATTGTCCGCCAAAAATCCTTTAAACGGCACTTACGCTCTTTTAGAATAGATAAGTTTTCAAATTAATATTACGTTGACTTAAAATAGGAGCGTTTTACCTACCATTAAAACGCATATTGTGTCTGAAGCCTTATTCGAAGCCTTGGTAAACAGATTGAGAATAGCGAAGCCTTTCCGTTTCCCGTTCAGCATCATTATTATAGGTCTATCTTACCAAATTACGTCACATCCGTATCCGATCTCACCCCACTATGTTCACCAGGCGGCCATTGCTGGTTTTCGCGCTCATTGCAGTCTCAAAATCTGAAAAATACTTTACAACTAATTAGCATTGAATGCGTACCAGGCAGCCCTTGAAGGTAGGCTTCGAATAAGGCTTCAGACACAATATGCGTTTTAATGGTAGGTAAAACGCTCCTATTGTGTCCTATTCGCCGTTATTCGAAGCCTTGGTAAACAGATTGAGACATTGTTTGTTATCGCCTGGTGAACAGGGACAGGACGCCAATGTGACACTTTAAATCATAAATAGTTTATTACTCTTAAAAATTATTTTAATTTAGATCAAAAGAAATCTTTCTTTAAAATTAGTAAAGGGAAGAAAAAAAAATACAAAAACATAACAATTAAAACTGAAACAATGTCCATTGACAAATCAGCTTTAAATAAATTCTCATAAAATTTACTTAAGTAATTATTTAACATACATTATCTAACTCATAATATTCTAGTCATGTTATCGTTTAATATGACTGCTGGCTGACAGTGCATCTCTGCTTAAGTCGCGTCAATCGCCTACTTCAAAATTATCTTGGACAAGACAACGTTTTCTTCTCAGATTCTTTAATGACAACTGTGGTGTCAGTTGCTGCACAATTATTTCACTTAAAGATACAAACCTTACTAAAAAGATCTGTATAAAATCCCTAATTGGATTTAGATATCATAATAAAATAAACCTTTGTGAACGCGATCACAAAGTTATTATTTCTATATCAGATACTTGATTAAATTAATTTAACGTAAACTGCGAACTGAACTCAATAAATACCTACCCAAAAATAAACGTTATACGACTGACTTAAGCCAAAGGTAACTTTTTAGATTTAACCTTTGGTGTTGATTAACTTAGGCCGACTAGCTAGCTAGAGAGCACACAGACATGTGTGCGCCACTGTCTGCGACATCTTGTTGTGTCACGTCTAACATAAATTTTATGTGTAGGTGGAACAAGCACTAGTATTACACGTAAGTGTTATATAAATTGCTATCGAATATTAATTAACCTTAACAAGTCCCTTTGAATTTTTACACTTAATAAAATATTTAGTATTCGATTGGTCAGCAGTAGTCAGCACACAGCAGCTGTGTTAGCCAAAAACAAAACAAAAAATAAATAGTTAAGTAGGTACATACTTATTTAGCTAAGTACTCACTACACTTAACTGTAACATTTTTAATTATCATCGCAAAATTAAATGACATCTTAACATTGGGAATCAAAATACTAGGTATAGACAAAATAATAAATGTAATAGATAAAATCAAAAGATGTATTAAAAGAACAAAAATGACAGTACTGCATATCAAAGAAAGAAATATGACTTTAATTATTTCAACATGTCTTTACTTTCTGTAGACAAAGTTTCGTCTTTTGTAGGTAAAGGTAAGTAAATAAAATATTTTATTTTTATCAATCTATAAAATAAATATATAAAGAAAATTAAATCAATTAAGTTTCTAAATGTCATGGTTTCTATGGCCATCGGAAAAACTGCACGCAGCATAAACTTAATACTTATATAACATTCGTTTTGAACTTGAATTTCTAACAATATAGCAAAAATGTTGCATATCAACAATGATAGTAATAATAATTACAATTAATATACTTGCATTTAATTATTCAATTAAAATCACATAAATATTTTGGAATCATCCACCAAGAAGATTACCTGTTATCTAACAAATAAGTATTAGCACCCGGATAAATAAACAAGAGCCGGGTGCCAGTGCTGCCCCATGGTAATTAAGCTTTGATTAGGAAAGCATATTTAAGTAACTTAATCGCAGACACCAACCAATATAACATCAGATCGACAGTGTTTACAACAACTGACTTATGTCAAAGTGCAATTAGGGGTATTATTTTAAAATGATTTCCAGAATACCTATGGTACATGTATGGTAGCTAAATAGAAGTGCTTTCATATTCTACTGAAATATTCAACAAGTATTTAAGTAAGTATATAACAAAATGTTAACTTGATATCTACACCGTGCTAAGATTATAATCAAAATATAGAATGATTCAATCAAGGTCTGAGTAAAATCGAGATTCCCCAAGAATTAAATAGGGTTTATATCACAACAAAACATTTACAAGTTAAAGTGATTTTTAAAATTCCTATCTATTAATGTACACCACAACGCAACGTGGTCAAAGTACAATAAAAACTAGCACTTTATGTATTTATGTACATACACATTACACGCCCCCGGCAAATCGGATATCAATGCACTTTGTAATAAAACCAACATCATCAGACTATCTTCATAAAATTTAAAATGTCAAACAAGCACAACTCTTGCAGTGACCACTTAACTAAACCCACAGCTTTAAAACTAGCTAGGATATCTGATCTGTCCTCGGACTCATGAGACAATATTAGTCTTCAAAGCATACAAATGAATTTAAAATTTTCAAACAAAACATAATATCTGCTACACTTATTTTGGTTACAGTGTATCCAAAAGGGACATCACCAGTTAGGTTAGATTAAAACTGTGAAACGGCAAAATAAAGCGCGAGCCGAGCGAGCGCATCGAGTGTGCCACGGCAGCGACCAGTGAAGCACCAGAACGCAACTGTTGGTGAACCTCCTTTGCGACACCCGGACTTAGCTAGCACCCGGTTCGATATTTTTAATAAAGAAACCTTTTAAATAACTGGAAAATATATTGATTGAAATATTCAATCGTAATAACTTGTTTTACCAGGTCCACGGTTATAAAAATAAATATTAATAAATAACTCACCAAAGAAAATTTCAAAATGTCATCTTCTGGTTGTTCTGTAAGCAGCAACTAGTGGTTGTTAGAAACATGGTGCCCACCAGAAGTACGGGAATATCTTGGATGATCCCCTTTTTAAGTTCCTCCCCCTCAGGGATTAAGGACAGTATTTACACAGAATAATTAAATAAAATAATAAGATAAAATAAGTTAAAATATGTACGGTGCCTGGACGGTGCTCATCAAAAGCAACCGAAATAATTTTTATATCAAAACATCAACCGACGGTGCTCAGGAGCGACCGGCCGAATTTATGTTAAACCATAATAAATGTTTATCGAATGTAAATATATTTATTGATATTACATAACTATAATGACGGTGCCCATCAGAGGGTGACCGAATTTATGTTAAATAGTAAGATACTTAATCAACGGAATCCATCAGGAGTGACCGCCAGAGTTCAATCAACGGTGCTCAAAAGCGACCGGATAAATCCAAATTAAAAATATTGTTATAACTCACACAGCTCTTAACATGTGGGGCTTACTACCATAGAGGAAGTAAACAGCATGTTTTAATTACAAAATTATGTAAATACAACTTTCATAAACTTGTATCAACGATGCCAGGAGCAGCCGATAGACCTTCCCCGGTTCAGTTGCGGAACAAGCTGGAACCGAGGGGTATAATAATAATAATAGAAAATATCTAATTACTATGATAAACTTTTGAGTTGCCTGCAATTAAAAATAGATTTCAAATTATTTAAAACAGTTCCCACAATTAATTTTATTGATAGAGCTGTACCTGACAAGCATATATATCAGTATCACACATATATTCAATCAAAGGTTAAAACGTTTTTTTTTTTTTTTTTTTTTTTTTTGGCCGGAACCTTCGGTGGTGTACGCAGATAAGGTCCTTCAAGTTTCATGACAATCAAATTAATGGTTTTGGAAAGCATACAAATAAAAAGCATTCATTTTTATTTATACACAAGAAAAGATTAGTACGCTCATTTTACTGGGAATTGAACCCGGGCCATTTTGCGCATTGATAGCGTTTACTGCCGCTGCATCAAATACGCCATCAATTGTAATATTCCGCAATCAAGTCAATATCTGACTGTTTAAATGTTTTAATTAAACACCAATTTACTGGCAAGATTCTTTTGTAAAACCACTGACTACTTATTCTTGTTCAAAGTGCCTCGTTACGTATCACTAATCAGATTCAAAGCAGTGACTTAAAAAAAAAAATATACTCGTTCAAACGACTACGGCTAAACAACATATCTCAATAAAATAGGGCACAATGGTTAATCTCAACACTGGTCAAGCAAAACTATGAGTCGAACGAAATGCCACGGCAATGGCCGGATAGTGCTAGGATTCAAGCAGCATACACTTTCTCATATTTTTAGAAACACAAGTATTTGTGCACTCAGCTCACATTCAACACAATATAGCTTTACCAACAATGAATAGGAATCGTACGAAACTTGTTTTCCGTAACATAAAAATTTTCATAAGCATTAAATTTGTCAAAATTATAACGTTTTTAGGAGATCGCATAGGCCAAAAGCACTCATGAACGGCAATTTTACGAATGTAAGAATTAACAGAAATTATTTTTCAACATATCGTGGGTAGAATCATATCATTATTAAATAATGGAAAAATTTCACTGACCTTATGGCGAGGCGTTAGATTACCTCAATCCAATTCAAATCACGCGTCATATTTACTGTAGATCCATGCCCTCGCCCTCGTTCTCTGCTACTCCACGAACATGACGAAAACGGAGACGACACAAAGTCGGACCCAACTAACACTGATTTTACGTATGGTTTTTTGGAATTTCTACGCACACGCATTTTAAATAACCGAAAATAAATCGTAAGATGTTACTTTTCAACAAAAATATGTAATATATAATCTAAATTCGAATTAAGAATTTTACGAACGCTAACAGCGTTTGACCTCCTTTAGAAAACTTTAAAATTCGAATGCTAACAGCATTTGACCTACTTAGGCAAAATTTTTAAATTTCGAACGCTAACAGCGTTTGACTAGATGTGAACGGTTGCGAAAAAAGGACGCCAATGAGCGCGAAAACCAGCAATGGCCGCCTGGTGAACATAGTGGGGTGAGATCGGATACGGATGTGACGTAATTTGGTAAGATAGACCTATAATAATGATGCTGAACGGGAAACGGAAAGGCTTCGCTATTCTCAATCTGTTTACCAAGGCTTCGAATAACGGCGTCGAATAGGACACAATAAAAATTTTGGAAAATAAAAAAATACGTGTCTCTTGTTTTCACCAGTAATTTCTAAATAACAAATAAAAAAACAGGATAAAAATTTTGATATATTGTCAATTGTATTAAAAACCAAGTTTCATCTAAATCGGTCTACAAACTTAAAAGTTGGCCGCCATCTTGGATTTTTAATATTTTTTACATTGCGTTGTTATTGTCTTGTCAAAATAGTACCTAAAACCGAGTTTCATCGAAATCGGCCTACAAACCAAAAGGTTGGCCGCCATTTTGGATTTCTTATACTTTTAAAATTGCTTTGTTATTTTCTTGACAAAATTGTACCAAAAACCGAGTTTCATCTAAATCGGCGCACAAATATTAATATGATTATTAATATTAACTGTACCCCTCGCCTGCGACTTTCAGTTATTTCTTTCAATAGAACAATTTCGTTTTTTGTAAATCTGAAATGGTGTAGTATTTATGGTCACCCTAGTTTTGTAAAGGAATATTTCCTAAAATATTGAAATTCTAAAATTGAAATTCGGCGTTAAGCCAAAATCGGAGTTGCCAGGATTGACACTTGAATTTAACACCACCTTACCGATGATAGCTCTGCCCTCCTTATTGCAAACGCAGTACTTGCAAAATGGTGGTTTAGAGATAAACGCGGGAAACATATTTTTTGATATCTAGGCAACAAGAATATGTTATATATCATTTAAATTATACCTAAAAATTAAGAAAAAAATCAAGCTTTCTATTGACATATTTTTTATTTTACTTTAACGGTGCCATCTAAATAAAATGCGGAATACTGCATTTTTACCTACCATTTTGGGATTGTGGGCATTACAGTATCACTAAAACCAAATGCAGTATCTATGTTTATTACTGCAAAATTACCTAGCACATGTTAAAAACTGCGTTTTTAATTAGCAATAATGTAATATTTTCATGCATGATACTAGTTAAAAGTGTTGGCTTCAGATGTTTAAGTAGCTAAGAAACGAAATAAAACAAAGGTTTGGTAGTGTAGTAGTGTTCCCAACAGGAACTGGAGCGGGTACAACGGGTATTTGACATGATTTTCGTCTTATTCATATGGGCCGGGGAATCAAACAGGAAACTTCTTGAAAAATCGTATATTGAAGAAAACTAATTTTCACAAAAATTTGCAGAGCGCACGCGTCGTCGTTTTTCAGTAGCAGCCATTCGTCTCTTTTCTCCCTCGCACATATTCCTTCCCATTCACTCACACTCGGATACATCATACTTGCAAATCATTCAACCTTTCATACGTTCCGATATTTCATTCCCACATTCGGCCATCCTGCAGCTATGTCTGTCCCCAGACATTCATCCTCTTACCAGTCCACGCTAACAGATCATCACAAAACTTATCATTACAACATCAACATCATAAAACTTAAATGAAACTTATTAGTTAACAAACTACAAATCTAAAACTGTTCAGTTTAAACGTAAGGTTTACAATATCAATCTTAATTTCCTTGAAACATTTTATTATTTTTACTTTGAACGAAAAAAAACAATCTTATAGTTTAAAAATAGTAGTAACACAATAACAAATTACCATTTTAAAATACAATATTAGGGCTTTCACATATTAACACTTACATTCATCATCATTCATACACAAAAACAATAACACACTTACCAAAGTACTAAATTTCTATGACACATCCATCACATACTAGATAGGCCAGGGCTTCATATGGTCAGAGGAGGTTGTAGTCTTGTTTGGTCCCTCAGTCTGTGGGTCTGCCTTCTCTACGTCAAATCTATTGTTTCTCTTGACCTTCGTAACTCTGTATGGCCCCAAAAATTTAGGTTTGATCTTCATACCCGTTCCAAACTGTGTACGCTTTATAGCAACTATATCTCCTTCTGAATACTGCCGGCTCTCCTTCCTTTTCTTATTATAATTCTTCATATTTTCATTTTGAACTTTTTGTATTTGGATTTTGGCATTTTTCCTTAGCTCTTCTCTACAGTGAACAAAGTCATCTCGTTCCTCTTGTAATAATAACTCGTAGAGTTCACAGTCTGATTTTGTCATCATCTTTGTTCCCATCAGTAGTTCAAATGGTGAAGTATTTATACTTCTCTGGTGCGTGCTATTCAAAGCTCGTTGCAACTTATTGACGTGTTTGTACCATTGTGTGGGCTGTTCTATAGATAACTTAGTCAGAACTGAAATGATGGTTCTATGAACCCGTTCCACCTGTCCATTTCCTCTAGGTACTCCCGTTGTGATTTTAATATGCTGTATACCTTCGTTTTCACAGTACTGAGCAAAATCTTTACTTGTAAATGCTGTTCCTCGATCTGAGATTATTCTTCTTGGATTTCCAAACGTTTGTTGGTGAATTTCCAGCTTATTAAGGACTTCTTGGGTTCCCGTGGACTTCGTAGGAAAAATCCAAACAAATTTCGTGAATCCATCGACTATGGTTAGGATATGGTTGTATTTCTTACTAGTCTCCGTCATGGCTCCGATGTGGTCTAAGTGAAGTGTGTGGAAAGGTACATCCTCTTTTTCTATTGGGTTCAAAAACCCTTCCTGCTTCCCTTCTTTTCTTGATGCCAAAAGACAAGGGATACACGTAGAAATACAATCTTCTATCTTCTTCTCTAACTTTCCTATATAGTAATCTTTACAAATTAATTCCATTGTCTTCTTTTTAGAAAAATGGCCGTTTTCATGAGCTCTTCTAATTATGCTTATTTCGATTTGTTGTGGAACAACTAAACGTCGCTCTACACCTTTACAAAGCAAACCATTTTGCAAGTAGAAATCCTTGTACGGCTTGATCTTTAAGTATGTCAATGATCGCTTTGAGACCATCGTCAGTTTCTTGGGCTCTTCTTAATTCTTGATGGATATCCGTAGATATCGCTGCTACGTATGGGTTTCGACTCAATGCGTCTGCATGTCTCATCCTCGACCCCTCTCTGTGTTCTACTTTGAAATCGTAGTCTTGTAAGAACAAAATCCATCTAGAAACTTTTGGAGATAGTGCCATTTCTTTTTTGTTAATGGTCATCTCAAAAGCTTTACAATCAGTTACTATCTTAAAGTGTCTTCCAAAGATATAGTGTCTAAATTTCTTTATTCCTTCTATTACAGCCAATACTTCCAGTTCATAACTTACATATTTGCTTTCAGCGTCAGTTGTTCGTCGACTCATGTAATGCACTGGATGCAGCTCACCGTTACAATCTTTTTGCATTAAGATAGCAGCATACGCAACACTCGAAGCGTCTGTGTGCAGTTCAGTTTCAGCATTACATTCATAAATCTTTAACACTGGCTTACTTGACAATTTCTCCTTTAATATTGTAAATACTTTTCTATGTTCTTCGTTAAACTCAAATTTCTTATCTTTTCGTAACATATCGGTGAGTGGAGATGCAATCATAGCGTAATTTTCTATAAACTTTCTGAAGTATGAACATAATCCAAGGAAACTGTGTAGTTGCTTCACATTCTTAGGCTCAGGGAATTTCATGACGGCATCGGTCTTCCCTGGCGATGGCATCACTACACCGTCCTGTATGACATGTCCCAAATATTCAACTTTTCTCACCAATAGTTGTGATTTCTTCCAATTAATCTGTAGTCCATATTCTGATGCAATTTGTAAAACTTCTTGTAATCTTTTTAATGCTTCTGGCTCGTTCTGTGCTGGAATTAGCAAATCGTCAATGAATATCAGAACATGACCTTTTGTTATCAAATCTCTAAAGATTATCGAGATAAATCGTGTGAAAACCTTTGGACATGTGGCTAAGCCAAAAGGTGCCCTTAAAAATTCATACTGCCCCTTCATAGTGACAAATGAAGTATACTTTATAGACTCTTCGTTTACTAACAAGTGAAAGAAACCATTCTTTAAATCTAGCGCTGAAAATACCCTAGCATTAGCTAACCTGTCAATGTGGTCGTCTATGAGAGGTAAGGGGTACTCGTCTCTCAACATTTTCTTGTTTATCTGTCTGTAATCAACACATATTCGTAAAGAACCATCTTTCTTGCGAACAAGCACTAAAGGACTAGCATATTCTGAGTAGCTTACCCGTATTATTCCATCTTCCAACCATTGCTGTATTTGAATATCAACTTCTTCTTGTTCCTTATACGAGATGCGTCGTGGACGTTGAGCAACAGGGATGTCATCTTTCATCGTTATCTTCAGCTGAATCGGAGCTTCCTTCGTTTGGCAAGGCTGGTAATCCTCAACCAACTTGACCACCTCCTGCCTGATGCCCTCGTCTGCCACATAACCTACGCAATCAGAAACACACGTAAAAACACAACAATCACTCATCCAATCATTCGGTTCCGTCTTTCATAATCGTTGTTACATTTTGTAAGAAATCGTGCCCTAATATTATTTTATATGGTATACAATCGTTGGGAACAACATAGAAAGATACACTATCGTAATTTTGTCCATCTATTTCCACAGTCGTCGTAAATTGTCCACACGTACTCACTTTCGATGATCCAAGTCCAGACAATGTGAGCTTTTTGGTTTTGTTACACTCCGGCGTGCCTATCGCGTTAAAACAATCAATCGTTATCAAGTTAACGTCACTGCCCGTGTCGATCAAGGCGTAGATCGAGTTTTCTCTTCCTATTTTCAACAACTTCACCGGTTTTCTTTCTACGATCGGTTTGTTTACATCGCTGTCAGCAACAATTTCCGTCTTGTAAATGTCAGCTTCGCCATGACAGTGCATATCCGCCGCCATCTTGCCGCCACAGCCAATCGGAGAGCTTTTGTCGCTGTCATCAGTGCTGCCAACTTCACGATGCTCACGCGCCGCTACCACCGCGCCACCTTCCGTCGTCGTGACAAAACTTTGCCTCCTCGTCTTCTCGTCGGCAAACGTCGTTTGGTTTCGTGTCTTCGCCGGGCATTGCATAGAAATATGGCCAAACTCGTTACAATGGAAGCATTTTCGGCCATTTTGTCGATTCGGACAATCTTCGGATGCATGGCTTTTTTCACCGCAATTGTAGCACCGTTTCACACCGTAGCTTGTACTTGCCGTCGGGAAGCGCTCGCGCTGCTGATTCTGTGCAGGATTCGGCTTGCTATAGCTTCGGTTGTTGTGCGCGTACCGTGGCTCCCGCGCTTCGCTTGCCCACATTTTCTCTTTCACGGTTTCATACACTTTAAGCTTATCTTTTAGGTCAGTGTAGGTACTCACGCCGTATAACATGACTTTGTTGATTTCTTTGTCTTGAATACCGTCTACTATGTACTTTATGGCGACATAATCAGGCATTTTACCCCTTTTTCCGAGCTCCTTCATCACCAACATATAATCGAGGCATGACTCATTTTTCAATTTTTTTCTTTTGCACATAAGCTCATGGATTGCTTTTATATCAACGGTGTCAGGGAATTCTCTGCTTATCGCCGCTTTTAGGTCTTCCCAAGTCTTGTAAATCTTTTCGGAGCGCAGCCACAGGGCCGCTGTGCCGGTCAGGGATCGACGGGCAATTAGTAATTTTTGCGTTTCGTTCCATTCAAAAATCTCGGAATTATCTTCAATATCCTGAACCCACCTTGAAACAGGATACGTGCTGTCTTGAGCGCTAAACTTCATCACCAAATCTTCCGTGAGATGCAGCATACTACCACCGCGTGTTCGTCGTTCGTCGTAATCGTCGTAAACCTGGTGTTTGCTCATTCGTTTGGCGTCTTTCGCCATCGTAGGCTTGAAATGATGAAGCTGGCGACCCGAAATACCGTTTACAGATGCAGTTTCGTGGAATTCTTTTCGTGCCGACGCGCCCCGCCACGTGCCGCCGTGCCGTACCTGTCGTGTGGCTCGTCGTACTCTGCTTACCTCCTGATCCCGGACGAGCCCCCAAAACTTATGGGCCGGGGAATCAAACAGGAAACTTCTTGAAAAATCGTATATTGAAGAAAACTAATTTTCACAAAAATTTGCAGAGCGCACGCGTCGTCGTTTTTCAGTAGCAGCATAGCCTTCTTTAATTGCAAGCCGTGAACATAAGTTTGGCAACGTCTGTTACTGTCAGTTCGTGGTCATGTCGTCCGCCAGTCTCCATACTAAATGTATGGGAATATTTCAATTTTAAGAGGTCGATATTTTTATTCCTAGTAATCGTGTGAGGTTTAAAATATGAAAATAATTTAGTTCTTTTATTGAAATGCTTTGTATATTAAACAATAAGAAAAATATCAATGTTAACCAGGAAAAAATGGCTGTCAAAGATGTCATCTTTTTTGTTGATTTTCTTCAGCAGGGAGTTGATTAACACGCCCTCTAGCAATAAGTGATATATCATTAGAAAGGTCTTTTAAAGACAAATATTTGCTGTTAATATACTTTAAATCAATTGTTAATACTTTTGGAGTTAAAGGTTATTAAAGTATAAAAGTGGTTTATTGTCTATGGGAGTTGAATTACCCCACCTCTAGCAATAAATGATATATCATTAGAAAGGTTTTCATATGATAAATATTTGCTGCAAACACACTTTCTATTAATTATGAGTATTTTCGGAGTTTTAGGTCATTAATGTTAAAAAAATTGGTCAAGTTCAGAGCGTTATAACTCTCAAAGTACTAATAGTTGACGTTTATTGTAGAACAATAAAGTGTTTCAAATTTAAAGACCTTTCCAATGATGTAAGATTTATTGCTAGGAGAAGCTTAGATCAAAAATACTCATCGTACTAAAGGACTCCCGAAAAGTTCAAATAATTTGACTCAAACCGTATGTCCTAATAAATAAATAATAATAATAAATATAAAATCTTTATTGAAATAATCTTACATCACAATTTACAACTAGTTTAAACATAGACAATATAGGAATAACAAATAATAAATAATTATTAAAATAATATTAAACTATGTGCTTGACCACATGCGATGTTGCCGTTCTGCTCACTTCATGGCTTGGAAGATATAGAAGGCTATGGTAGCAGCATAGCCTTCTATAATTGCAAGCCGTGAACATAAGTTTGGCAACGTCTGTTACTGTCAGTTCGTGGTCATGTCGTCGGCCAGTCTCCATACTAAATGTATGGGAATATTTCAATTTTAAGAGGTCGATATTTTTTTTCCTAGTAATCGTGTGAGGTTTAAAATATGAAAATAATTTAGTTCCTTTATTGAAATGCTTTGTATATTAAACAATAAGAAAAATATCAACGTTAACCAGGAAAAAATGGCTGTCAAAGATGTCATCTTTTTTGTTGATTTTCTTCAGCAGGGAGTTGATTAACACGCCCTCTAGCAATAAATTATATATCATTAGAAAGGTCTTTTGAAGACAAATATTTGCTGTTAATATACTTTATATCAATTGTTTGTACTTTTGGAGTTAAAGGTTATTAAAGTATAAAAGTGGTTTGTTGTCTATGGGAGTTGATTTACCCCACCTCTAGCAATAAATTAAATATCATTAGAAAGGTTTTCATATGATAAATATTTGCTGCAAACATACTTTCTATTAATTGTTAGTATTTTCGGAGTTTTAGGTCATAAATGATAAAAAAATTGATCAAGTTCAGAGCGTTATAACTCTCAAAGTACTAATAGTTGACGTTTATTGTGATACAATAAAGTGTTTCAAATTTAAATACCTTTCCAATGATGTAAGATTTATTGCTAGGAGAGGCTTAGATCAAAATGCTCATCGTACTAAAGGACCCCCGAAAAGTTCAAATAATTTGACTCAAACCTTATGTTCTAATAAATAAATAATAATAATAAATATAAAACTTTATTGAAATAACCTTACATCACAATTTACAACTAGTTTAAACATAGATAATATAGGAAAAACAAATAATAAATAATTATTCAAATAATATAATACTATGTGCTTGACCACATGCGATGTTGCCGTTCTGCTCAACTTCATGGCTTGGAAATATAGAAGGCTATGGTAGCAGCCATTCGTCTCTTTTCTCCCTCGCACATATTCCTTCCCATTCACTCACACTCGGATACATCATACTTGCAAATCATTCAACCTTTCATACGTTCCGATATTTCATTCCCACATTCATGTTCATTCTGAGACCCACTCTTTGGAAAGCACTACAAAGACTTCGAGCATTGTGTTCAGGTCTTCCAAGGTCTCAGCCATATAAACTATGTCATCGGCAAAACGAAGGTGTGTTAGGTATTAGCCATTAATGTTGATGCCGAGTCCTTTCTAGTCTAAGAGTTAAAAGATGTCCTCCAAAGCAGCTGCGAACAGTTTCAGAGAAATAACGTCTCCCTGTCTCACACCTCGCTGCAGTTGGATGGGATTTCTGTTAATTAAATTGATTAAAATTAATTAGAAAACAAGAACTAGCTACTAAATTTACAACCAGTTCACAAGAGAAAGAACTCTCAGAGAAAGAACTGGCGGAAGAAAACTCAGAGAGGTTGTCTCGACCTCCCTTTTAATCCCTATTTACAAAACGAACTAACTTTATCTTTAGGTCCTGCAGTGTGTGATTTAGGACGGGATTTTAGTTGATGAATTATGGGGTCCCAAGCTGGTGGTACCCTCCAACCATCTTTTCTATTGGAAGGATATTTGTTGATTTATTTCATTCATATTAGTAGCATTCTGGGAATGAGTCTTTGTTTTTTGGCAAGGATTTGTGGTTTATCAAATCTAATGTATGGTTGAGTTCTTTTGAGTTCACACACTGCAGACTTTTTGACGCGCCTATTCTTCATATCAGCTACATGTTTTTATCGCGCGTCCCTATACGTTTGCCCGATGTGAGAGCCCACTGTCGCAATCTAGATTGCGGCAACCTAGGTTGAAGACGCCTGCATCTTGAAAGGGGATGTTGCACTTCAGCACATAAGAATTGGTTTATGTTCCTCGGCGGCTTGAAGTAGGTCTTCATAGACGCATGCTTCAGAATACCTCCAATCTTGTCAGTGACACCTTTAATGTAAGGTAGAATGACAGGTCGTCGTTCTACTGTGGCTGGCTTGATACGGTTTCTGTGATGGAGGCATGGTACTAGCAGTTTATTACTTCGCAGTACGTGCTTTACATGATGAAGCTCAGCTGTCAGGTGTTGGTGGTCACAGATCCCGCGTGCACTCTGAAACAAAGATTTCCCTACGGTAGCTACCTGTAAAGGATGCTGGTGGGATTCACCATTGAGATCACCATCTGTATGTGTTGCTTTTCGATACATAATGTGGCCCAAGGTTTGATCAGAATTCCTGATGATAAGAATGTCTAGGAAGGCTAGTTTATTATCTGCCTCTAACTCCATAGTGAAATGAATGTGCGACCTACACCAGAACTAGATAAAAAACTTACCAAAACCACTGGAACATTAAATTAAGAAATTATAAGAACCACGACGTGGCTTAGGCACACACGTGTTCTGTCCGCGAATGACGTTTCTGTCTGATTTGCTAGCGTGAAACGCAGCACTGTACCTTGCGGTTTCGGTCTGTGCGTAGGTAGCATAGTGTGTGATAAGTAACCTTGCTACTCGCAAATGCAGCACTGTAGAATATTGCATTTAGTCTTAGCAACGCAATAGTAGCTTTTCGTTATACTCCATGCACTCAAACGCAGTATTGTAGAATACTGCGTTTGGCTTTAGTTTCTATTCCTAGCAAAGAATTATGTGCTAAATGAAACTACAGTAAACGTATCAAGTACTGCACAACATTTTAGTACATGCTGAATGCTGCAGATCTTGTTAGCATAAGCAATACTTTTGTGCAAGTACTGTGTTTTGCGTTAAATAAAAAAAATAGTTATAATAAAAAAAAACATTAAAATTATTTTTTTATGTATAGCTTAAACCCATGAGATACCATTTTTGCAAAAAAGTGAAAATCCCAAAAGTGTCGATTACTGCAAGTGCAATTAGCAGGGCAGAGCTGATTAGCATTATTGTGAAAATCTTATTAAATCAAAAGAGTAAGTTTAGTTTTATTGCACAATTACTATGTGTTATTCTAAATTAATATTTAAATAGTATATTTTCAATATTCCACTCCGAACCCTTAACTTTGATACACTACAAGATTGGGAACGTAAATTTTTTTTCCCTACCATCGTGGTATTAATGTTTAATAATGGCAATTGTGCGAACGAGACATCTTTATCTACCCCTTTTTAATATACTATATCTATGTTTATCTACTTGGTGATGTTTCATTCACACAGTAGAGTATTCAGTAAACGTCGTCGATAGATTTTCAACTCTATGATGAAGAGAATAAAGTTAAATTTATTTTAAACGCATAGTGAGAATTTTTGTAGAGTACTCACTCCTTATATGAACCTCCTTGATCCTAGTACACAAGTGTTACCATGCAACAATTTCAATCTCCCTAATTTTCATGAGATTCTGGTCCACTGAACTATTAAACACTTGACACTGGCAAAAATTACTTCCAAGAGGAAAGTAGATTACCAAAATAAAATAGAAGAAGAAGAAGAACACCCAAGGAGATTTTTAGTTATTGCTTTCTCTGTGGAGTTTTTGGCGCCATTTTGTCTTGTACAGTTTGGTGTCTATTTTAATTATTTGAAAATTGATTCATAGTGGATATTGTGTCTTAAAATTGGTGCAGTTTTGTGGTACAAGTGTCTACGCAACTGAACAATATGTGGGATAATTGAAATAGGCGCGATCTTGGTTGTGTGGAGCTGAGACTTTTATTGTAGTGGTAGCTACCTCGGCAGAACTTTCCGAGTAAACTGTCTTGATATACTTGTTGCCAAATGCTCCAAGCAGCATCAGAATGCAATGCACCCGCATTCTAATGTAAACTTAAACTGAAACAATACCTACCTCTGACCCGTGATTACGTAAGCTGTTGCTAACAATTCTCGATTGAAATCGATTGAAAGCGCGGTTGCATTGCTGCTTTAAGTAAGACAGTTGTCACATTGGTTCTAACTAAAGCAGCAATGTACCGTTAAATGGGGTGAATAGGGTAACTTTTCAACTTTGTTGCCATATTTAACCTATTTTAATATCAAGTAGATGGCATTTGAATACTTCATTATTCTTCCGGCTGTCCATTTTAGCGAACTACACTAAATATTTATCAAGTTTTCTAAGAAAATCGCCTAAAAAATCCCAAAAATGCTGCTAAACCCGATTAACCCCGGTTTGGGGTCAATAGAATCGAAACTGGGGGCAATCGAGTTTTTTGTCAGGGTTGACACTAAAATTTTAACATTTTAACCGACTTCAATTAAAGGAGTATCAAAACAAAGTATTGTATTTTTACTAAGCAATTATTCTTAACGTAAGTCTTTGAACCCGGTTTTGGCTTGTAAGTCCGAGGCATCTTGTACTTTTTAGCTGCAAATTAAGATATAAAAATCTAGGTAGGTATGATGAGTGAAATCGCATTCTTATAAACCAAGACGCAAATACTGAAGACAAAAAACATGAGGTAGCTATATTGAATAAAAAAAATTCAGCTTGAAAAACAATTATGTATTTGGCAGCCCTAAAAATTCACCCCTTTGCTGACTATATTCACCACTTTAGTGAGTCTATTGTCCCCAGTTGTGACTCTATACACCCCCATGTCATATTCTATTGACCCCTCAGGTCACCCGAATAACCCCGAAAACTGTTTTTTAAGATTAGGCCTGCAACTAATTTTCTGATTAGACGATTAAAACAGATTATTTTCAAGTAACTTTTGGTTTTATGGGGATTTCTTTCAAAACTAGCGACAGCAAAAACTTACAAAAAACTTGAAATGTATTAACTTACCAAGAAAAAGTAAAGTTTCGGGAGACCAAAAAACGCACCGATTGCAACGTCGTATTTCAAATGGCTTTTTTCTTAATATTGTCTATGGTGAGGGCACATTGTTATTGCCAGTACTAAATATCATTTCTTTGGCTTTTAAAACAGTATTGCCATATCGCATTCATCAAAATAGGCACATTTATATAGCCTGTTGAACTAAAATACTCGACTGTCACTCTATTCCCCCCTGAAACCCTATTCACCCCATTTTACGGTAATGTAACTGCGATTTCTGTCAGAGTTGATTGCAACAAAATTACAAAATCACCCCCCTGAACTATTAAACACTTAACACTGGCAAAAATTACTTCCAAGAGGAAAGCAGATTGCCAAAATAAAAATAGAAGAAGAAGAACACCCAAAACGACGGAACGCAGCGCAAATTTTACGGTTTTGACAGAGGCTGCATTCCGAATCACACTAAAATCGATGACAGCGCACTAAAATGCGTTTCCGAGTCGGTGATTTTGTATGGGTTTGACAGATAACGTGAGCGCTGACATCGATTTTATCGTGATTCGGAATAGCGATGGGCCAACTCGGTTTATTTCCAACTCGAGTCAACCCGTTTCAAAATTCGCGTAACTCGGTTTCAACTCGAGTTAGCCAACCCGAGTTGGCTCGCGGGTCGACCCGCTACGACCTGTAGGCTAACTCGGAAATTCGCGTAACTCGTTTCAATTCAACTCGAGTTAGCCGACCCGAGTTAGCTAGCGGGTCGTAGCGGGTTGACCCGTTAGCCAACTCGAGTTGAATTGAAACCGAGTTAGGTACGCGAATTTCCGTAGCTGTAAGCGAGTCAGACGGAGTTGCCTAATCGGTTCGGAACCGACCACAGATAGTCAGCAACTGTGGAGACCTTTACCTTTTTGTTCATAGATTATAGATACTAGCTAAGTAGGTTACTTAGGTTGTTTTAATTATTTATGACGATATTGTGATTTTGTTTGGAATTTGGGTAGGTAAGGTTAATTGGTGAAAAAAAAAATTCACTATCATTCACTGGGGCGTTTTCTTTTTATGTGATTTTTAAGAGTTGTCGTATTTCCTGAATATCTGTATATTTCGGAACATATTTTGCACTTTACTTTGCCATCTACAAGTAAATCAAATACTTTCCAAACCGTTGATTTCTTTTTCCGACAGGATGACATTGTCTCAAAGTTAAACACGTCACAAAATACACACTCAACACAATTACGAAGTAAAAATAGCTTATAAAAACCAAACTTTAATATTTGTCTATCCAAACAATAAAAGAAACAAAACAAGTAAACAGTAAAATATAAAAATTCGCCGGTAGAGTCTGGCCAACGAGTCGTGTCATCACAACGCGAGGCAAATTTAAATTTTCGAAACTTTATTCACTCAAAATACTGCGAAATATAAATTTTATCTTAGATGCATACACCTAAAATCCAAGCTAAAACAAATTGATGAAAGTCTAAAATTGCTATTTCGCAGTATTTTGAGTGATTTAAGTTACAAAATTTTAAATTTCCCGCTAGTTTCAGATGACACGACTCGTTGGCCAGACTCTAGTAAGAAAACAGAACTTCGGGTGCTACAGGTAAACTCGACACAACTAGGGCTTGCAAATATTCGACGAAATCATTATTCGAATATTCGAATTTTTTTTATGGAGGTATTCGAATATATTCGAATATTATTCGAATATTTCTGTAAAGTATAACAGGTGGTCGTAATTATTAAATATTGTTTATTTTTGAAATTAAACCAACGTTAAATGCTTCGTTTAATAGGGCGCATTTTTTAAGATTTATCATCAATTGACTTTTGCATTCGCCCCATAGTTTTAGGTTTAAAACTTCTTTATGGGCCATAAATCTTTACGTGGGTAATTTTTTTATACTTATTAAGTATGTTTTGACTTGAGTCCGGTTATTATACTTTTTAATTCGTTTTTAAAACGCGTTTTATTTTATTTTTTTGTCAGTAAATATCTATTTTTTGCTTTTTAGTCTAATCTGGGCTTTTCTCTCTGGTGTTTTCCGACTTCATCATTACACCAGGGTTTGATACTATTTTTCAACAGAGTACTTGTCAAGACGAATCAAACAACCCAAAACTCGATGAATTTGTATGGTTTCTTTTTTTTATCGGAAACTGGGCAAGCATTTGACTACCATCTTGCTTGGTTAACAGGATGTAGTCTAAGGTGTAGCACACTTGCCCATGAAATGCCTATTCACTGTTACCTTGAAGAGACAAAGGTTGTAACTATCGGGGAACATACGAGTAGCAGCGCAATCCATTCTTAAGCAGTCAAATGTATTGGCAAAGCGCTTGGTACGGACCCTTGTAGCATCTACTATGTAAGGAAGGGTGATATGCTAACCTGCGTCTGGTACCCCGATGGTGGAAAGGGGCTAGAAGAACAAGGTTGTGCAGTTCCCTCGCACACTCTTTAACTTTGCGACGGTGACTAAGGCTCTGAAGTTCCGCCGCGGCCTATTTTGAGTTGCCGATGAGCCTCCTGGCTTTCAATCTGTTTTCAATTGATTCAGGAAGTTTAAGCTGATACTTAGCAGAACCATCCCACAGGTGACAACAGTACTCCATGATTGGACGAATCTGCGCGTTGTATAACAGAAGCAGTTGGTTGGGTGAGAACTGAGAAGTACCGCTTAGCCCGTAAGAGGGAGGAATTTAATACAGAATTCCTGCGGTTTTCTTCCGGCTCCATCATCAGACCCTGGACACTATTTCCCAACAGAATACTTGTCAAGATGAATCAAACGAGCCCTAACTCAAATGGATTTGTATGGTTTTATTACAGAGTGTGAAACATGGGCACTGACTCAAAAACACTATTTGAATCTCAGAACATGCCAGAGGAAGATGGAAAGAAGCCTAATAAGTGTAACGCTGAAAGACCGGCAAAAATCAGAGGAAATGAGAACAAAAACGAAAGCAGAAGATATAATAAGAAAAATAAGACAGTTAAAATGGCAATGAGTGGGTCATATGGCAAGAGAAAGCAAGAAAAAATGGACCATAATTATAACAGAGAGACGGAAAAGGAAAAGAGGAAGACAAACCAAAAGATGGGCAGATGATATTATGAAAACTGGAGGAACACTTTGGACGCGAAAAGCAAGAGATAGAACAAAATGGAAACAGCTGGAAGAGGCCTACGTGTTGCAATGCAATGCAAAACACGATGCTCACTAACGCCAAGAAGAAATAAAATGTATTTTGTTAATTATTAGTGCCAATGTTTAAAATGTTTGTGTTATTTGCTTAGTGTCAGCAATAAAGTAAAGTATTACAGAGTTCCGGTGGTCTTCTTCCGGCTCCATTATCCGACCCTGGCCACTATTTCCTAACAGAGTACTCATCAAGACAAATCAAACGAGCACAAACATGGGGTCACATGGTTTTATTACAGAGTTCCTCTGGCCTTCTTCCGGCTCATTCACCAGACCCTGGAAGCCGTTACCCATCTCATTTTAGAGTACTAGTCAAGACGAATCAAACAAGCCTAAACCAGATGGGATTGCATGGTTTTATCACAAGAGTTCTTGTGGCTTTCTTTCGGCTTTATCAGACCCTCGACACTACTTCACAACAGAGTACGTTTCAAGACGAATCAAACGAGCCTAAACTCGATGGGTTTGTATGGTTTTATTACAGATTTCCTGTGGCCTTCTTCCAGTTCCATCATCAGGTCAGCTCAATGGCACTATAATACTTTACTGTCTTCCTGTTCTGACCTATGTTTTAAGTTTAAACTCTTTTGCTCATCGGGAACTAGATTAAAATCGTTTGCAATTTGTGGACAAACAAACAACATAGCTAAACACATAAATAAACGAGAAAGTGAACGTTAACGATCGCTTCATTCTATGTGAGCATAGAATGAAGCGATCGTTATGCAATTCGGGTTTTTAATTAATTGATTTTTGCCTAAATCTAGCAAAGTAGAAAATATTCGAATATTCGAATTTCACCGACTTTAGTATTCGAATACCAAAATAGGGCGAATATTCGAATAATTCGAATATTCGATTTGCAAGCCCTATTCACAACTCGAATTCTTAACGGGCTGACTCGAGTTCTTAACGGGCTGACTCGAGTTGACCCGATACAACTGCAACTCGAGTCAACCCGGGTCGGAACTCGAGTTGGCCCATCACTATCGGAATATAGCCAGAAGTGAATAGTTTATTTATGGTTTTTGGTTGTTTGGCTAAAATATAAAACTATTGCTCCTTTCCTTTGCAATTTTTGAGATTTCAAAATGAATTTTTCTAATCATTTACGGATTTCGCAGAGAAGAATATCTGATAATCTACAGTGTTTCCGGTTGGACTTTTCTAACCTCACTTATTATTATTATAATAAAATTATTCATTTTATTTTAACTTACCTGTCTATGTGTTTGTTATTAGGTGGTTAGCAGGACAAAACAGACACTATGCAAAGGCAACGAGTTTTCCTGATTATTTTCAAAATCCAATATTTAGGAAGGAAGACCAAGCAAAACTTATTGAAAGTTCCGAGTTGTCGAAACTTGCTGCTGTCCCCATAAAACCTCCAGCATCTTACGAGACTTGTTCGATGTATCATGATCCGCTAGTAAAGTAAGTAAGGTAATTAAACAAAAGTGTGTTTTTCTTGTAAAGCCTATACTTATTTACCATATTAATTCCAGCAAAGTTATCAATCACGTAATGGAAATGGGCAAGAAACAGTTAGCTCGCAGTCTTGTTGAAAAAGCTTTCGAGAATATAAAAAGAATTCAGATCGAACGTTATCATTTGGCTCCAACTCCAGAGGAGAAGGAAAAGATTGAACTAGATCCAAAGGCAATTTTACACAAAGCAGTTGAAAACTGTAAACCATTGTTGCAACTTTCTCCAATAAAGAGGGGTGGTATTACATACCAGGTAATGGTTTATTAATTTTATTATTATATAAATCTGTGAATCCATACAATGGGTTTTCTGATTTCAGTTACAAATATATTTTACTGCTTAATTTAAATGCGAAAGTGAGTTTGTTCCTTTGTTAGGGTACATTTCATTCAACCCAAAAAAAGTATTATTCCTGAGGGATAGAAAAATATCTGTCTATGTTATCAGTCTTGGCGACCACTTATCACTACATAGTAGAGATGCACCGAATGTTCGGCCGAATATTCGTATTCGGCACATTCGGCATATTTTTTTATGTTCGTATTCGGCCGAATATTCGGTTGATTTGCCGAATAATTACCGAATATTTAAATTGTACTAATACTAACAATTATTTATTGACAAAATGTAAAACAGATTAAGAGGATTGTCTAGCAAACAGTCTCCATAAAAACGGCGATATTGTTTCCCACACCTAAACTAAACCTCAACCTTTTTAGGCAATCAATTTTTGGTGTTTTTGAAATGCTTAAAAACTAGGGCTGTGTGTTTTGATTTTTTAAATATTAATTGTAAAGGTATTTTAAAAAGTTGGCACTTATTTATTTTGTATGAAATCAGAAAATTGCAAATATTTCAAAATCTATGATAGATATTTAAAAAATCAAAACATATAGTCCCGTTTTTAGACTTTTCATAAACATTTGTAAGCAATTTATAACCGAAAGAGCGCGAGGGGCCACGGGTGGGAAACGCCCGAAAGGGTTCCACCCGAAAAAACACGTGTACAAAGGAACCTGTTAACTGCGCAGAATGAAACCGAATGATTCGGCTGAATATTCGGTTTGGTACATTTTGGACCGAATATTTGTATTCGGTTAAACCTACATTCGGCGCATCTCTACTACATAGTATAAAACAAAGTCGTGTTTACTGTCCCTATATCCCTATGTATGCTTAAATCTTTAAAATTTTTAGATTTGATGTGGTTTTTTTAATAGTTAGAGTGATTCAAGAGGAAGGTTTATATGTATAAAACATGGTGTCAAATTCCACACTACACCGAAGCGAAGCGAGGGCGGGTCGCTAGTATTTTTGTATTCCTAAAATCTGTAGTGTAGATTATTGTCATAACATTTTTATTTGTGAACTCCAACATAAGATCCTTTTGTTTTCTGCAGGTGCCCGGACCCATCACTGAAAAAAGGTCCTTATTTTTGTCTATCAAATGGTTGCTGGACGCTACAAATGATAAAGATAGAGTTGTGCATTTCCCTGAGCAGTTTGCATGGGAGTTATTAGATGCTGCAAATAATACAGGCAAAGTAGTTAAGCGGAAGCAAGACTTACACCGCCAGTGTGAGGCGAACAGAGCTTATGCGCACTACAGGTGGCAGTAACTGCCCCTAGATACAAATATTTAACTCGTTAACGCCCGGAAAACGAGACAGTAAATTTTCAATTCCGGATGCCGGCGACCACTCGGGCATTGATGATTTAACACAAATAGAAAATAAGTCTGCATATTGAAGGAATTAAGTTTCTTCTTTTTAAATGTTGTGTGAATAGAAACCATTTTATTTAAATATAGTGTTGTAATACTATCTGATTTGTCTATTATTTTATAAAATAGTGGTTAAAGAGTCTAAAGGACGTAAACATGGTTTCATAAGAAGAAGAATAATTCCTCCATCGAAACTAGTAACGTGCAAGGAACAATGATTCCTTCATCACCAGTTACGAAAATGCGGTTACATAGACGGCGGATGGGAATAGGCCACGCGATTTCAAGCACGCACCGCCGCGCGCGGAAACCGCGGGGTACAACACACTGAGCTCCATAGTGTAGTGCCGGTTTTGGTAAGTAGCGCAGATTCACCGACCGCCGCGGCGACGCGCGGAGGTAACCGCTCGAATAGGCGGATGCGACACTCCGTCGGCGTCGCCGCCGCCCGCGTAATCCGCCGAACCGCGCCCCGCGACGGCGCGCGGAAGCAGTGTGAGAATCGCCTAAGTAGGTACCCACCTAATAATTCTTTCTTCTTAAATGTAACCATTGTTTGTTGTGATGAGGTTGATAATAAATATTTTCTATTTGCTGTTTGCTGTTGTAACAAATAAAATACATCAATATTTTCTATTTGCTGTTATGCCAAATCGTACCTACTTACTTGTTAATTAATTAATCAGTTTTTGTGAAATTCCGTGGTTTACATTTTATTTATAAAAATAAAAATTCACACACAGAAATGACAGCAGCCGGTAGGTTTATTTATCTTCATCATCAGACCCTGGGCACTATCTCCCAACAGAATACTTGTCAAGACGAATTCAATGAGCCAAAACTCGATGGGATTGTATGGTTTTAAGGGATTAAATATAATGACCACCAAAAAATACTTTGATACCCTAATCTCTCTTACCAAAAAAAAAAAATAACACGAAAAGAATAAAGTCTAAAATTATTGCAATAGTTCTAACTTTTTTAGTCACGACTGTACTTCAAATTGTTTTCAAATACCAATGTAGTAAGTAAATAAATTACCAAATCTTAGCTAGCCAAATTAATGCGCTATTTATGCCTAAATAAACCACTATGATTGCCATAAAATGTAGGCATATTACCAAAAAAAAGTACAATGATGCCAAATTAAGTAGGTAACAGACTTGATAACGTTACAAAAATACGAGATGCCGAATATGGTAGTAGGTAGAGAGCATGGGGTGGTAGAGAGGGACCATCAAACTGAACACTTTTTATTATAGAACCAGCTCTGACATCGCGAAAAAAAAACAGCTAAGTACCATGGGCAACAGCGTCGCTTAACCTTAATTATTTTATAAAATAGTGGTTAAAGAGTCTAAAGGACGTAAACATGGTTTCATAAGAAGAAGAATAATTCCTCCATCGAAACTAGTAACGTGCAAGGAACAATGATTCCTTCATCACCAGTTACGAAAATGCGGTTACATAGACGGCGGATGGGAATAGGCCACGCGATTTCAAGCACGCACCGCCGCGCGCGGAATCCGCGGGGTACAACACACTGAGCTCCATAGTGTAGTGCCGGTTTTGATAAGTAGCGCAGATTCACCGACCGCCGCGGCGACGCGCGGAGGTAACCGCTCGAATAGGCGGATGCGACACTCCGTCGGCGTCGCCGCCGCCCGCGTAATCCGCCGAACCGCGCCCCGCGACGGCGCGCGGAAGCAGTGTGAGAATCGCCTAAGTAGGTACCCACCTAATAATTCTTTCTTCTTAAATGTAACCATTGTTTGTTGTGATGAGGTTGATAATAAATATTTTCTATTTGCTGTTTGCTGTTGTAACAAATAAAATACATCAATATTTTCTATTTGCTGTTATGCCAAATCGTACCTACTTACTTGTTAATTAATTAATCAGTTTTTGTGAAATTCCGTGGTTTACATTTTATTTATAAAAATAAAAATTCACACACAGAAATGACAGCAGCCGGTAGGTTTATTTATCTTCATCATCAGACCCTGGGCACTATCTCCCAACAGAATACTTGTCAAGACGAATTCAATGAGCCAAAACTCGATGGGATTGTATGGTTTTAAGGGATTAAATATAATGACCACCAAAAAATACTTTGATACCCTAATCTCTCTTACCAAAAAAAAAAATAACACGAAAAGAATAAAGTCTAAAATTATTGCAATAGTTCTAACTTTTTTAGTCACGACTGTACTTCAAATTGTTTTCAAATACCAATGTAGTAAGTAAATAAATTACCAAATCTTAGCTAGCCAAATTAATGCGCTATTTATGCCTAAATAAACCACTATGATTGCCATAAAATGTAGGCATATTACCAAAAAAAAGTACAATGATGCCAAATTAAGTAGGTAACAGACTTGATAACGTTACAAAAATACGAGATGCCGAATATGGTAGTAGGTAGAGAGCATGGGGTGGTAGAGAGGGACCATCAAACTGAACACTTTTTATTATAGAACCAGCTCTGACATCGCGAAAAAAAAACAGCTAAGTACCATGGGCAACAGCGTCGCTTAACCACTCCTAAGGTTAAAATCGCTTGCACGCCGCGGCGCCACAACATACGTTTAGTTCGTGCAGGGGCGATACGCGTGCGCACGAATTTTGTTGCTAAGTGGTTAAGCGACGCTGTTGCCCATTGTACATATTTACATTTTCGTTATAATTTTGTATGAAACAGCAGTTTTTTTTCGCGATTTCAGAGTTGGCCCCATTGTTAAAGTTGTTCAGTTTGATGGCCCTTTCTACTATAGGTATTCTGCATTACTCGTATTTTTGTAACACATTGTACCTACTAGAGTGCTTCTACATGGTCAACACGGTCCATGTAGCTTGCGCACGTTGAGGCGCGGGTTACTTGCGTGAGTGTACAATGCTATGGAGCTGGACTCGCTTTACGTGTTTACCTCAGACCAAATAAAAAAAGTAAGACGGAGTCTTCCGAACGAAGCGGTGAGGCCAGTAAAACTACGCCATGGCTGTGTCCATACGCAGTTCACGCACACACGTGTAGCGAAACTACGCCGTGGCTTTCCATATAAAACCCTGCCGCCCGGCCCCCGCCCGCCCCCTTGTACGCACACATGTACCATCAAAAACCGGCCTCACTTCATTGTTCGCAACGCTCCATCTTTCTTTTTTATTTGATCTGAGGTGTTTACACGGAGCATGTAACTTGCGCAAGTGCTCAACTTGCGCGGGCTACTTGCACCGTGTAAAAGCACCCTTAGGTATAATAAAATGAAGAATACTAATGAGTCATTTGTCGCAATCTTTTCTCAATCTTATTGATTGAGACATGATTGAGTAAGTATGGATGAGCCGATGAGTAATGCACTTGTAAATGTGGACTCAAAAGTATTGATTCATTATGACGTCATACGCAGGGGGTGCGGTATGACGAAGCGGGCCGGGAGGTAGCGGCAATGATGAAGTGAACGCGTATTCAACCAGGGTTGGGGGTGTGGGCTTGAGGGGTTCCCTACTCAAAAAAACCATGTTACGTTTACTTCGAAAATTTTATTTATGTGATAGTCGGCAAACGTCAAACTAAAAAGCGTTAACGTAGATAAGTACAACCGTTCTATAATTAAATGAGATTAAATCTCAAGTAGGTAGGAAAGCTGCTGGTTATTACCATAATTACGTACGACTGTAGGTCTACAGTCGGCCCATAAAAATGTTGGGCATGAGAACCTTGTCATATTAAAACTTCTGTTACCTACCTATACCAACATGTACTATCAGTATCATCCTCTGACACAGTACCTACTAAAATGCTAACATTTTCATGGGTCACTGCCTACGTTTCATTTGATTTAAAAGACTACCTATAACCTTAATTAATAGGTAGATAGGTAGAGAGGATAGTAGATAGGTAGATTAATAGGTAGAGCGCGCTATGTGCGTGGGTCGAGTTGGTTGGTACTATCACTGCGCCACAAAGTAATAAAAAAACTCGGGTGATAAAACTCGGGTGATTGGCGATGTGAAGCTGAAGAAGGAGAAGATTATTACAGAAAGCCCCAACAACAGAAGCTTATCTACTCAGGTAAGTACATCATCATTTCTAATCACTTGACGTTGCCTGCGCTTCTATGGCACAGAACAAAAAGGTCTATAAAAATGTGCTTGCCATAGGTAGAAGGAACTAAATTAAGTAGGTACTTAATTTAGTTATTACACCTCTAACTTACCGGATGAAGGGAGGGCTGATGAATGATTCTTCCGAAGTTAGTTCCAGTCCTTATCTGTTTGATGTAAAAATAGGAATGAAACTAGCGTGCCCGCAGACTACAGACCAAACTGTCGGCCGATAGTTGGTTTTGTAAGTATGAAGAATCGGCCGTTACCAAATCATTGTAGTCTGCGCACTTGTACTTATCTTCGTACTGATTCCAACTATCGGCCGAACAGTTTGGTCTGTAGTCTGCGGGCACGCAAACTAGGTAATTAGGTAGGTACGCAATAGAGCAATCCTATTTTTTGGAACTGAAGGAAATATTGACGTAACAAAATATTATCGTTGAGTACCTGTCTATCTACAGATAATTTTGTGATAAGAAAATATTTATGATATAATTTCAGTCGAAAGTGTGTATTCGCAAAGAAACAACCGTGGATGTAGTGTGTGCGAAACTGCGAAGTGTGAAGGAAAGTTCGATATTTACTGCCGGGTGATCTTCTCAAAAGATTAGTAAGTTACATTTTTTACATACTTAATATTATGTCCAATACAATCGGCCACTTGCGTGCTCCACTTGCAGAAAAGTTCGTGTGTGCGCGCATCTTAAGAGAGAGATAATTAAATAACTACCTACATACTCTAGGATTATAATGGTGGTAATTAAAACCGCATTACAGTTGGGGATACAATCTCAGATTGGAAACAACAATGCCCCGAATTGGATATTGGAATCCCCAATTTGGGGATTTGACAGGGTTGCCTCTCTTGCCAAGGAAGGATAATATTATTTTAGTGTTATTTATTCATTTATTCATTTAACAATTGGTGAACATGCTGACTTACAGTTATACCAAGACGCCAACATGTTGTAATTATTATTAAGACATAGAATTATTATAAATACAGTAATTTGTTAATAATTAAAATAGCAATTTATCATCTGTCAAAGAGTTAACTTAAATGTCAAACAAAATTAATAATAATAATAAAACAAATTACATAAGAAACATATTAAGATGTCAAATAATAAACAAAACAAAACACACATATCTACTTAAAACTAACTTAGACTAAAATTGTAAATGTCAATAATATTATGATGTCATTAAATACTAATATAGTCAAAATTATTAAGATGTCAATTGGTACAAAAAAAAACAGAACAGTAATATAAACAGGCATTCGCTAAAATTACAAATGTCAATAATATGATGTCATAGATATTACTAATAAAGTCAAAAGAAATTTTTGAGATGTCAAAATGGTAAACGGAACAAAGCACCTATTAAAAATTAATATAAATTACAATAACAATAATGTCAATAGATTATAGTGTGATGTCACAAAAATACTCATTAAATTCATTCAAATAATCAATTTAAAATTCATTCATTAAATATTTAAGAGCCTTTCTACGCAACTGTCCAAAATGGTCGGCAAATAGGTCAATACTATAGTCATGGGCGAGCATATCTTATTATGAAAACAAAATATTAATTTTGCTAGTCAATTTAAGTACTTACCTCACTATAATTTTTATTAATTTTATATTGCAAAACTTTACGCATATGCTTAAGTTTTCGTAAACTATTAAGGCAATAAGTACCTAAAAGTAGGTAGGTACCTAAGTAAGTATTATGATATGATAGACACGAGTATCGAAAATAAAAAATCATAAACAGTGTTTACTTTTAATTGCGTAATTAGTGTAAATAAGTAATACCTATACAATATTTTATAGACTAGTACGGGTGACAACCCTAATCGGTGAAATTATAGAAACATAATTTGGCATAATACCTAGTGTGATCGCTACATCCAATTTAGCTAAAGTACATAGGTAGGTACTGCACGGGCGTAGCCAGGGGGGGGGGTTTTGGGGGTTCAAACCCCCCCCCGAAATATACAAAAGGCATCATCTATTTATTGATCTATAAAATTAAAATAAAGTTAGGCAAGGCGAGGAGTATAATTATTATACATATTAACATTTTGAATTTGCCGCGCTGCCATCTGTCACCGATCATTTGAATTACATCCACCGCATCGCATTCGGTAATTTTCGTATGTTTTCGTGCACCGCTCGGCTGTCGCCAGTCAGCAGCAGCACCGATTACCGCGAAAAGAATTTTGTGGGTAGGTCAGGGTAGGTATACATACACATTCTAGCGTGCGTGCCGGACTGCAGTGAACGAAGTATTTTGTCACTTACTTGTAAGTAAATGAAAATAACTAAAAAAATGGACCAATTTAATTAGATCACATTTGACATCTATCAGTCCATAGTGTGATTTGGTAAGTAAATGGTAAAGCTTTCTTTCGTGATTATTTATACCATAAAACTTATTATTATTAAGTTTTGGCATCCCGAGGTAACCTCGGCGAGGTTAGCAGACAACCAGCCTACATGCCTTATGATAATGGAGTAACAGATAAGATCGGCCACGTTTTACGTGAATACTCTGTACCGACAGTTTACACTCCAGGCATAAAGGTCAACAACATATTGGGTTCCCCGAAGGATGTCACACCACACCATTACACTACAGATCACAAGATTAGCGGATGAAATTAACTAAAAATCGCGGCCGTTTTATTTCAATATAGACAGGCAAGAGCACAAGATTAATGGGTGAAACTAACTAAAAATCGCGCTGCGCGGCCGTTTTTTTTTTCAATAGACAGGCAAGATCACAACTTACAAGATTAGTGGATAAAACTGACTAAAAATCACGCTGCGCACCTTTTTTTTCTCAATAGTTAGACAAGATTACAACTTACAAGATTAGTGGATATACTAACTAAAAATCGCGCTGCGCGGCCGTTTTTTTTTATAGACATTCAAGATCACAACTTACAAGATTAGTGGATGAAACTGAATGAAAATCGCGCTGCGCGACCGTTTTTTTTTCAATAGACAGGCAAGATCATAACTTACAAGATTAGTGGATGAAACTGACAAAAAATCGCGCTGCCCGGCCGTTTTTTTTACTATATACAAGCATTTAAGTTGCATTTTTATTTTTTAATATTTATTTCTCCGAGCGGTCCTCTAATGCCCATGGGCTCATTTAATAAGAATATACCTACCTAAATGTCATTTCATTTATATTGTTGTAGTTTTATTTTCTTAAAACCCCCCCCGATACAGAATTCTGGCTACGCCCGTGAGGTACTGTACTTATTTTTATGCCTACTTAGGCATAGACTACTTAGTTTACCGTTTATTAGCACCATACCTATAGTGGCATTCTCCTATTCCTCTATTTATTTTATGCTTCAACCTTCAAAATAAATTCACAAGAAAAAACGTCGTAAAACATCTTTAACATTGATTAGGTTTATTTCAATACTTATCAAAATAAATGCTGAATTGATAAGTTCTGACGTACCTACCTACCTACTAAACCTTAAGATAATTAATATTTGTTTGGATTTACATATTATGCACACTTATGTATATGTATGTATGTATACTTATTAAGTGAATTTAGATTTTTGCTAGGTAGGTACTTGCAGATACATATTAGTACAAGTAGGTATAAACAATACAAATACAACAAATGGTTTTCTGTTTAAATATTTTTTGTTTAAGTTTTATGCTGGTAATAATTCAATTCGTTCTTCATTTATTTAGTCAATAATTGAATTCGTTTTTCATTTGTTTAGTTATTTACAAGATGGACCTTGATTTTTCACATTTCGATTCGAATAGAATTTTCTAAAATTTAATTCCATAAAACAAGCTGAAAAATAAAAAAATGCGGTAGTGGGATAAACCGCAGTGCGAGAACCCGGAACCTACACCTACCTCACTGCCTTGGAAATGAACACGAACGACGACGCGACGCGAGACGGACGGACACGTAGTGATCCTGTAGTGCCGTAGCTATCTGTACGTAGTCGTAGTCCGTAGCCCGTAGCGTAGCGTAGACACCGCTCGTAGCGTAGTTCAGCCTACGCCCGGGCATCATCCGGGTGAACGTTTTGAACGCCGATATGATGGGTTGCAAACATTAATAACTTGTGCTGCTAAACGCTTCTCGTCTGTGACCTATTATCGTCACTGCGCTGCCCAACGGGGACAGAATTTTCTTACTCTAAAATTATGAAAATATGCTGAGGAGAATGACGGGTTCAAAATGCCCGTAGATTCATCCGCCCTTGTTTGAATTTGAGTAATTTGACATGCATTATCCATTGCTCTGGCATACAATAAATTGTAATGTTATTGTTGTAGCAAATTATGTCAGTGTGTGTACACATGTTTACGGTAAATGAACCGTAGGATGCATTTATAACAGTGGGTATAACTTCTACAGGAAGTTATAGCGAAAACCTAAAAATGTCTTAAAAGAACACCTAACGAGCAGTTCTTGCTGTAAACCAACATCTTAAAAATTCATTCAGTGAATTTTTTGATTGCGGTGACTAAGACTAATTCAGCGCGCGGTGTAAATCAATATTGTTATTTAATTTTGAGCTCAATAAGTTATGATAAGTTGCACATATTAAACTTCTTTTCAGATCGATAACGATGCAATTACGACGTGGCGACGGTCGAGGAGCGGGGGCGTGGACTAAGTTCAGGCTCCTGATGTGGAAGAACTTCCTGCAGCAGTGGCGACATCCGGTACAGACAGTCATGGAGCTACTCCTGCCAGTAGCCACCATGTGCTTGGTGCTGCTGCTCAGGTGGCAAATTGAGCCAGAAATTAGGCCTGCGGTGAAATTCAGACCTTTCCCGGCTCACACTTTAAACGACTCAATGCAGTTACTGTAAGTGCTACTCGTGACAGCTTAGTTTATGACACCGTTCTGGTAAAAATACTTAGCCCCTCCGCACACGGCGTCGTCGTAGCGTAAGCGACGCGCGTCGGAGGAGAGCAAGAGTACGTCTACGCGACGATTCGTGTGTAGAAATCTGCTCGTCTCGTACTCATTGCATCTTGACGATACGCTTACGAGACGACTACGCTTATGATTCGTATGCGGAAGGCCTTAATTACTAGAACTTTGATTGATACATTAGTAATTACTTAGTCGTACCTACTTATTACTAGGTATATTGTAGGTATCAATAATCGATCTGGTAATGCAATTTTAGGTGTCATGAACTTAGCTGTCATGCGCCTAATTATAGTGGTCGAGTATCAATAGTACGTTTCGCATTGAACTAAGTAGGTAACATATTTGTTGAAACGGAAGTCCAAAGCGATATTACTACACAGTACACCCAACGATACCTACATCACTAAACAAAGGCTTTTTGGATTTTAGTAATATCTTTTGGACAATTATCTAAGTACATTACAGTACAGTTCAGTCATGGACAGTTGAAAGAATCACAACTAAGTAGTTTACTAAACTTGATGTCGATTTCAGATTTAGCGGACCATTAGGAATGAATTTATCAGAACTCTCGATTGCTTACTCTCCAAAGAGCGAAGCCCTGGATGACGTCGTAAGATCTGCAGTAGCGAATCTACTAGTTCTCAACGCTCAAGATTTTATCAGAGAATTAGATAATGCTGATTTCCCAGAAGTAACTTTTCCTCCAAATATCACTATTCCAGGGAATTGGAATATCACTATTCCAGAGAATTGGAATATCACTATTCCAGGGAATTGGAATATCAGTATTCCAGGGAATTGGAATATCAGTAATCCAGGAGATTGGAATATCACTATTCCTGACGGTCTCAATAGTACGATTTTAGGTATTATTAAATCGTTGATAAGAGTCGATTCTTATGACAATAGCGCGGATCTTAGAGATATCTATACACATGAAGAGGACACTCGAAATGTTATAGCAGCTGTAGAATTTGATGACAACCTTTTGGGTGGGTAAAAAATAATAACTTAGGTGAGGAATAACAAAATAAAATAACAAGACAGTAAATAACTATTGATTTGATTGTAGGTGCTACTGTACTACCACACAAAATAATATATTCCTTACGCTTCCCTGAAAGACCACGTTTTAATCAATTTTTTGGAAGCGGTTCACGTACATGGAGAACTGATCACTTGTTTCCGGTTTTTGAAGCACCTGGGCCGAGAAGCAGCAACCCGGTCGGTGGTCGAGATCCTGGTAAATATGAATTTTAAGAATAATTTAATAAAAAAACCAAGACTGATTAAATTAAATTTGTTTGTGTTGTTACAGGCTATGTTCCCGAAATGTTTGTTGCTTTACAGCATACCATATCGACTACACTAGTCGCGAGGTTGACCGGAGATTCAAGCTTGTTTTCGTTCAACGTGAGTCTCCAGCGGTACCCACACCCTTCGTTCATGTACGACCTGGTCGTGGACGCACTTCAGTTGCTGTTTCCCACGATCATAATGCTTAGCTTCAGCTACGCCGCTGTCAACATTACAAGAGCCGTTACCGTTGAAAAGGAACTGCAAATCAAGGTGATTTACAGATTGCACTAGATATTCTGCTCACTCTTTAATTAATTCCCACCTTAAAACTGTTTGTTGTGGTTTTTCATTATAGGAAACACTGAAAATAATGGGTCTGCCGACTTGGATACACTGGACGGCATGGTTTTGTAAACAATTTATTTATTTGTTGATAGCTGCTGTTCTTATAATGATTATTCTAAAGGTAAACACTTCACTACTTCTGTCTTAAGTTGTTTTTGCTATTATATGTATAGCTTGAATATTACCTATCTAATTACTTATGAATTGCGACGATTTTTTTATATTTAATACCTACTTACTGTATTTATTTATTTACTCTGATTTTACCTCTTTAGTGAATGTTCTCTAAGAATAATTTATTTTGTATTGCAGGTAAATTGGTTTTCCAATGAACATGGCTTCTATGACTATGCCGTGTTTACGAACACACCGTGGACTGTATTGTTGTTCTATTTATTATTGTATTTGACGTGCATGATATTTTTCTGCTTTATGGTGAGCAGTTTCTTTTCAAAAGGTAAAGTGTCGATTTAAAGTTAGTTTGGTAGTATGTATTTTATTGACCTATAGATCAATTTTATTAACTTTCTTTACTTTCTGCTATTAGGAAGTATGGCGTCACTGTTTGCGGGTGTAATATGGTTCTTGACATACATTCCTGCCTTCATGTTAGCCATGGACGTCAATATGTCGGTACCCGTCCAGATCCTGACGTGTCTAAGCATCAACTCAGCCATGTCATACGGATTTCAACTCATGATAGCGAGGGAGAGCACCGGTGGTGAGCTCCTTGATCCTTTTTTTACTGGCACACCGGCCGGCGGAAAGTACCTCTCCACCTCGAGGCAGGAAGCCTCCTTCCCTGCCTTCTGTTCATTCCACCGAGCCACTAGTGGGGTCAATAGACCCTTTTTCCTGCCGAGAAAAAATGCACTCACGAATCCCTCCCCGTTCGCAGGTGTGTGGGCTTAATGAGGCCTCCGCCATACCCACTAAGCTCATTCAAAAATTTCAAATATATTTATTTGTTTCTAAAAATATAAATTAAGTATTTAAAGACTGTTGTAGCTAATTAATCCAAAAATCATACTTAATAAGTTTCTAGAATAATTTGAGTTTTGGCTACACCTGAGAGTGTAAAAATGAAATACAAGCCACATCGACTTAAAACATTTTTTTCAGGTATGCAATGGGGTGAATTTATGTCGTCACCGGCAGTGGACTCGGCTCGTCTTCTGTTCGGCCACGTCATCATAATGCTGGTGGTCAATTGCTTCATCTACATGCTCATTGCTCTCTACTTTGAGCAAGTACTGCCAGGGCCGTATGGCACCCCGAAAAAGTGGTATTTTTTGTTTCAAAAACAGTTCTGGTTCAATAAGTCAGAATCAGGTAAGGTTTCTTTTATAAAGAGTTTTCTTTTTTTTAAACAAAAAAGGGACTAATTAGGTACTTTTATTTTTCAGAGCAAATAGATGTTATGATACCCACAACACCACAAATTACGAAAGAACTTGACCCCTTGGATCATTCGATTGGAGTAAAAATGGCGGTGAGAAAATACTTCAGTTTGTATGATATTGATAACTTAATGTTCTAATTCCTATGAACAACATCAAATAGTACCCTATTCGCCAAAGATCTTACTCTAATATTAATGTATAAAACGCATCAAATAAAATTTCAGTGTGTAAATAAGTAGTGAACAGTAATGTAATAAAAATTTCAGAATCTTTCCAAAGTATTTGGTAACAACGTGGCAGTAAATAACGTAACACTGAATATATACGATGATCAGATCACCGTACTTCTTGGTCACAATGGAGCCGGAAAATCTACCACAATCTCAATGTTGACAGGTAAAATTACCTAGGTATAGGTACATATTTTTATTGTCTTTCCACGAAACAATTTGTTGTTGATCAATATAATTGTTGATTAAGAAATGGAGTGTCAAAAATCTCACTCGTGTACTTAAACTATTACATCTACCTAGATGCCAAAACATTGTTTTTTCTCTCTTTTTGTTTTATTTTCCACACAAATTTTTTTACATCTTTCATCATATCGCAGGTGTTACGCGGCGAAAACTAAAATTTTACTTTTTCCTTTTCCCTAGGTAATTTGGCAGTGACGAAAGGGTCTATTTGGGTAGCCGGTTATGACATGGCTTGGCACAGTAGCGAGGCCCGCCGGCACATAGGCCTTTGCCCTCAACACAACGTTCTTTTCAACGAGCTCACAGTTAAAGAACATTTAGAGTTCTTCGCCCGTTTGAAGGGATATTCGGGCGAATTACTACGAAAAGAGACTGATAGCCTTATTGAGAAATTGGAGCTGCAGGAAAAGGTATTATACTGATTGTTGTTGTTGTGTATTGTTGCATAGCCAAAAAAAAAGGAGCTCCCTATTTGATTTGTCGGTGAAGAGGTCTTGCATGTTTTATTTGTTTTAAAATTACATTTTTTTATTGATATCTTCAACTTGTGACAAAATTAATAAGTACCTACTTAATTTAAATGATTGATACCTATCTATCACGTTGTTAACACGTGAATAAAAGACGTGATCTCTTTGATTTGTATGGATAGTCGATATTTTTTTACATATTTGGACATGTGTTCCTTAGAGAAAGTTGTTCAGTTTAATGGACTGAACATATCCTCAAAATTTGGATGGTAAGTTCAAAATGACCCGATATATTCACCAGTGGGGACGCTTGGTGGGGAAAAGTGTAATAACAGCCTAAATAGAGTGTTATTTCAGCGCAACTACCAGGCGCAGGGGCTGTCGGGCGGGCAGAAGCGGCGCTTGTGCGTTGGCATCGCGCTCTGCGGCGACGCGCGCGTCGTCCTGCTCGACGAGCCGACCTCCGGCATGGACCCCTCCTCCAGGCGGGCCCTCTGGGACCTCTTACAGAAGGAAAAGAAAGGTATCTGCGGCTAACACTCTAGCTTGTGGGAAGAGAACGGTTATGCGGAAACATTTGTCTCTGTCTTTTTCTTTACGTGTAAAGAGTATGGAAAATAACCTCACTTCTGCACTTTTTCGATGTTTTTGTTGTTTTTAATCGTTATCTTTAGCACAATTATCTTTCTTGAAAAAAAGTTATTAGAGCAACTTCACAGTACGTTAAAGTGTATTTTGATGTAGAACCAGGGCTCTATCACTCCGCGCGTAGGTATGAGAAAAGCACCTAGCGCTCGGCGTCCTCTGCGTGGACAAAATCGGCAGGGTTGTCCGTCGCGTCCTCGGAATATCTGTAGCGCGTTTTCACAGGGTCTTACGATTCCCGCGCTTTCATTGCCGCAAGCTGCAACCCTAACGTAGGTCCGAAAAGATAGAATATATGCGATAGAAAGAGATGAAGCGTCTAGATGAATATAGCCGTTCGTAATTAGTCCGTACAAGCTGAATTCAACTTTTTCATGTTGAAATTAGAGTTGCTATTTATTTGAATGGTTCAGTGGAGTGCATCTTCTGTACTTGTACTATTATTTATTCTGTGGTAGAACTCAATACGCTTTTGATGTTATTCAGATTTTTTTGTGACCTTACTGGAAGGTGAGTCGCTAGGATAGTCGCCTTGGTCTCATAGTCTTTGGTTGTAAGCCTCGGGCCTACCTACGATAAATTCTAGGCAGTCGCCTGGATGTATCGAGGCGAACGCGCAGTGCGGTCAGTTGCGAACATTGGTGAACGTTCGTTTTACTTGGATACGTATCTAGGCTCTAGGCACTAATCTAGGCAACTGTCAGTGCGTAGGCGGCCTTAGTTCTTAAACTTAAAAGAAAGAGCAGCATGATCAGGTGTCTCCTTTAAATTAGTCATAAATAACACAACTGCAACTTTAAAAGTATGCTAGCACAAAATATTGAATTTAATCTGACTAAAGAAATAAAAAAATGCCCTAACTGAAAATGTTGCAACGAAAATGTGTGCATCAGACACTTAAGTATGCTGCTACCCTCATAAAGTATACCTTAAGAAACTGAAGCCGGAAACGGAGAAGTCTTATCATTAAATTGATAAATTGTTATCAGACAATGTCGACAAATTGCAAAACATTACACGTAGGTTATCACTCCGTGTTCTTACAATAAGTGATTTTATCTTTGAAATAATCTTGCTAACTACTAAAATGATAAATGAGAAAGTTTGTTACTCAATCACACAAAAACGATTGAACGGATTTAAATGAAGCACACAGATAATTTATAGCCTGTATTTGAACAAAGGATACTTTTTATCCTCGTCAAAGGTTCCTGGTTCCACGCAGACGAATTCACGAACGGATGCTAGCACACCATAAATTATTTCGAATAAGTTTTTGGTAGATACTCCATCTTTATTTGGCTTTAGCGTTAAAAACCAAAGGTACACGAAATCCGAATTGCCCACCACGAATTGATATAATACAAATTGTTGTCTGTCCATCCACGGTCCAGTCTGCGGCCAATCAAGAAAAACTAATTACAACCAAATAACTATGTTTAATAAAACCTAAGTAGTAATAAAATACTTACCATTACCACGCCAGTATTTTCAACGCTCTCCCTAAATTCTATGTTTTATAAATAATTGTTATTAAATCTTTATATTTTTGTGTACGTACAGGCAGATCAATGATCTTGACAACACATTTCATGGATGAAGCCGACATTCTCGGGGATCGTATAGCTATAATGGCGAATGGACAGCTGCAGTGCGTTGGCTCCCCTTATTTCTTGAAGAAGCACTACGGAGTCGGCTATACCCTCGTCATAGTGAAAGACGAAGGCTACGACGAGGTTGCCTGCGCAGAATTGCTTAACAAATATATACCGGATACAATTCTGAAGGAGGATCGGGGTAATATATTTAGAAAAATAATAATTATTTTATTATACCTAACGTACGTAGGACCTATTGTAAGATCAGCGGGCCTATTACAAAAAAGCATCGCGATAAGCGTAAGATGTTCGTTCCACTCTGTGGCACTATTGTCTCATGAATAAGGTTCAATATCGAGTAAATTGAACGATGAATAAAATTGCATCCGACTATCGTGATTCTGGTTTGCAATACTTACATTTTGTTTTAGTTTTTGAACTTACTTGAGATGTAAAAAGTAATCGTGTTTTATTGTAGGAATGGAGGTCACTTATAACTTAAAAAAAGAGTATTCGCAAATATTTGAAAATATGCTGCACGACTTGGAAAGTAACAACGATATTATAAAATTCAAAAATTATGGTTTGCTCACAACGACGCTGGAAGACGTGTTCATGTCGTAAGTTTCTCAGCTTGAACAAAATAAATGATACTTATGTTGTTTTCATTATTTTTATGTTACATTATCAATTTTTCAGAGTTGGATCCGACGTTCCTACTGATATTGACGACTCTGAAACTGTAGTTGAATCAGTAAGCGAAGTTACTTCGAAATTCGATTTTGATTCATCTTCTATCGATGGATGTAAGTATTTTTGAACTAACTTGTTAATCTAAATAATTAAAAAGGAGTTTTAAAACTAAAACCTAAATTAGGTTACTGCGGAAACCTATACTGAGCGTGGCCCGACACGCCCTTTTAATAAAAATGCAATTTTATGAGCTGTATTACTCATTTATACACGGTGTTTTTGGTAAAAGCCTTATAAACCCGAATATGGTAGATAGGGACCATCAAACTGAACAACTTTTGACCAACTCTGGAATCGCGTAAAAAAACTGTTTCATACATTTTGGTATTTTCGTTATTAATTTTTGTATGAAAAAGCAGTTTTTTTTCGTGATTTCAGAGTTGGTCCCATAGTAAAAGTTGTTCAATTTGATGTTCCCTACCCTATACCATTTTCGGCTTTATAAGGCTTTTACCAAACACCTTGTACATGTTAATTGATAAAATCAACATTTTGACTGGGTTAGTTACGAAACAAGAAAATATTGGAATCCAAAATTCTAAAAGGATAACCGCAGTCGCATGCCACTTTGTCCTAGACACGAACGACTAGATATAGACTGGAGGTGGCATGCGACTACAGTTATCCTTTTACAATTTCCAGATAAATTATAGTGCGCGCACGAAGTATCCAGGATTTGATAAATTTTATATACATCGAAGTAAATTTATTTAGTTTTGTCTCGTTCACCGATTAGCAGAAAAAGTCACATCGTCCAAGATTTTTAAGATTTATTAATAGCCAAAAATATAAATCTTCGAGCATACCTAACTTTGTGACAAAAAAGCAAATTACAGTAGATAAGTAATTATATGGCTAAACAAATTTCGTCACTATCTCTATTTTATTTAAATTATTATCGGTTTTATCTATTTTTTATTATCAGTATTTTATCCGGAATTCTGAGGTACAAAAAATACGACCTGATAAAAAATACTGTAATAGATAAATGTGTGTTGTGTGTAATGTTATGTTTCACATACCATACTTAGATGGATACTTGGTGCAACAACGAAAGCGAGCGATCCTACCTTCTGCGCCAAAGGTTTCGGGATCAAATCCTGGTAGGGGCAGATGTTAGTGTGATGAGCGCAAGCGTTTTCCCGAGTCGTGGTCGTTTAAACACCTATATGTAATCTATACGTTATTTAGTATATGCCTACCCATAGTAGCTACAAGCTCTGCTTAGTTTGGGAATAAATAATTGTTGTGGGTTGTCCCGAATTTATTTATTTATTATTAGTTTGTCAGATTTGTGTGTATGTTACGAGTAGGCGGCACCTTGCTAAATTAAATACAAGATAACAAATACCTAATTACATTAAGAGTTACTTATAGAAGTTGAAACATAAATAATACAAGTATTACTGATTAATAATTTTAGTAATTTCATGGGCATTCAAACTTGAATTAGATAGCGCTTGAATGATTCATACACTTGAATTTATCATTGTAAGTATTTACGATACGGAGGTAAAGTACCTATGAATTTCAGTACAAATCTAGTGCTAATAAACTTAATACAGGTCAATAGAATAAACTATGTCGGGATTTACACCATGTACCTGTTTATTTTTGAGACTCCGATATTTCGGCGCAGTTGCATGCGTCATGATCACAGAAGATTCTTCCGTGATCATGGCGCATGCAACTGAGTCTCAAAAATAAACAGGTACATGGTGTAAATCCCGACATAGTTTATTCTATTAACGTCAATAACCATGGAAATTTAAAACAATTTATTAATACAGGTCCTTTACGATAATAGTGTTCTTGTTTTTAGTAACTGCATTTTGTTCTACCACTGTTTTGGCATACATAACTTTGATACGTCGCACTGCAAGTGTAAGTTTGTCTGCTACATACCATACGGTTGGTGGTATGTGGTATTGGCCAATAGGTATATTATAGTAGGTAGTACCTACGAGGGTGGATTGATAAGTCCATGACTTTTTAACGAAGAAAGACTTTTTTCGGAATATTTTGTTTTATTTCTGTAGATAATCTTATTGTAGCTCTGCGTATTCAGTCCAACGAAGTTCCTACCTCTTTAACCCATTATTTTTTTCTTTCGTCGCCTGAAAACTGGTAACTGAAATGAGGGCCCATTTCAGACACCACCTTTTGGCTTGATGAAAATCTTTGCCCGCCAAGACATTTATCAAGACATTTATTCATGTTTGGTAGGAGAAAAAAATCTCACTAGGGTTGAATCTAGAGAATAGGAAGGATTCCCATCTTCATTCGATGAGTTTTGATGTCATGAGTGCCGCCTAGAGGGTTGACAGGGTCATTAAGAAAAGTTAGAAGTCGCTTGAGCTTTTTGTTTCCAAAAGTAATAATCTTTTGCCGAATTTGAAAAAAAAAAAGTGTAAATATGCCTTAAGGAGTTTCTTTTTAAGACATAAAAATAAATCATGAAAAAAAAGTATTTCTTCTTTTCAAAGTCATGGACTTATCAAACCACCCTCGTATTGGGAAAGCCTCAATAATGATATTTATATAGCGAACCGCATCAAAAAATTGTGTGGGTTCATACAGATTCTATTTCACCTTATGGTTAACGGAAGAAATATAAGACACTTTATTTAAATTGTATGACGTTATATTATAATTACCCATGTGACGTGGAATGGATCTACAATTCAAACGATTGCAATCGATCTCGTTGATGTCTTTTCTTAGATAAACGCAAGGACAACTTTGTTATTTTATTATCTTCATGGATTTACTTTTAAATGACATTACGCATCACGTTTTTGTACTTTGTGGGGTGTTAACTGAAAACAATACAAGGTACATGTTGTAGTTTGCACTGCGCGACGTATTAAATTAAATCTTATAAACATACCTACCATGATTTGCGTTTTATTTTTATCATTTTATTGTTTATTTTGATTCTGGGGTGCGATTGCGTAAGGTAATCGTATTCATTTGACAGTTCATATCGTATTCAATCGGCTGCAAATTTGTATGGGATGACATATATTATGATACAATATGAACTGTCAAATGAATACGATTGACTTTACGCAATCGCCTAGCATATACTGATTGTGATGTTATGTAAATGTAATAAGTAGGTATTGTGTGTGGTATGGGCAATTAACTCTTATTTTTTTAAAGTCGGGCAGGCAATTGTTGGGCTTGCGTTGTGGTTTCGCACTTTAGTAATTTAGTTAGACTGTAGAGCTGTATACGGCTAGTGCGGGTCGCGATAAGAATCTTACATAAGTGAAAGGGTATGTAATACACCACTCTTCCATTTTCAAACAACTCAACTCCCTCAATTTCACCTCACCTGATGTTAAGTGCCGATTAGGCCGAAGGTGCAAGCGCTCTACACCCGGAATCCTCATGACTGAGAAACTGGCTATCGTATGTACCTCTAACTGCCAGAACACAACAAATTTTTAATTGTTGTTGTGACGTCATACTTAAGTAAGCTGGTGGTAGCTTGCCAGGCGGACTTGAAATAAGCCTTACCACCAACCAAACCGAGTACAAATTGTATCCCCCCTGGGTATCGAACACTGGACCCCTGCATTTTACACGTGTAGGCAAACCACTAGACCATAGAGGCGATTCGACAAAGATTAAGTGAATGGTTTAATTGTCTTCACAGTGAAGGAAGAAGAGTCGCTCAGCGGTATCCGGTTGGTGTGCCAGCACTTGTGCGCGATCTGGCTGAAGCTGTGGCTGGTGTGGAGCCGCTCCTGGGGGCTGGTGGCGCTGCAGGTGCTGGTACCAGTGCTGCAGATCAATGCGACGCTCGGGGTCTTGCGATACATCACTTCGTTAACCCCCACTATTCAAAGGAGACTCCTTTCTCTGGCGGATGGGTAATTATTAAACCATCTTTAACCCCAATAGGTATTTGATGAGTAGGTACCAGAGTCGAAGGGTTACCTCCACCGATCCACTAAGGAGATCATAACATTTTAGTAGAGCGGCTTACCTTCGCCATAAATTCACCCATCGCCACTGGTAGGTACCAATCAAATTATTGATAGCGCAATCCAATCATTATTTTATCTTTAGGAAATGACTGTGTTAGATAAATAAATAATGAGTCATACATAACTTAGTAAAAGATATCCACTACTTAATAGTTTTAATGCTTGATATTTTTAGGGGTAATCGAACTCAAGTATGCTACAATAACTTATTAAAAAATAAAAATATTGTTTTACTATATGTAGTCTGTTTATCCTTATCATAAGTACTTATTTAGTAAACAGCTTCTAACAGTGTTGTCATACGTCTTTTAAATTCAAATCTTTATACATTTTAAGTTGTCTTATTAAATCAAACCGTCCATGAAACTAAACAACTTTCTCTAAGAAACATGTGTCGAATTTCACCACAAAATGTTGGTCACCCACACTAAATTGATCACGTGATCTCTTTGATTTGTATAGAAAGTCGTATTTTTTTTACATATTTGGACATGGACAACCTTAGAGAAAGTTGTTCAGCTTCATGGACTGAACACATCCTGGATGGTAAGTTCAAAATTACCCGATATGTGTGGTAAACCAATTGTTACATTTTAAAGTTGATTTTTTCAATAAAAAGTGTGAAGATTGTTTACCAAGACATGAAAATATAATCTAAACATCCAACGATAAGTTAGATATGATACGGAGCAATAGACAATTTGACAACATTGAAAATATACTACAAATTGTGGTCATCCTAACAGATAATGGTGTAAAAAAACATATTCAACTATTATATGGACTTAATTAAGTCTATTAATTGATTAATTTCACCTAGAAAAATGCAATAATTTTTGAATTTTTTTCTGTGGCGAAAACGCACCAAGCTGACTGATTACGTCACCTGCTTGTAAATAAATATGGCTCCAGGCGTTTGACACGACCATAGACTTAGGATCCGCGATTGATGACTGTCAAATGGCTAAGGATATTACAATGTTTACAGGCTTGTGACGTCAACAAGTCACGTGTCCAGCGCCATAGCGTTTTTGGCGCGGTTTTAAAATTTTAAACTTTAACATAGATTTTTTTAATGAAATACATTGATTTTTCCTGAAATATCAATGTGATGCGCCTATTACGTAATAAGGAAGAATTTAAAATGGTTTTCCTAAATTAGTCAAATAGTCTATTAATATTTTTTTCAATATTTCAGATATAGGAACACAGAAAGCTTTCTGCACTTCGAGGGTGTGTCGTCGTCGTCGCTCGGTGGGCTGGCGAAGGCCGCTTACGAGGCTCTCATCAATGGCTTGGACACTAACGCCGAACTTACGGTCGTTGATGAACCCGTCGAGGACTTTTATTTAAGAACTGTAAGCACAAGGATTAGTTATATCTTTAAACATTATGTATTAATTATATTTTACATTTTCAAAATGAAATAACTCAGTTTTCCTTACGACATTTTGTCAAAGAGCCTATTTGTTGTTTGTAAGTAAGTAATAATTTTCTCTGTTGATTAGCATACTATATGTTTCGTCATACATGTAGGTAACCAAAACGCTTGTAGAGTTAAAAAAATCTCTATTCTGTGCCAAAATGCGACTTTTTATGTAATTACTTCAGTATGGGCTGATTTGTAATAAATACAAGTACCTAAGTGTTCGGTGTCAGTATATACTGACTACAAGCATAGTTAAACCTTAACTCCAAAGCACGTTAAGTACTATCCCCGCCAATTGGTAATGCGCTTGGTGGCCATTTTTAACGTCAAATAGGAAAAACAATTGTATTTTTTTTTATGTACCTAGCTAGACCCTCCCTATCTTATTGAAAATAATAATTCAACAATTAATACATTATAATCACTTAACTATTAGAATTTTCTTGTTTCATGACATTTTAGTTGTGGATGATCCGCAGAAACCTTCGCAGTTTTCTGCGGATTAGCAAAGGCAGGATAATTTTGCTGATTCACAAATCGTCCACCAGTCGGCGCACTACCACTAACTTGGCGCTAGTGTAGATGTAGACCTGTCATATTCTTGTTTTCTATGTGTTTGCTATCAATTTTTGGATGTTGGAAGCAATTTTTCGTAAATATAAATTTTTCTTCCAACACATTTTGGTTTTCTTCAATCTTTAATTCGTTTACTGTCTGACTTTCACAATAATTATTTATGAGTATCAAACCATTTTTAGATATAATTTAAAATAAATGGGAAAATCGGGGATAAATACCCGAACAAAGGTCTTCAGCAGCATTAGCGCCACCAAGCGGGATAAATTTTGTGACATCCCGCCATCGGTGGGGATAGTATGGTGAAGTATTACCGTGCTGTTTTTATTCCAGTCTGAAGACCCAGTGGTGATGGGGCGCATGCGGCACCGAGTGCTGACGGGCGCGACGTTCTCGGACGCCTCCGCGACGGCGTGGTTCAGCAACTTCGCCTACCACGACGTCGCCACCTCCCTGGCCACCGTGCACTCTGCTCTGCTTAAAGCCAGGCTGCCGGATGCTGACATCACGGTCTATAACCACCCGCTGGAAGTTAATTATCGCGACCAAGTAAGTTTTTAATGTGCAACTGTAACCTCTAATTACTCTTAAAAATAAAGCGAAAAAAAGAATTATGAAGTGATTTTTTAATAAAACCGGCCAAGTGCGAGTCCGTTCCGTACCAAAAAAACGACAAAAAATCACGTTTGTTGTATGGGAGCCCCACTTAAATATGTATTTTATTCTGTTTTTGGTTGTTGTTATAGCGGCAACAGAAATACATCATCTGTGAAAATTTCAACTGTCTAGCTATCACGGTTCATGAAATACAGCCTGGTGACAGACAGACAGACAGATACAGGACAGCGCAGTCTTAGTAATAGGGTCCCGATTTTACCCTTTGGGTACGAAACCCTAAAAAGAACTATCCTGACCGAGCACTTTATGAAATTATTTAGTTAGATTACAGTGGCCCTACCATGAGTTGATACAAACTGTTTACGTTATCGTAAACTATCGTTTTGTCTCTTTCACTCGCATTGCCTGTGAGCAGTATATCCGATAGTTTACTGTAACGTAAACAGTTTGCATCAACTCATGGTAGGGCCACAGCTCGCGCAAAATAACTTGACCCAAATGTTAGTACCACGTGACTTGCGCAGTAGCAATTTTAGGCCTACAAAAATGTTTAGTGCGCAAGCCTCATTGTCTATGCCATAGACATCTATAGTAAAGATATAATATAGAGCTGTGTAATCAATTTGGATCCATGGTGAGTTACCTTAGGGGTCCATCACGGGCCAAGAATCGATAGTTGTGGGCCTTTTTCGAAAATTCGCGACTAAGAATAAGTAAACAGCTATAGAGAATCGATGTGAATCCTTGTAATCTTTTAATGTTGAGGCACTCAAGTTTTTATTACATTAATATAAAATGAGTTGTACTTTTCAGCGTGACATGCAAACGCTGTTACAAATGATGGCCATGCAACTGGCGGTTGGCATAGGTTCTAGCTTGGGCATTGCCAGCGCTGTCTTCGTCATGTTTTATATCAAGGTGAGTGAGTCTACTGTTTCGTCCATGTAAGGTTATAAGCGGAACGATATTACAATAACTATCAAGTATTTTACTTGCTTGTTATTGGCTTGTTTTACACGAAGTGAAACAAAACTGGTATCAGATCAATATTAAATGGTGCAGACCAAATGGTCTGTATTTTAAGGCTTTACAAAATATGCAAAGACTGAAAACTTAAATTTAAAATACCGCTGACAGGATAATGTATTGGGCCTCTTTAAAAAGTATTTTTTGAAAGTATTGTGATGAGTATAAGAGTGTTGGATATGAACGTTGTTGATGGATGGATGAAGAGGAACTTTACATAAAAGATCAATTTGTCGCAGCCAACAAGCATCATTAATCAGCTAGGTATTTGTTGTTATGATCTGTGCCGAAATAGAACAGTGAAGAAAAATAAAATTGCTAACTTGTTAATATGTTGAAGTGGCTTGCTGCTTGCTAGCTAACACCGTGCTACTAGCAATTAATATAAAATCTCTGTAATGCTAGCCTATCCGCGTCTTATTAAATCATACTTCAACTCAGCACGCTGCCGCCGTGTTGAAAAGGCAGCAGCGTTGTATCTAGGGGCTGGCAAGAGGGTGGTTGCCCGAGGCGCAACCCTCAGGGGAGCGCACTTTGCTGACCCAAAGCTAAAAAAAAATGTTTATAAGTCTTGGGACGCAAAATTCAAATCTTGCTTGGGGCGCTCGTCATCGTAGAAATATGTTTTAGTGCACAAAATTCAAATCATGCCAGGGGCGCTCATGACCCTAGTTACGACGCTGAATAGCAGGACGTATTACACTGCGCTTTTACAACGCTGATGTTACGGAATCCATACTTCGTGTCAACACTAAAATACAGTATGATTTCAACTGAGATATTATTATTATTAAAAAAAGTTTACTTAAGAAAAATTAATTGAGTACTGTGTCACACCCCGGATACTATATGACGTTTATGTACAAGCGCAACTGTGCGTGTAAGTCTAGGGCTACCGTACAGTTTGTACTGTATGAGCGGCGTTCAATTCATAATTCAAACTTTTTGTTACATAATGTTACGACGCATTGTTTTGAATATAAAACTAACTTTACATCATACTGCTCGGCAACTAGGATAGAGACCGTGTAAGTTGGCATGTGCAACACAGTGCATTGTTGAGATAGAACGTTCCATTTTCAAATCACTTTACAATTCAAGCATAGGTGAATGCTTTAATTGTAAAGTACACTTTACAATTCAAGCTATGTCGAACTCCTTAGTGAACCAATTCTTATCTTATAAAATGACGAAACTTTTTACTAAAAAAAATTTATGAAAATCAAGCTATGCAAAATTCCTTGGTCAAACAATTTTTTTTTTTCATAAAATGATAAGATTCATTTTGAAAGCGCGAAAAATTCAGCTGTTTTACATTTCGATGGAGTAGGCATTTTACTTTTGTATGGAACAGCAAGTTTTTTTCGTGATTTCGAGGTTAGTCCCAGAATGAAAGTTGTTCAGTTTGATGGTCTGGTCAAACCTAGGAGAGGTTTTTAATGAACTAAAAATATCCTTGTAAATGTTTTATTTACCTCGCATGAATGTTGTAAAGTAATATGCTTACCTCGGTTGTAAGTAGCTATTACACCCTCGAACTATATTCTAAATATCTCGGGTGCACTCGATCCATTAGCGCCCTTTGCGAACTGCGCTCGCACGGGCGCCAAATTGTATCTTGTTCTGTAATAGCTCACTTACGTCCCTTGTGTAACAAACTACTATTACTTAACAGTTGATAAACACGACTTAAAAGTTACGACGCATTGCTTCGAGTATCAAAATAAGTTGACAGTTAATGAACACGACACGACTAAAGCCCTACGCAAATCGAACCGGTATCCGCTACCGACGTCGGTAGCGGTATACCCGACGGATATCCTGACCGTTATTTTGTATGGAATTACCGCAGCTGTTGCGAAACTAGGACCGCATACCGGATCAGTACACGGTACGTACCGCGTGTTCGACCGAAACTTTTCCTCTCCCCCGCGGACGCACCCCGCGTCGCCCGCCCGCAGTGCTCGCGTCGCGCGCCAGTACCGTTACCGGTTATCGCGTTATCCGCATACCCATCGGGATATCGTTACCGCCACCGGTACAGGATACCAGTCAGATTTGAGTAGTCCTTAAACGAGCACACGATTCGTTGGGGTAATTGATTGTGGGGCGGGGCGGAGAGTGTCCTTTCTGTACGGCAGTACTTATATGTATTCTGTGGGGGTGTGGCTAGGAGCGCGTGTCGCGCGCCAAGCTGCTGCAGGAGGCGGCCGGCATCCAGCCCGCCGTGCTGTGGGGCGGCGCCGCGGCCTTCGACTGGCTGTGGTTCTGCGTCATCAGCGTCACCATCGTCATCTCCTGCGCCGCCTTCGAAGTTATGGGACTCTCCTCCGTCGACGAATTGGGTAACTTTAGTTTGATCCAGCTTTGCATACACACGTCAACTTTGTCTCGGGATCGAGGTGCTTTTTTCATAGAAACGACTTTGAAGTCTCGGTTTCCTACCAGGCATGTACCGTGCCGTGATCTGATGATGGATATCCAAGGAGTGAATGGAGGAGATTCAGATCGCTATACACACCCGACTGATCTGATCAGCATTCTAAAAGATATAAGAACCTGTTTAAAAAAGACCGCGAAAATAGCATTAAATAAAATGCATGGAAATCCTGATCTTTTAGAATGCTGATCAGATCAGTTGGGTGTGTGTATAGCGATCTGCTCCATACACTCCCTGGATAGCGATTATCAAATCACAGCACGGTACATCCCTGGAAGGAAACCAAGGCTTCAAAGTTACCTCGTTCGCATGAAAAAAACGCCTTGATCCCTATACAAAGTTGATGATTAGGCTTTCTAATTAACTACGAAAGAGGAATCAAAATAACTATACTATCTTTGTTTTTAGGTCGCATGTATCTTTGCCTGATGATATACGGGGCGGCTATGCTGCCTCTGAACTATCTTTTTACACACTGCTTCAACGGACCTGCACTAGGATTCACTGTTGTTTTCTTCATCAATGTTCTAATAGGTATGTTATTATGACGTATTTGTTCTAGGTATGTACTTACACAACCTACCAACTTTAATCAAATAATATGTAGCGGGTATCAATCAGGCTATGGTAGAATATTTGCGGAGTTTGTAGACTTTGAAGGAAAAACTTAGCAAAAACCATTGAAGGCAAAAGCATCATACTTTTTCCTTCAATCATCATCCTCCTACCCTTATCACAATTTATTTGGGGTCGGTGCAGTGCGTCCTTCTCTTCCATTCCTTCCTATCATTCGTCATCTCCTCATCCACTCCTATCACATTCATATCATTCCGCACACAGTCCATCCATCTTTTCTGTGGTCTTCCTCTTACTTTCCAGTCATCAACATACATATCCATTACAACTCCAAATGTTGTTTCAGGAATGATGGGACCCCAAATTGTCGAAGCTCTCGCCCAGCCAACATTGAGAACTCAACAGGCAGCACAAATATTGGACGATATCCTGCGATTCTTCCCACTTTATAGTTTAGTTTCTGCTGTCAGGTGCGTATTTCGAAACTTATTTGTAAAGCAGAATTAAAATTTAAAGTGATCGAAATCTTTACATATGTGGCGACGGCTGCTTGGAGCAACGGTAGCTATCTTACCTTCTGCGCCAAAGGCCACGGGTTCGAATCCTGGTAGGGGCAGATGTTAGTGTGATGAGCACAGGCGTTTGTTCTCGACTCATGGTCGTTTAAATACCTATATAAGAATTCTATTCTTTATTTAGTACTATGCGAGCCAAATAAGAATAGTACTGTCAAACGGCAATCTTGCTCTTTTTTCCTTTTCTTGCACATTCTACACCCCTGAAGTGGAAGCGAAACGCAAACAAAATGGCCGTTTTGACAGTACGATTCTTATTTGGCTCGCATAGTACCTTTTGTTAGTACAAGTTCTCCTTAGTTTGGAATTCAATTATTTGTTATAAGTTTTCCCGAATTTATATTGAAATTCATATTGCAGTTCGTTGAACCAGCATGGCATGACAGTGGGGGCGTGCAATCAGGTGTGCGATTTATTCTTTGCAAATTCACCAGATTGCACCTTGGAATCCCTGTGCCAAGGCGGTTTTCAAATTTGCTGCAGTAAGTATACTTAGTTACGGCATTTTATCAGACCCGGTGGATGGTATTATGTAATTTTTAAATTTCCGCTAAATATTAAATTCCGAATACCTATATTTATCCCATTATCAATGTACGAAAAATAGTTATTTGTTATACAAGTGACCAAAATCAAATTGTGCTGCGAGTGCCGACTTTAAATCACGAACTAGCGAAGTAGTCTAGAATTGAATCACGAGCGTAGCGAGTGATTCTAATATAGACTACTGAGCACAGTGAGTGATTTAAAGGCACGAGACAGAACAAAATTTTGGTCTCGTGTAAAACATACAACTTTTCACCTCTACCAGCGACAAAATTTTCACGTGACTTTCCTGGTAAAAAGCTTAATTCAGCATTAGAAACTTGTTCACTCAACTCTTTTGGAGTTAGACAACTATCTTCATCGTTGGACGCACTCATTTTTGTAATTATTTATCACAAAAATAGTTTGATCAAACCTATGCTGAAAATTTTTATTCAAGAGTAAAGTAGATTCCTGTCGTTTTGGTTACATTCCGTTGTATTTTTACTCTCATTCATTAATATCCCATCTTATTTATTTATTTATAATCATAAAACTCTAATGTGTTAATAAATTTCATTAATTTTTCTTATTTCATATTTATTTCATACATGCGACCTCATTTCGTCCATACTTTTTATTTTGAATTATCAACCTTCTTTTTTAATAATCCTTATTTAAAACTCCTTGGTGTATCCGTGCATTTTATTTTTTTACTTTTTAATCCATGTTTGACACTATATAGCACTCTATCTATCCTTTTCTCACATATCAATTTGACAAGTCTCGTCCTTGTCACTTTATTTGTTTTTTCTTTATTATTTTAAAAGTTGGTGTTAGAAATTAAAAAAACACTTTGCCTCACGCTCGCAGCAAAAATCGATTTTGCTGCGAGTTTTTACGCGCCAAAAGCGCCCTTTTCGTGCTGGAGAGGTGAAAAATATATTTTTAGTAAGTATACATACCTACAGTACGAGACATATATCTTGAAATCGGGTGGGGATTGCGCGGAACGCGTATTTTGGGCGTGCGTAGCGGTGAGGGGCGCGGGCGGCGGGAGAGGCGCGCGCTATTGGTCGCTCACAAGAGCACATGCGCGAACTTATCCCCACTCCGTCGAAAAAATTTCAAGATACGTGCCTCGTACTGTACCTACTCAGTGGGTGTAACGCATGGGTTTAGTACTTACATTTACCGTTGGTTAGGGTTACCAAATGGTATATTTAAAAATTCTGACAAAAAGCCTGAATTCTATTAAAAAGTCCTGACATTTTGCTAGTTGATAATTTTTGCAGTTAGTTGATTATTTTACTAAAATTTACTAGTTGATTGTTACCAAAAAAAGCAAGATAAATAAAGCTTAATGTCTAAGGTTTGTTTTCTATCATGTGAATAATCTAAAAAAGCCCGACAGTTTACAAGTCCGGCTGGAATCCTGACAGAGGCTCAAAAAGCCTGACATGTCAGGACAAATCCTTACGTCTGGTAACCCTACCCTTGGTAGGTATAACGTTATTGTGTTGCCCCAAATATTCTAAAAGATAATTAGGAAGGTATACAATATACGTCTGAACGTAAGTCGGACCCAATTCTAATACTTATGTTGTGATTTTGTCTAATTTATTTGTGGTTTAATTTCCAGTTACTGAAAACCCGTACTTCCAGTGGGCAGATCCGGGTATACTTCGGTACATTACGGCGATGCTCATCACTTGTGTTGTTGCCTGGGCTGTGTTCTTAATCATCGAATACCGTCTTTTTCAAAAGGTGTTTATTCTGTGACTTATTTACGACTTCATGGAGAATTTTCAGTAGACCCTTAATCGGAATACTTAAAAGCCTTGATATAGCCTTTCTTATAGCTCGTGTAGTTGATTTTTTTTTCCAATAATATTAATAATCTATTTTGTACTTCAAGCAGTAAAAGACCGCCCCTTGTGGCATCATTTTCTATGCATTCCATACAAATAAGTACTTTAACTTCTTAAATTAAATTGACAATAGAGTGATCCGCTGCAGTGCAACTTTACTCGAGACTTGAGAATATATGGCAGAGATTTTTTTTCAAATTAAAATACGTCGTTTTTGTACCGAAAGTGCTCTGGGGGGTTATTCACGACTGTCGGAAACCAACTTTCCGAATCGAATCGGAAAGTCTTCGATCTTATTTTCTACCTTATGTTACCAAACTTTGTAAATGCATTGCGCTTTCCCGTCGGAAAGTGAATCGAATGTCAGTCGAATGTATTTGTGAATAGCAAGAATCTTATATTCATGTGAATAGCTATATTTTTGGAATATCGGAGGATACGGATTCGAATCGAATGCTTTCGAGTAGATTTCCGACAATCGTGAATAACCCTACTGAAGTTGCCGCAGATCAGTGTCTATTGTCAATTTAATCGCATTGTACTTGACATTAATATTCATAATTTTCTTAAGAGTTTAATTGTTACAATAAAACTTCATCAAACTAAACGTCAGGCTAGAGAATATTGCTTAATCGCAAGGAAATTATAAGTACTTCGTACAACAGGAAGGTGCTCTGCGTCTTACAAAACGGTCCACTTGAGATAGCAAGTACGAGTTCAGTTTGTCTCGCTCTATTAGGGTAACTATAAGTTTGAAAACAAACAGACTTGCTCTTTTTTATGCAATTTGTTATTATTATTTGGTTAAACTAAAGGTCGCTGTATACGTAACGGGAAAAATCCCAGACGGGACGGGGACGGAACGGGCACGGGGTGGGGACGGAACGTGATCCTGACGGGGAGCTTAATGCAAACGTAACGTGCTAGTCGCGACAGTTGACGTGGTGATAACGTGCTAGTTTTGTGAAAACAACTTTATTAAAACACTATATTTATGCGACTAATTTTATATTTTCAATCTCAATTGATACAATTCCACTTTTTTCTAAACCGATTTAAGTATTTTTCATTGACAAAAGACAGAACGATCTTTCAATCTAAATAAAAAAACATTTTTTTTTTTCGATATTTTAGTCGATTTATTTTTATCTAATAGTCAAATAAACAGATTGTCAAAGATTTTTTTTAATAAGGGAATATTGTATTACGATACAATCATGTTTAGAGCCCCTGAACTCTATTCTATGCCGGGTTTGCCTCTGAAAATTTTGAATGCCATTTATTTGAAATTATTGAATTGAATTTGAATTAAAATCGATGGCATAATCGTAGTTCTATTTTTCACCAAGATGCTATGCATCGCACTATCACTACGGAGCTACGGAGAAAATTGTTGTCACCCTAATTGTTTCATATTAAGAAATCGTGTGCTGGCAATGTGCTGGAAAGAGACACCCTCACCTTGTACTTGCTATCTCAACTGGTCCGCAATTTTTTTCTATCGAAATATTAATCTTATGTTATAAGGATAAAGTGTATTTTCGTATACACAGAAATACGGCGTGCATCTTCCTCTTGTACGAAGTACTTATAATTTTACTTGTTTAATCGATAAGTATGTACCACAAAGCTTCTTCGGATTGCACTATAAGAACACAATCACAATTTCGTCTTATTTAAGCTTTATGATTCTTTTTCCAATGGCGGCGCTAGTTCATGTCCGAAAGTGGCACCGCCGTGAACTTTATTTAAAATTGTAATTCTTATACACAATTTCATTAAAACTTATCGTGAAGTTTTTAAGTCTAGTATTTTTTGGGTCAAGTTACCCCCTTAGATATGTACTGTTAAGTAATATACGCCCAAACTCGTGGGTACGTATATTGTCTAGGTTTTCCTCAGAGTTTTTCCTCCATACAGGCGGATGATAAATTAAACTATTACTACGGTTTGGCTACAAGGAATTAAGTTTCCTCGTGGCCAAATTAGTTTGGCATTTTAGTTTGGCCACAAGGAAACGGCCTTTTTAAACGGTATCATGACATTCCCTTGCAGACACTGCTAGATAGAAGTAGATAGCAAAACTGCTAAAAGTGGCCGGTTTGACACATTTGCTATCTACTTCTACGAATGACTGCGAGGGAATGTAGTGATACCTTCTAAAAATATAAGATTATGAGCCCTCAAAATTCCACGAATAGTTTTATTAAAATCCTTTTCTATTAACAACTTATTAAATAAAATCCTCTGAGGGCGCCACTTTCGGTGGTAAAAACCTTAAGCACTATGATTACTTTCCAATGGCGGCGTTGTGTGCTGTATAAACCCACTTAATGCAATTTTCCGACGTGTGTCGTAGGTTTTGACTCGCGAGAAGAGTCCACCTCCACTAGACGAGAGCACCGTAGACGCGGATGTGTCGGACGAGAGCCGGCACGCCGAGCGACTGCCGGTCACCGGCGCGCCGGGGGCCAGCCTCGTGGCGCGCGGCCTCTCCAAGTACTACGGCAAACACCTCGCCGTCAACAACATCTCCTTCAGTGAGTAACATGTGACGAGAGCACCGGTGACGCGGATGTGTCGGACGAGAGCCGGCACGCCGAGCGACTGCCGTGTATTATGGACCGTCAAAATCGGACGCCCCCCTCATATTCAAAAAGGGAGCTTATTTAATCATTAAAATCCCTAGAGTCGAATTCCCAGGTGGCTGTCATTCATAGTTTTCGTAAAAATGGACCTCAAAAATCAGTCATATTTTACGTGTCGGAAACAAAAAAAAATTGTCTTGACTTATCTATGTCAGTAAATAAATATTTGATAATATGAAATAAAAACTACTTTAAAAAGACATCGATTGAGGGTACTCTTAACATAAGAGTGTTGTCCGAATAAAAGATATTCAAATTTCTGTTTTTTCATATTTCAATTTTTTTCTCAGTAAATACGCCACAGTAGCACAAGATATTTAAAAGACATATAGATTATAGTCCCAAGTACTTGCACAAAAATTGGCACATAATAGTTCCTAGTATTCTAGGAGTTACAGCTATTTTCATATTATCCGGTATTAGGGATGTCACAAACACATTTGAGAAAATTTCCGGATATTTGATTTGTTTCTGTTTTGTCTGATGAAGTCTTGCATGTAGTATGGGAAGGAGTCCACCCTCGTCAGGCATTTGCCTAGTCTGATTAGTTTGACGACCTCCGTGGTCGAGTGGTTCGCACGCCGGTTTTCAAGGCGTCACCATCTCTTGAGGTCCCGGGTTCGATCCCCGGCTGGGTCAATGTAGAAAATGAACTTTTCAATATTGTCTCAGGTCTGGGTGTGTGTCATACCACCGTTGTTTCTGATTTCCATAACACAAGTGCTATAGCTACTTACTTTGGGATTGGAGCAATGTATGTGATGTTGTCAAATATTTATATTTATATTTATATTAGTGTAAATAAATGTATATTTTGTATATAAATGGGATGTAAATGGAGTCAACAAAAAGTACCAAAGTAATTCCAAAAGCCAACCTCACCTGCTCGTGGTACATCCTGCTAGTCAACGAACGAGGCAATGGTGAAACTATTGAAAATCCACTGAATTTTTTTTTTAATATCCGGAAGTATCGGGGCAAAAGCAGTGACAACCCTGATGAAATATTAAAAATTGAATTTCTTTCCAGAATAACCAGAATTAGCATCTGATTTTTTCTGTATTAGGAATGGGTGTCATGAACTACACGTGTTATAAGTTTGAAGTGCTACTAACGCGTATTAAAAGAGAAAAATAAATAAAAGTACATGGTACTTTATATTGATTATTTCCACTCATGCAAAGTTTTTCACTTTTATAACATTTTTACAAGCTAGGCACCCAAATTTCCTTTTGAAATGCAGCTGATAAAATGTTATAAACTAATTAATTTTGATACTAGTACATTTTTCGAAAATATCCGGAAAAAAAATATGAAATTTTTAAGTTCTGATTTCTTGAATACTATGAATGTCAGCGACCTGGGAGTTCGACTCTAGGGCTTTAAATCATTAAGTGAGCTTCCTTTTTGAATATGAAGGGGGCGTCCGATTTTGACGGTCCATAATACACTGTGTGCCGGTCACCGGCGCGCCGGGGGCCAGCCTCGTGGCGCGCGGCCTCTCCAAGTACTACGGCAAACACCTCGCCGTCAACAACATCTCCTTCAGTGAGTAACATATAAGGTGGAACCAGTGGCGGATCCAGGATTATGGTTTGGGAGGGGCTTAACGTAGGTGAAGGCAGGCTTTACCAAGGTAATCAACAGATTTGTTGGGTGGACCCAAATGATTTTGGGGGGGGCTTGAGCCCCTTAGCCCCCCCCCCCTGGATCCGCTAGTGGGTGGAACCACAGAACAAGAAAAAAAGGTCGGCATATCTGAGCTAAAACCGGCATGCAATAGCAAACACTGCGCGGGGATTTGAGCAATTTGACGTTCATATGCCCGTTTGCTAAAATGAGTGGCTCGTCAGTCCCGCCCACTTTATCATTTTAACCTTTTTTCTTATTCTGTGGGTGGAACCAAATGATGTGATCATACTGAAACAGGTGATAGTGTTGCTAAAACTAGACAAATTTCTCCATGGAACATAGTATACCTAGGTAAAAAAACAAAAAAAAAAACTCCTATTCAGAATGAGTTGCTGAAGTACAAAAAGTTTTAGTTTTTAAGTTCAAATATCTGTTAGAAACGACAACTTTTTATACTTTAGCAACAAAAAACTGAAATAAATTTTAAATGTCCGTAATCTTATATTGCGAAAAGTGGTCGAGATACATTTTCAATTACGCACTCATATTTGAGAAATCTTGAGAAAACATGAAATGTGCGAGCGAGAGAGCGGCAGTCAGCGGCAAAATGTGTACGGGCTCTTAGGCCCGTATTTATAAATCGCTCTCAATACCGATCTCAAGACCGATCTCAGCTGATACGCTCTCAAGATGTGAGCAGCATCTTAAGTTGGATATTAATTAATAGTCAGATATCAAGAGCGTATCAAATAAGATCAATCTCAGCTCTTAAGATCAATCTTAAGAGCAGGATCTTAAGTTCATGGTGGTTTTTATACAGTAACATGACACTTTTGAATTAAGATTGAATGATTAACGTTTCGTTTAAGCTGTGTAGAATAATTAGCTCAAATTACAAAAAACAATATAAAAAAATTAGTACTCTCATAAATTAGTGCAAATCATTTTAGACAAGTGGTAAAATGTAATATTTATTTATATTACTTTATTTACACATAAAGAAAATATCACTTTATTTTACTACTTCAGTTCAAGAAGAATGAAGTCTTGGATTATTTATTCTGTGGCTGTATGTTACAAATGTGCCTTTGCCTTTTCTGTTTCATGATAAAAAAACGGAAAAAAATTGGCGGAAAATTGTAATTGTTATTATGACTAATACATTTCGTAATTTATGTAATATCGTAATCAATGTCATCATAATGATCAATTTCCTTTATAAGATTTTGAAAATCTATAGTTTTATCCACGTAGATCCCGTACATAGGTACAAACACATACGTAGCAGATCAAAATAAAATGACACCCCTCTTTTTGCATCGGGGGTTAATAACTTTCCCGCGCGCGCACGCTCTCAAGTCACGGTGTTGCAGCACTTGGCGAACAGGCGCTCAATCATCATCTCAAGAGTGATCTCAAGTGCAGAGTTTTGTTTATTAATATGAGTGATCTCAGTTGATACCACGAACTTAAACCTGTACTTAATTATGATCTATTAATTAGAACAGCATCTCGAGTGTGATCTCAAGATAGCTCTCAACGTTAAGAGCGGTTTATAAATACGGGCCTTAAACTATATGAAAAGCTAGTAATTGACTACTTACACTAGCAAAACCTAAAAGTATGAGGACAGGACGTCAGCCGCATTCCGTCCAGGAAAATGATCAAATTTTTTATGTCTGTGTGTTCTGTCTGTCAAAGAATGAATAATTCAGTAATTTGGGACGCGTCACAATCAAGACACAAACTACGGGAAAAGTCCCGGAAAAACTACAATTTACTGAATTAACGAATTCAGTACAAAAACGATTTTTTTCTCTATGAAATAATATCTGTTTGGCTTATTTCAAGTCCACCTGGCTAGCTACCATCATCTTACCTAAGTCTGACGCTATAACAACAGTTTAAAAATTGTTGTGTTCCAGCAGTTAGAGGTAAGATAGACAGTTCAGAGGATTCCGGGTGTAGTGCGCTTCCACCTTCGGCCTTATCGTCACTTAACCTCAGGTGAGGTGAAAGGCCAAGCATTATCCCGTTAAGTATAATAAATATCACAATGCTAAACTGTCTTATTATGTTTGTACAGCTGTGAGCGACTCCGAGTGTTTCGGTCTGCTGGGCGTGAACGGCGCGGGGAAGACCACGACGTTCAAAATGCTGATGGGTGATGAGACCGTCTCTAGCGGCGATGCCTACATCAGCGGATACTCTGTCCGAAGTCAACTTACTAAAGTCCACGAGAATATCGGTAGGTCTTTTATCGACTTGTCCAATAAAGCTATGTTAATTTTTAGGGTTCCGTACCCAAAGGGTAAAAACGGGACCCTATTACTAAGACTCCACTGTTCGTCTGTCTGTCCGTCTGTCTAGCTGTCACCAGGCTGTATCTCATGAACCGTGATAGCTAGTCAGTTGAAATTTTCACAGATGATGTATTTCTGTTGCCGCTATAACAACAAATACTAAAAACAGAATAAAATAAATATTTAAGGGGGGCTCCCATACAACAAACGTGTTTTTTTGCCTTCGTGCGTGAGTCCGACTCGCACTTGGCCGGTTTTTGCAAATATTTGCGTATCCCCACAGGATGTAAGTAGTTCGTAGTGGAGGATCTTTCTACTACTACGTAAAGAAACAAGATGAAATTATTACACCAACTCAACTACCTACCTAATACCAACCTATCTTTAAAATTTATCACCAAATCGATGAGAGCGACTTAACACTGGTTCCTATTCATATTTAGGTACAATATAAGTGAAATATTGTCACTAAAGGCAGACGAAGATAGAGTAAAAATTAAAAGTTAAGTAAGTAGTTAAAGTGAATACCCCACCGAAAGTGGCGCCCTCAGAGGTTTTTATTTAATAAGTTGTTAATAGAAAAAGATTTTAATAAAACTTCTCGTGGAATTTCTAGGGCTTACACTATTTTTAGACGGTATCATTACATCCCCCTCGTAGTCACTGCTAGAAGTAGACAGCAAATGTGACAAAAATTGCCACTTTTAGCAGTTTTGCTATCTACTTCTAGCAGTGACTACGAAGGAATGTAATGATACCGTCTAAAAATACTAGACTATGGGCCCTAAAAATGACACGAGAAGTTTTATTAAAATAGGCTTGTTTCCACTAAGAATAAATCGGCTAGCATAAGGTTTCTAATGATTAATCATGTTAAATAGTAATCAAAAAACACTTTTGTCATTAAAATAAATAAAGATTACCAATATTTACGGAAAATAAAATCGGAAAAATTGGCCATTTAATCACGTGACATTAAACACCAATCTGAGACGCGTGACGTCACGCCTCGCGAAACATTTTTTGTTGCTGTCATTTTCGATAAGTGAACAGAGTGTGTGTGTGTGTGTGAACAATGACGGTCATAAACAAACACGAATGTTTCGCGAGGCGTGACGTCATTCAAGACGCCATGACAGTTTTGGCCTTTTTCGATGTCATTTTGAGTTCATTTCTTAAAACGCAAAATTCATAGGTAAAATGACTTATTTTTCTTAAAATAATATATTTTTGGGGTAAAATAGATACCAAACTTTATTTTGAAACTATTTTCCAAATTTTGTCTACTAGCCTATTGTGTGTTAGAATTACATTATTAAATAAAATTCACCGCGGAAGTACTAACCGTAAGAATGACAGGTTACTGCCCCCAATTCGACGCCGTGTTCGGCGAGCTGACGGGGCGCGAGACGCTGCGCCTGTTCGCGCTGCTGCGCGGGCTCGGCTCGCAGCACACGCGCGCGCGCACCGCCGCGCTCGCCAACGCGCTCGGCTTCGCTAAACACTTGGACAAGAGGGTATGTGCCACGCAGTGTTTCCTTCCTGGCTATATTGGAATTCCTGGCAATGACGCGACATCGCATACGTTACTTTATACCAGCAGCTCAAAGAAATTTTGTTTTGTAAATACGATATTGTTACATCACTGTACCACAGCAGCGGCGACACTTCCGTGTACGTGTGAGCTCTGGCGCCGGTGTGCCCTCGAGCTGCGTCGGGTACTAGTTTTGTCTCTTGATCTCTAATTTTGTGGTTTTGTGAAGGTATATCTCTGAGCGAGGAATTAACTGCGCGGAGTCAATTCCATGATGACACATATCCGCGAGCACTTTTACAGCACACATGCGCATGTGTCGGTTTTTTTCGCGTAGTGTATATTTTCTTTAATTGTATCTACCACTAGCTTTAATATTGGTTACTCATACCTTAGATTATGTTTGCTTTCTACATTGATCACGCTGGGAACCGAACTGAGACTCTAATGGCCGAATACTCAAACGCTACTTAACTTTGAGCGGCTCTCAAACAGCATGCTGTCTTTGTCATATCTTTGACATTTAATGCGACAGGACGACGTTTGAGAGCCCCTCAAAGTTAATTAGCGTTTGAGTATTCGGCCATAAGATAGTTAAAGTGTTATCACAGATTATACTTAATTTGTCATTGCGACGACAAACCTCAAACGCAAACCTCAGACGTCGTCGTCCTAATTGGCTTCGATCGTACGAGCCAAAAATGCGTTTTCATCCCTTCTATTCGAATAATGATGCTTTGTTCCTATATAAGTGGGACCAAAATAGCTCTTTTCTGGTAAGAGCTTTTTAGTGGGAGGAAAAGAGATTTGAATTTAGAACATGTATCTTTCAAAGAATTCGAACGCCGCCGCCGGCTGGTATGTATTAACTGGCTGTATAGACGGCGCGGCGAGCGCGCAAACTGAAAAAAAAACATAAGCGCGCGAATTAAGTCTGTGTTCTTGTAATTAGTACATACTTACGTACTAAGTACAATAACTTTTGAAAATTGCGCTAGTGTATCAAACGTAACTATAAATTTGTAATTATTTTTACTTTTCACGTGTCGGTTTTAAATAAAGAACATTTTCATTAATTACATAAACACAGTCTCCTATTTATTTTCTCATAAAAAGGGGATGAAAAGTAGAGTGTATCACTCGGGCGCAAAATATATTTTTAGCTCGGGCGATGTACTTTGAATCCCTCGCTACGTTCGGGATTCTACTGAAGAATCCCTCGCTACGCTCGGGATTCTACTCTAGAATTCCTCACTTCGCTCTGGATTCAAAAAAGCGCCCTCGCCGTAAAAATATTATTTTGCCCCCTTGTAATACAATCTACTATTTCATCGCACGATGACACATTTCTATAGAATGTCGCGCGATGACCAATTATTAGGACATTTAAGAAATGTGTGTTTAATCTCATCGTGCGACGAAAACGCATCATTTGCACGCCTCAGAAAGCCTAAATGAATTACAGTCCATTCGTTTTGATAGTGTCGCCCTTTTATCGCGCCGCCTTTGCACGTGCCGCTTCTTGTCAAAGGATGCCGCTGCATAAACAAAGGATACCGCGTGCGGCGTACACCCACAAGTGAATTTGGATTTTGGCAGTTTACATCGAAGCGCTGGCGGGGGCGCTGTAGTGAAAGGTTGTATTTGTTGACTCTGCTACTTATATAAACTGAAAATGTTTTTTCGTCCTTGGGAGGTCAGTGAAATGACTCAAGATGAAACTTTAAGTGAACCAACAAAAAAAGACGGGTGTTTTGTTAAACAAATTATATTACCAATGTCTCTTCTCTTCAAACTTTGATAATATATTTTGGTATTTCGATTCAGAAGTTGTATCTATTATCATAAATACAGGTGATAATGACTCCGAAGCTTCGAGTGATGAAGAATAGTGATCTAATTTTATTTACGTATACCTACATACTCAATTTTTGTCATTACAATTATCTTTGCACCTCGCTTGTGTGTATTATTTGTATGCGTATTTTATTACAATAAACACACGGGACACAAGTGCTTGCGGGTGTACCGACACTATCTAACCGAATGGACTTTACTAAACTAAATAGGTAGGCTTGGTTGGAGAGACTTAGATATACAACGTGTTTCAAAAATAACCCCTAAACCGAATATGGTAGATAGGGACCATCAAACTGAAACACTTTTACAATGGGACCAACTCTGAAATCGCGAAATAAAAATTTCATACATTTTGATATTTTCATTATTATTTTTTGTATGGAACTGCTGCTATTTTTTTCGCAATTTCAGAGTTGGTTAGTTGTTCGGTTTGATTATCCCTATCTACCATATTCAGCAATGGGTTATTTTGTAACACGTATTTTATACTTGTTTAAACCAGGTAAACCAATACTCCGGCGGAAACAAGCGCAAGTTGAGCACGGCCGTGGCGCTGCTGGGCCGCACGCGGCTGGTGTTCGTGGACGAGCCCACCACCGGCGTCGACCCCGCCGCCAAACGACAGGTAATGTATACGTAGACCGTTAAGGTCTTATCACTTACACGCCTACACGGCAAAAATAATATAATTCAAAATAGGCTTTAATTATTGTTCTTTAGATATACTTTGGCAACATAAATTAGCAGATAGTTCGCTATCAGCGAGCTTACCAACGCACACTGCGAAATTTCACGATTCTAGCTCAACTTAATTAAGTAATAAAAAGTATCTAAATATACATAATTTATATCATAATATTGAACCTAGATAACCAGTCATTGATATTTTATTAAGATTTTTGGTGTGGCAACCATAGGTTTAACATGGCAACTCTTCAAACTTTGATAATTTTTCATACTAATATTAAACACAGTTTATTTGATGTGGTTTATCAGAAGTTGTGGGAATAAACTGTACTAAATACTTATTGTAGTTTATTGTTTGGACTGTCTGGAATCGATTAAGGTGAATATTTATTTCATGTCGTTTTTAATTTGTTAGATTTCCTCGATAGTTTATGAACGCAATTTAATTAATATTCACGCAGAGTTTACAAAATGTATCTTCATGTATCTATTATGAATAACTATGATTTGTTTGCGCCTATTTGCGTCACTCATACATTTTTTTTTCGTTTTTCGTAGAATGCAGATACCTGAAATTTTTGACATTTGGTTTCGAAAGAAGAACGAAATGTTGTAATATATAAATACATTCTGAATAAATATAACATAAGTGATTTATCGAGTAACATTCCAAGGGTTTTAAAAGTTTTCGCTAGCAGCTTATGCAGTAAAATTGAGATTAAATATCAGAAAATCCAACGAAAACATACAAGGTTTTTTGTCTCTATTGTTCAATGGTTAGATAGCGAATTAAAGCTTCCAGATGATTTTTTCAAGTTTCTGCCCTCTACCAGCTTAACAAGTGTCACTACTAGGGCGTGTAATGTATGACCTAAATTTACATGCACTAACGATCAGAAGATATAATAACATTTCATATAATTTCATTTGACATACCGATCAAATAATATAACATACAGTTAATATAATTTCACTTGACCTAAATACATGTGATATAAAAATTATTTGACACAATAATCATTGATCTAATTAACAGATGATATAAAGCACATTTCATATAACATTCATTTACTCTATTCCACATTTAAATGCTATAAAAACAAGCATAGCCCAAATATATGATTTCATTACTTATATATTTTTAACTACAACCATGCTTTAAATCCTCCATAAAGGGTTCTGAAACAGTTAGCTTACTGCCAACATAACATTACAGTATCGCTCCGCTGCGAGTGGTCAAAACACTAACCTAACCTACCTGGTGCATTAAGTTATTCTTTATAGCGGGGGGCCTGGGGCCAGCCCCCCTGCACCCCCAGCAAGCATTTTGCAAGCAAGCACCCAACATGCAAGCATGCAAGCAAGCATGCAGCAAGCAAGCATGCAGCAACCAAGCAAGCATGCAGCATGCAAGCAAGGCAGCATGCAAGCAAGCATGCAGAATGCAAGCATGCAAGCAAGCATGCAGCATGCAAGCATGCAAGCAAGCATGCAGCATGCAAGCAAGCATGCAGCATGCAAGCAAGCATGCAGCATGCAAGCAAGCATGCAGCATGCAAGCAAGCATGCAGCATGCAGCATGCAAGCAAGCATGCAACATGCAAGCAAGTATGCAACATGCATGCAAGCATTGTGGAGCTCCGCTCGCTTCGCTCGCTTCGCTCGCTCCGCTGCGAGTGGTCAAAACACTAACATAACCTAACCTACTGGTAGGTGCATCAAAAGATTTTCTTTATAGGGCCCCCCGACCCCCCCGAGCAGGGGGGCCAGCCCCCCTGCACCCCCCGGCAAGCATTTTGCAAGCAAGCAAGCATGCAGCATGTAAGCAAACATGCAGCATGCAAGCAAGCATGCAGCATCCATGCAAGAAAGCATGCAGCATGCATGCAAGCATGCGAGTGGTCAAAACACTAACCTAACCTGCTGGCAAGCTACATGCATGCTTGTATGCTTGCTTGCATGTCTAGTCATTGTTGTGTCATAATATATGTATGCTAATAGATGTTAGTACATTAAACAAAAGCTAGTTATTTCTATTTTATAGTAAAAGTTGATTATAACACGTAAAAATAGATCAAATGATATGTATATGAAACGTAAGTTAGATAAAAAAGCAATATATCAAATGATACTTATGGGATATAAACGTTAGAGCAAATGTAAATATGGCAAATAATAATGATGACAAATGAATAATAGGTTAAATAAAAATTATGTCATATATTTTTAGGTCAAATAAAAATTAGATGAAGTCAACGTTAGTGACATTGAAATTAGATTAACTGTTTTTATGGCAACCGAATCGCACCCCACTACTATAAGCCAAATAAGTCCCGGACGGCCTGTAAAACCATTCGAAAAATGTAACTCTCAAGTAAAAAAAAGAAAAGTTGAGTGTTTGTTACGCACCAAATCCCGTGAAGAATTAACCTTTGCTGCTGAGGTTAGTCTGGTTTGAAGGGAAAAAAATGCTGCAAATATTGTCCGCGAAGTATGCACATCATCACCATCACGAATCGTCGAAATTAAGAAAGCTATGCGAAAGTCATATAAACTTAGGTGAAAATGTCGTCTCAACAAGCACTTCTTAAAAGTCCAGATATTTCTTATGACATGATAATGACATGTGATAAGAGAGAAAAAAAATATGGTTTTTGAAATATTTAAGATCTTTTTTTTACTTTCTTCTTTACGTTTTTTCCTAAATCATAAAATTAAATACGGAATCATATAATTAAGGATTATTATTTTTATACCTAACTGTTTTTTCAGGCAATTATCGTTTTTAATAACGTTAAATCCTTTTGTGACAAATGAATATAAACATCAATCCGAAAGCGAGTCTGAAATTTTAAAAACAGTGTTTATAGATATTGCATATTGTCTTCAAGGTACGAGCGGAAGATACTGTAAACATTTATGGCCTTACCACAAAACACCGTTTAACAAGTATTTAGCTAAAACACTGTTTATATGTGATGCTGTCACTTTTTTGACAATATTATTTGAAAGAGACAGCATCACACATAAACAGTGTTTTAGCTAAACAGTGTTTTAAGATATTTTGTGGTAAAGCCATTATGTTTTATTGAAAAGGATTTTTCCAAGTTTAGACTTCTATTCCAGTGTCAATTTAGATAATGGCAAAAATTCATTGAAGATTCTGTCTCTAGCCCATCAACTCAACCCATCCCACTGGTTTCGTCTGACAGTAATTATACCAAGTACGTATTAAAATTACGAAAATATGAAAAAAGAAATAAATAATCTGAAATTACAATTTTATCGCTTGTCTGAGGTGCCTATTACAAACTGACACAATGTTAATTAGAAAATTTAATTTTGCTTTATGTTATATTTTTATTTGGTTAGAATAAAAAATGCCTTCGCGCATTTAATGAAAATCTTTCTCTGCAATTTTGGGTTGGATTAAAAGTTTAAGCAAAATTTACTATGCCGAATTTCCTACGAACTATGCCGATAGCTATTCTGCACTATTCAATAAGTCAAAATTGTTAATGTATTTTTGTTTCTGAGATCAAGAACGCGAAAATGGACCATTTTACGCAAAAATCACAGTCGAGATGTAATATGGCTCTTAAGGTGCTAGATCGAAGATTTTTTTTTTAATCTTTATTTTTTTATAGAGGGTTTAGTCACACAGTGACTATGCCACCCTCGTGAGGACATACAATTATGGGTTGGATTAAAAAGTTTCAGCAAAATTTACTATGCCGATAGCTATTCTGCACTATTCAATAAGTCAAAATTATTAATGTATTTTTGTTTCTGAGATCAAGAACGCCAAAATGGACCATTTTACGCAAAAATCACAGTCGAGATGTAATATGGCTCTTAAGGTACTAGATCGAAGATTTTTTTTTAATCTTTATGTTTTTATAGAGGGTTTAGTCACACAGTGACTATGCCACCCTCGTGAGGACATACAACTAACAATTTTACTTATAACTAATTATAGAACCTGATTTCGACGTACAATAATCATTTTGGACAAATTGTACAGCATTCTGGCCTCGTCGGATAAGGGCGACGATAAAAAAGGCGTTTAACCAACATCGGTTGCATTACAAAAAGAAATAGGAAAATTACAAAAGGAAAAAGTCGCATACAAAGTAGAAGAGATGTGTCGAAAAATATCGAAATATCAACCAAATGCAAAGAAACATCAGATTATATCTAAAATAATAATAAAAAAATACATTCATTTAGTATCTCATATAACTTTTTATAATCTTTCACTGTTATTGATTTATCTAAATACCAAATATTATAATTATTCTAATACTTTTATCTTTCCGGAAAAATATTACAATTTTAAAATTTTAGATAAAGTTTTATACCCACTTATTTTTTTTTTCAATAGTCAAATATCGCAATCTATTTAAATAATTAGGCAACCTACCATCAATATAAAAAGGTCAATTATTTTGCTTTAGAAATATGTGAGCAAACTGTATATTTATACAGACTGATCTGTACTCATACGTAGTTTGCTTCGACATATTCGTTATTTTAATGAGCACAAAGTGATCGAGTACAGACTATGGGTGTCTGTACTGATATACAGTATGGCAATACGCTGCCCGCGCACCGAGGGGGCGCACTGCTGGGTGACTGCTAGCTGTCGCCGCGTGGACTGCTGATGCTTGCTAGCTATTGCCGCGTGGACTATGAGCAGTCGCCTTAGTTTAGGGCGGTGTTGGGTGGGAGCGGTGTTGGAGCAGAGGCGTGTAAGCAGTGCCGGATTTGTCAATAGGCCGAGTCGGCCTAGGGGCGGCGAGGACCAAGGGGGCGGGAGACCAGTAACGCCATTCACCCGCCCGCCTGAGGGGCGGCTAGTACTACTCGGCCTAGGGCGGCCAAAAATGTGAATCCGGCACTGCGTGTAAGTGGGCTAAGACCTTTATCATGCTCTTATATCAAAGATGTTAAGCTGAGTTTTGGGCAACATGAGGCTACGAAAGTTAACCGTAAGATACACCTAAAATTTTGTGTAACAAGTATTAAAGGAATTTCGGGATTGGATCCTTTTTCTTCAGGCTTCCGTATCTATAGATAGTAAGGAGATTTCGCATAGGCCTTTTGAGAGCCTTTCGAAAAGCTAAGGTGCCGGCACGGATCTTGAGTGCTGGGGAGATAATTATAATGAAATGTAAACTCTGCCTCTACTCGCACCCAACGTCGTAGCTAGGGGCGGTTGCCAGGGGCGCACTTTGCCGACACTTAGCTAGAAAAGTCTTGGGGCGCAAAATTCAAATCTTGTCAGAGGCGCTCACTATTCTAGAAATGTCTTGGAGCACTCATGATCCTAGAATTAAGTCTTGGAGTGCAAAATTGAAGTCTTGCGAGGGGCGCTCATCCTAGAAATGTCTTGGGGCGCTCATGATCCTAGAAATAAGTCTTGGGGCGCAAAATTCAAATCTTGCCAGGGGCGCAGTATTAGGGGAGGGGGGAGGGGAGCATTAGCTCAGACGCAGCTCGCACCACTGATCGAAATATAAGCGAATCTCTCGATGAGCGATTAACATAGGAATGTCGAAAGTAAAAAAAAAATCGATACATCGATATTTATAAATTAAAAATATCTATATCGGCCTCGATATATCGTGAAAAAAATATCGATATATCGGTCAAATTTTCAGAGAACATTTGAATTTTTAAAATAATAATGTATTAAGTTCAGCCTAGCTCAGAAATCTCAATAGAATTTTTTAGACTTCGTGAATATCAATTTTTCATCCAACAAACTGAAGTATTTTTTCTTCAATCTTTAATTAATTTACTATCCAACTTCCATAGTTATTATTATTAGTATTCAACCATTATTAGATATAATTTAAAATAAATGGGAAAATTGGAGGTAAATACCCGTACAAAGGCCTTCAGCAGCAGTAACGCCACCAAACATCCCGCCCCGCCATTCTAGCGACTTTTGAGTGATCTGATGCTAATAAATATATCGTTTTTGATACCATTATCGATATTGGTTATTTTGTATCGATATATCGGATTAAAATATATCGGCTAAAAATATCGATATTTCGAACACAAAATATCGATATATCGATGTATCGATATTTTTTCAACAAGCCTAGCTTAACATTCGTGCTAGCGACACTGTATAAAGGCAGTAGTCCAATCAATGAGGATATTTGTTGTATGGCGACTTCCGAATAATTCTCCCGTCTATGAAATTTGGCATGTGATGAAGTTAGGAAATGCAGATTACAGATGCACAATAATCCAATAAACTTTGTTACGAGAAGTTAGGTATTTTTACCTAAACATGAAAATCGCTTATATCTCTCTGTGAATATTTTCTCGGGCTAAAATACTTTCTGTATACGTACTTATGTATTAGTTAGAATAAGTATGTAAAGAAATCCACATTTTTTTCGATTTCAGAGATACCCCAAATTTATATTTTAATATTTTTCAATATATCTTCTGTTGAAAAATTTATTTTTGATTATTATTTTTTAACATGTTTTTATACCTTTAATATATAGCTTTGTTCAGTAAGCCAATAAATTTTCTTCTTTAATCATTTATTTTTTATTTTTTGGTCTAAAGAGGTAATGTGAAAAAATAGTCGGTCCATTTTTATACGTTTATGTATAAATATGATTAAAGAAGAAAATTTATTGGCTTTCTGAACAGAGATACGAGTATATATTAAAGGTATAAAAACATATTAAAAAATAATAATCCGCTAATAAATTTCACAACAGAAGATATATTGAAAAATATTAAAATTAAAATTTGGGGTATCTCTGAAATCGAAAAAATGTTGGATTTCTTTACATAATTATTCTAACTAATACATAAGTACGTATACAGAAAGTATTTTAGCCCGAGGAAATATTCACAGAGAGATATAAGCGATTTTCATGTTTAGGTAAAAATACCTAACTTCTCGTAACAAAATTTATTGGATTATTGTTCATCTGTAATTTGTATTACCTAACTTCATCACATGCCAAATTTCATAGACGGGAGAATTATTCGGGTTGCATAAGCCCCGTTGATTGGACTACAATTATGCTGATTCACAAATCGTCCAACACTCGGCGCACTACTAGCGAATTTTCGTAAATACCAATTTTTCTTCCAACACATTTTGGTTTTATTCAATCTTTAATTCGTTTACTTTCTGACTTTCATAATTATTATTTATTAGAATCCACTATTTTTAGAGATAATTTATGGGAAAATCGAGTGTAAATGCCCGTACAAAGGTCTCCAGCAGCAGTAGCGCCACCAAGCGGGATACATTTTGTGACATCCCGCCATTCCGTTGAATAAGTTGATATGTGTGCAGGTGTGGCGCGCCATCCGCGGGGCGCAGCGCGCGGGGCGCGGCGTGGTGCTCACGTCGCACAGCATGGAGGAGTGCGAGGCGCTGTGCTCGCGCCTCACCATCATGGTCAACGGCCGGTTCCAGTGCCTCGGCACGCCGCAGCATCTCAAGAACAAGTACTCTCAAGGTATACACTACCAGACAACATCACATACCTTGCTCCGATAGTAGTTAATCTATCGCTCAAATAATGACCCTTGCAGACTACGGTCAATTAACACTACTCAGTATGTTAGTAGAAACCTCATAAAGTTGTGTTTTTACCGTAGGCGACGCGTTCTGCGTGCAATACCGCACGCAAAGAGATTTTTTTTATACCGCACGCATACAAAGTTCGAAATATACATTATAGGTACTTATTCACGTAAGTATCTATTATATCATTTTGTGAAGCCTTTATATGTTTTTTGTTTTATTTTATTTTACTCTACAGGTTTCACATTAACCATCAAAATGAAATCAGAAGAAACACAAAATCAGCCTTCTACTTCAGAAATTGCTGTACCACAAGTAGACAGACTTAAAGGATATATTGAATCCAACTTTTCAAATCCGACACTCATGTAAGTATACTTTGTTTTAGTTATGTTTTTACGGCTATTCTTCTTTTTATTTTTATCACCCCGTTTAATACTGGGCGGAGAACCAAAGCGTCAAAGTTACCTCGTTTGTATGAAAGAAAATAGGCCAGTGATACCATATTTTTGCTCGCGAGTGTATGAACCACTTACCCTAAAACGAACAGTAACCATATAGGTACCCGATCAGGGTTCATACAGCACACTAGTGCTGCCATTGGAAAAAAAGCATAGTACTTAAGGTGGCACCCTGAGCGAAAGTGGCGCCACGGTGAATTCTATTTAATATTATAATTCTAATAAACAATTTTAATAATGTTTTACGCGGAATTTTTAGGGCCCACAGTCTAATATTTTTAGACGGTATAGTTACATTCCCTCGTAGTAACTGCTAGAAGTAGATAGCAAAACTGCTAACAGTGGCCGTTTTTGACACATTTGCTATCTACTTATACGAATAACTACGAGGGCATGCAATACCTTCTAAAAATACTAGACTATGGGCCCCAAAAACTCCACGTAAAACATTATTAAATTCTTCTAATAATAACTTATTTTATAATATACTAGAAAAAATACGACTCGCACCAGATCAATACTCACACGAGAATCGAACCCGCGATATCCGGAAAGATATTTCATTTGAATGTCGAGGTAATTCCTCACATTGGTGAAATAATGCTGGCTTGCAGCGTAAGAGTAGGATATACTAGAAGAAATTCGACGATGTCACTAGTGACTCGGTAGCTCAGCGGTCAGAGCATTGGACCGGATATCCAAAGGTCGCGGGTTTGATTCCCGTCTGAGTATTGATCTGGTGCGAGTCGTATTTTTTTCTAGTATATTATATAGTATTGTTTAAAAATAGCAATGAGAATGCAAAAATCTTTAATTTATAAAATAGCTTATTAGATAAAAACCTCTTAGGGCGCCACTTTCGGTCATACAACCGCCTTAAATAAAGACGAAATTGTCTATTGTGTTCTTCTAGTGCACTCCGAAAAAGCTTTGTGGTACTTTTTTTATCGCAAACAATGTTTTCTAGAGTTCTAGACTGTCGTTTAGTTTAATGGAGTTTTTTTAGGGTTCCGTACCCAAAGGGTAAAAACGGGACCCTATTACTAAGACTCCGCTGTCCGTCTGTCTGTCTGTCACCAGGCTGTATCTCATGAACCGTGATAGCTAGACAGTTGAAATTTTCACAGATGATATATTTCTGTTGCCGCTATAACAACAAATACTAAAAACAGAATAAAATAAGTATTTATTTTTTACAAGTTAAATAAGTATTTAACTTGTAAAAAATGAAAATTGTCATAAATTAGATCCATTATACGAGGGTGGATCCAAAAATTCGTGGCCTAATGTAGAAATAGCTTTGACAGTTTTGTAAATCTACGCTCACTCTTTAGTATGGTTCTTCAATAGTAAATGTGCGAAGTTTCGTTCCGATACTGCAAGCCATTTTTTTTTTGTGAACATTTGTTTGATGCTATCTGACATCTTTTTCAATAATGGAGAAAATTGAATACCGAGCAGTGATCAAGTACCTCAGTAAAAAAAGCCTATCACCAAAAGATATTCATCAAGATATGGTGAACGCTTTGGTTGGGTCAGCTTTATCATATTCCAGTGTAAAAAAGTGGGTGGCTGAGTTTAAGCAGGGTCGGGAGAGTATTGAAGATGACCCTAGGAGCGGTAGGCCTTCAAAGTCTACCACGAAGGAAAACATTGAAAAAATATGTGATCTTATGCTGAGTGACCGAAGATTGACCATCAGTAAGATAGCTGAGATCACAGGCATTGGTTATGGTCGGGTACAAAATATTGTAACTCAAGAATTGGGGTTCCATAAGGTTTCTGCTCGTTGGGTTCCGATATTGCTTTCAGCTGAACAAAAACGAGTTCGTTTCGCAATTTCCCGTGACTGTTTGGAGCTTTTTGAGGTGGATCCAGAGGATTTTTTATCCCGGTTTGTTACCATGGATGAAAGCTGGGTTCACCACCACACTCCTGAATCTAAGCAACAATCAAAGCAGTGGAAAATATCTGGCTCTCCTACTCCAAAGAAAGCTTAAGTCGTTTTGTCGACCAACAAAGTCATGGGTTCAGTTTTTTGGGATGCAAAGGGAATTATTTTCGTGGATTATTTACCAAAGGGCGAAACTATAAATTCAAGTTATTATTGTAACCTTTTACGACGACTAAGGGAAGAAATCAAAGAAAAAAGGCCGGGTATGTTACGGAAGAAAGTGTTGTTCCATCAAGACAACGCCCGGGTTCACACTTCAGCTGAAACAATGGCTGAAATGCATAATTGTGGCTACGAAATATTGCCCCATCCACCTTATTCGCCGGATTTAGCCCCCTCAGATTCCAAATTTAAAAAAACACTTAGGTAGTTCGAAATTTTCGGACAGGAACGAGGTGATAGCAGCAGTAAATGATTATTTTGACAACCTTCAGGAATCATTTTTTTTCGAAGGTATAAACAAGTTGCAGGTCAGTTAGAAGAAATGCATTGACCTAAATGGAGACTATGTCGAAAAATAAAAATTAATTCAGACCCACTTTTCTTTCATTTTCATGGTCGGGCTTAGAACTTTTGGATCCACCCTCGTACAAACGTGATTTTTGCCGTTTTTTGGTACGGAACCCTTCGTGCGCGAGTCCGACTCGTACTTGGCTGGTTTTTTTTGCTAAAAGTGGCACTTTTCTCTTAAACTGATCTTGTCTTTGGTCATGATTGAGGTCATCTATCTCATTATACCGAAAGGTGGATTATAAACCTGGTTAAGAAACTATCGCCTATTTCATCTACTTAAACTTTGTCCAGACTAGTCCATATTGGCGTATCAGATCACCGTATCTTTAACATACATTGCTAGTTTGGTTGGGCGTGCGTTGAAGTAATATCAACGCACGCCCAACCAAACTAGCGATGTATGGTAAAGATACGGTGATCTGATACGCCAAAATGATACAAGTCTGGACAAAGCTTTAGATGTCTAACGGTTACTATAACATCAAATGACATGATAAAGCTACTATTTTTTTTTTCAGGGAAGAGTACCAGGGTCTTTTAACATACTATTTGGCAGACAGAGGCTTGGCTTGGTCCAAAATGTTCGGCATAATGGAACGAGCCAAGCGCGCGATCAACGTGGAGGACTATAGTATCTCACAGACAACACTAGAACAAATCTTTCTACAATTCACCAAATATCAACAGGAATCGATTCTTAACAATCAATAACACCACTTGATATTATAGGTACATTTTAGTCAAAGGTACTATCGACAACACTTCCGCTTTAACACTCTAACCGCCAAATGCTTAAAAACCAAAATAGCCTAGGAATATTAGGTTTTAAAAGTGAAATCCGTCATAACTAGCTGAAATTTTGCACACATACTCAGAATACTGATCAAAATGACGAGCTAAAACTCCCCGCCCCTCCGATGCGTGCGTCTTGAGATACACCCCCGCCCACCCCCTCCCTTGCATCCGCTCACTATGCTTCATGATTTATTAGCGGGAGTAGATCTAAGTGCACCAACTTGTATTTTTGAGACAAAGTAAAACCACTTGGAACAGATGTTCTTGGGGGTGATCTGAGCTGATTTACCCCGGTTGCCACGAGGTTCTCTCCAGCAGGTGGGCAGAGGAAAGGGGAGAAAAGTGTGTATTCTACAGAATTAAAAACTAAGAGAATTTGCCCCAGAAAAAAATACTGATCAATAGCCCAATTATCCCACTATATAGAATAATAAACTTGTTAAACATTTTTTTCTAGTAACTGTGTAAAAAAAATTGTTTCTGTCGCGCGGCGCAATTTTCTCTGCTATTCTTTTTTCGAAAATCTTCTGCAGAAATAAAACTATGAGGATTTGCCCAAAAAAAATACTGGTGAATAGCTCAATTATTCCATTATATAGAAAAATAAACTTGTTAAACTTTTTTGTCTAATAACTGTGTTAAAAAAAATGTTTTGTGGTGCGTGGCGGAATTTTCTCTACCATTATTTTTCTCGAAAATCTTCTAGAGAGTAAAAACTATGAATATTTGCTCCAGAAAAAAATATTGGTTAATAGCACAGTTATTTAGCTATATAAAATAATAAAATTGTTGAACATTTTTGTCTAGTAACTGTGTTAAAAAAAATGTTTTGTGTCGCGCGGCGGAATTTTCTCTATCATAATTTTTCTCGAAAATATTCTACAGAATTAAGAAAATAAAGGTTTGCCCCAGAAAAAAATACTGGTTAATAGCACAGTTATTTTACTATATAAAATTATAAACTTGTTAAACATTTTTGTCTAGTATCTGTGTTAAAATGTTTTGTATCGCGCGGCGGAATTTTCTCTACCATTATTTTTCTAAGAATCTTATACAGAATTAAAACAATAAAGATTTGCCACAGAAAAAAATACTGGTAAATACTCGTAGCTCAGTTATTTCACTATATAAAATAATAAACTTGTATAACATTTTTGTCTAGTAACTGTGTTTAAAAAAATATATTTGTGTCGCAGGGCGAATTTTCTCTACCATTTTATTTTCGAAAATCTTCTACTGAATTAAAACTATGAGGATTTTCCCTAGAAAAAAAAACTGGTAAATAGTCTAGTTATTCCACTATAGAGTATAATAAACTGGTTAAACAGTTTTGTCAAGTAACTTTATTAAAAAAAATATTTCTGTGGCGCGGCGGAATATTCTCTATACCATTTTTTTTTCAAAAATCCTTTACAAACCTTTATATCCTGCATATCTCAGGATGCACGCGGGGGAGGGGTGGGGAGTTTTCAATAATGATTTATCTCTACTGATATAATCAGCATACCAAATTTCAGCTGGTTATGTTGCATTTCACTTTTTTGCTCAAATTTTGCCTAATATTCCTAGGCTAAAAACTGACAGCGTCCTTAAAGTTAAGGAGACTTTAACCACAGAATAGATATAAGTACTACCGTACAGAAAGGAAACCCCTCACCCCACCGGCGCCCATCCGTAGGCTCATTCAATAGCACGCACACAGTGTGTAGTGTCTGTGTAATAGGAGTTGAACGCGGCGCTTGTATGGAGTGCCCGGGGTGTGCTTTAACTTAAGATTTTAGCTAAGAAGCCTTTGAGTATTCGGCCGTTAGGTTTAAAATCTCTTGTACGCCGCGCCGTCACTATTTAGTTCGTGCAGAAGCGATACGCGCGTATACGAATTTTACTGCAAAGTGGTAAAGCACGTGTATACTTTGAACGAATGGTTGGTCGCACGCGCGTCGTCGGTTACTTTACTATACACAGTGTCCCAAAACTTTGCCACACGAAAGGAAAGTACCTTAAATATTAAAGGTAGGAAATTTTAGTGAAAGAAGACTTCATTTTGATTTTAAAAATAATTGGAACTGCATTCAAAGATTTTTGAAAAATCGCCTGCCTTAACCAGGAATTGAATATTTTGTTTATTTTTACGATACCAATCGAAAGGGTTACTCATAAGGACTTTTTTTAGAGTCCGTTACGCCAGCAGGAAAGATGCTCCTAGAGGGAAGCGAGTTTGATGAATAATTTGTGCGCAATTCGGTGTAAATGTGCGCCAAATAAAAAAATTGTGGGCCTTATACTTTTGGAATAAAACGGGAAAAACGGATTCTGCTGGGGTAACGGTGCTCCAGCAGGAAGAATCTAAACTAATGATCGGAGAGAAATAAAAGATATATGTGCGGGTAGCTTGATACTAGCAGGAAATGTGCGCCAAATATAAAATTTGTGGGCCTTATAGTTTTGGAGATATTTGATTTCCTGCTGGCGTAACGTTTTGCCAGATCCCAGATCTCGGAAACTACTAAATGTGCGATCTTACAGTAAACACATATAAGTAGCTCCTAATTTGTGCTATTTGTGCGGTAGAAAACATTTCAAAAATATTCACAGATTTTGAAGTAATCAGACATTTTCTGAAAACAGAAAAAAAATTCTAGCGCCTAAACTACCACCTAAATAGAGAAACCAAAAACGGTGTTCTATTCTTCTTATTATTTCTCATTACCATAAAAATTTTGAAAACCGCACATTTACGCGTTTTTGAATAATACCCACATGAAGGTTAGACTGACCATGTCATGACTTTGACGGTCAGCAGGATAAAAATATCAGAGACTATTTAGATCCTGGCCCAAAGAATAATCTGTGCGGTTACTGAAGTACATGCTCTGAAAATTTCAGCTTCAAATTCTTCGTATTAAAGGAAATATCAATTAAAATCCAAAACAACTGTCAGTATTCCGATTAACCGACCAAATTCGATAGACCACCAAAAAGCGACGCGTTCATACATGTTGATGACCTTCTTTATTGTGTCGTATTATGCAGAAAAATTGTTTGTACAGTCGCGTTCATAACTTCTTATTGGCAAATGTGGGTAAATAGTGTTTTAACTTTTAAATAGTTAGTTTGAGCCTGTATTCATACCAATACCACAGCCGAGAGAGTATTTTTCTTACAGTCGGACTTCAATCGCCCTTTGTGCTGGCGCAAAAGCCGCCGTTCGTCTAGACAGTTTGACGCAACGACTAAAAGTGTTAGGGACTAAAATTTTATTTGTAAATCATTACTAATTTAGGGCTAACTAAGTATAAAATAAATATTAAATTAGTACTCAATTAGGAAATAATAATGAAAAAATAAGTTCCAAGATGGCGGCCATCTTTTTTGTTTGTGGGCATATTTCGATGAAACTCGGTTTTTGATACTATTTTGACAAGATAATATCAATGCAATGTTAAAAAAATAAAAAATCCAAGATGGCGGCTATCTTCTTTGTTTGTGGGCCGATTTCGATGAAACTCGATTTTTGGTACTATTTTGACAAGAAAATAACAAAGCAATGATAAAAAAAATAAAAAGTTCAAGATGGCAGCCATCTTTTTTGTTTGTGGGCCGGTTTCGACGAAACTCGGTTTCTAGTACTATTTTGACAAGAAAATAACAATGTAATGTTAAAAAAATTAAAAATCCAAGATGGCAGCCATCTTTTTTTTGTGGGCTGATTTCGATGAAACTCGGTTTTTAGTAGTATTTTGACAAGAAAACAGCAGCGCAATGTTAAAAAAAAATAAAAAATCCAAGATGGTAGCCATCTTTTTTGTTTGTGGGCCGATTTCGACGAAACTCGGTTTCTAGTACTATTTTGACAAAAAAATAACATAGCGATGTTAAAAAAATAAAAAATCCAAAATGGCGGCCAACTTTTAAGTTTGCGGGCCGATTTCGATAAAACTCGGGTTTCGGTAGTATTTTGACGAGAAAACAGCAACGCAATGTTAAAAAAAAAAACAAAGATGGCTGCCATCTTTTTTGTTTGTGGGCCGATTTCGATGAAATTCGGTTTTTGGTACTATTTTGACAGGAAAATAACAATGCAATGTTAAAAATTATAAAAAATCAAAGATGGCGGCTTTTTTTTGTATTTAATTTTATTTTTTCAGATTTTTTGGAAACAATAGCAAATATCTTTAAAAACATCCCAGTAACTAAGCGCAAATAATATTTTAAAAACATCACCATTTATTCAGCTTTCAGAGTTGAGGTATAAAACTTAATAATAACTTAAATAAAAAATGAGAAATTAAGTCTTAGCTAAATAGCAGTCCCATTTTATGTAGCAAAAAATTCCTATTTCGAGCGCTTCGGAGGTGGCCGTATTATTCTACTTAATCATAAATATGAAAGTTTGCCTGTTTGAATGATTGTTAATCAATCACGCAAAACGGCTGAACGGATTTGGATGAAATGATAGTTTATAAGCCGGATTACAACATAGGAGGATACTATTATCTTGGTTTAAGGTTTCCTAGGGATTTTCTCGAATGTGAATGTGGATGAAGTCGTGGGCTGAAGCTAGTTTGCCATAAATGGTCGTGCTTACTAAAAATACTTTCGTCTGAGTGAGTTTGAGACAGGATTGTTTTCCGCCGATGAGTTAAAATTTTATACAGACGGCATCACAAATAACCATGCATATCAGCCATTTTTAATGCCCCGCTGGCTGCTGGGGAAGAGGCCTTCCTTTTGGCTTGTGGATGGATAAAGCGGACGGGCCATAATGATAATAAATGAATAATGAAAATAGTATCAGAAACCGAGTTTCATCGTAATCGGCCCACAAACAAAAAAGTTGGCCGCCATCTTGAATTTTTTACTTTTTTAACATTGTGTTGCTGTTTTCTTGCCAAAATACTACAAAAACCGAGTTTCATCGAAATCGGCCCACAAACAAAAAGGGGTATATATTGGAATGCCTAATTATTTTTGTCCTAACTGTCTTTGGCACACTACTTATTGGCCTAAAAACATTTTGCACAATTTTCATTTGACCTAAATTTGTTTGGCCTATTTTCACTTCGCCTAAAATTTTTTCGCCGCATGTTTAAATTCATCATTAAGCATAACTATTCATAATCCCTAATGTTTAAAAGTACTAAATAACGATTCGCACAATTGTGTAACGCCTAATATTTTTTTTGCCGAATGTTTACTTCCCTTAATCATTTGTTGTTGTTTACTACTTGTAAATTGAAAATTACTCAATTTCACTAAACACTTTTGAAGAATTTTACCAACAATTAACAACAATTGCACATGATTTAAATTACGAAAAATTAAGTTTTTGGTAAGTAATTAAAAATAAAGAATGAGCAGATAAACCTGTCGTTGTCTTTTTAATTGCCTATCACACTCAAGAATGCAAGCATACAAGCAAGCAAGCAAGTATGCACACAAGCAAACATGACAACATAAGTACAATCAAGATCAAATAGCATGCTTGCATGGCACGCATGCATGCATGCAAACAAGGCCATGCATACTTGCATGCAAGCAAGAGCAGATATGCATGCATGCAATCAAAAGCAAGGAATGCATGCATGCAAACAAGCATGCATCATGCAAGCAAGCATTTAGCATGCAAGCAAGCATGCAGCATTTAAGCAAGCATGCAGCATGCAGCATGCAAGCAAGCAAGCAGCATGCAAGCAAGCAAGCAGCATGCAAGCAAGCGTGCAGCATGCATGCAAGCATTAGGGAGCTCCGCTCGCTTCGCTCGCTCCGCTGCAAGTGGTCAAAACACTAACCTAACCTAACCTAATGGTCTTCGCATTAAGAGTTTTTCTTTATAGCGGGGGGCCTCAGGCCCCCCGACCCCCCCGAGCAGGGGGGCCAGCCCCCCTGCACCCCCCGGCAAGCATTTTGCAAGCAAACATGCAAGCAAGCATACAGGCATGCAAGCGAGCAAGTGAACAAGCATGCAAAAAAAGCATGCATGCATAAAATCATGCAAGCATGCAGCATGCATGCAAGCATTATAAAAGTGTTCAAAACCCTAACCTAACCTAACGTAATGGTGTTCGCATTAAAAGTTTTTCTTTATAGCGGGGGGCCTCAGGCCCGTTTTTTGACGATTTGTTTCTGTCACCAACTTGAATGCAATACAATATTGTTATGCCAAAAATTATGTATGCAAGACAATATTAGGGTTAACAATACTTCGGCGTAGTCATTATTGTGTCAAAAGATATGTATGCTAATAAATTTTAGGACAATTAACATTAGTCGTTTTGATAATTAGGGAATTAAACGTTTAGGCGAAACGACAAAGATGCGAAAAAATCTATTAGGCCAAACAATAATTGTACGTAAGGAGTTTAGGCCAAAGAAATTCAGCCAAATGAAATTAGGACCAATGACTTTAGGCGAGTCAAGGGACACCCAACAAAAAGTTGGACGCCATCTTGAATTTTTTACTTTCTAACATTGCGTTGCTGTTTTCTTGTCAAAATACTACCAAAAACCGAGTTTCATCGAAATCGGCCCGCAAACAAAAAGTTGGCCGCCATCTTGAATTTTTACATTTTTAACATTGCGATGTTGTTTTCTTGTCAAAATAGTATCAGAAACCGAGTTTCATCGAAATCGGCCCACAAACAAAAAAGTTGGCCGCCATCTTGAATTTTTTACATTTTTAACATTGCGTTTCTGTTTTCTTGACAAAACAGTAGCAAAATCCGAGTTTCATTGAAATCGAACCCACAAACAAAAAAGGTGGCTGCCATCTTGAATTTATAACTTTTTTTAGCATTGCGTTGCTGTTTTATTGACAAAACAGTAGCAGAAATCGAGTTTCATTGAAATCGGTCCGCAAACAAAAAAGTTGGCCGCCGTCTTGAATTTTTTACTTTTTTAACATTGTGTTGCTGTTTTCTTGACAAAATACTACCAAAAACCGAGTTTCATCGAAATCGGCCCGCAAACTAAAAAGTTGGCCGCCATCTTGAATTTTTTACTTTTTTAACATTGTGTTGCTGTTTTCTTGTCAAAATACTACCAAAAACCGAGTTTCATCGAAATCGGCCCGCAAACTAAAAAGTTGGCCGCCATCTTGAATTTTTTACTTTTTTATCATTGCGTTGCTGTTTTATTGACAAAACAGTACCAAAAACCGAGTTTCATCGAAATCGGCCCGCAAACTAAAAAGTTGGCCGCCATCTTGAATTTTTAAAATTTGCAACATTGCGTTGCTGTTTTCTTGTCAAAATACTACCAAAAACCAAATTTTCATCGAAATCGGTCCGCAAACAAAAAAGTTGGCCGCCATCTTGAATTTTTGCATTTTTAACATTGCGTTGTTGTTTTCTTGTCAAAACAGTAGCGAAAACCGAGTTTCATCGAAATCGACCCACAAACAAAAAAGATGGCCGCATTCTTGAATTTATTACTTTTTTAACATTGCGTTGCTATTTTCTTGTCGAAATAGTACCAAAAACAGAGTTTCATCGAAATCGGCCCACAAAAAAAAAGTTGGCCGCCATCTTAAATTTTTTACTTTTTTTACAAAACATCCTTTATTTTTCTACTAAAATAATGTTAAAATTCATTTAATTCAAGTAAAAATGAAATAAAACAGAAATAACTTCATTCGTTATTTAAATAAAAGCACTCACTCAAATCACTTTTTTACTTAAATGTACGTAGACGTGACGTGTACAAACCTGTTCAACAACAAAGTTAAGGAGGTCATCAATATGTATGAACGCGTCGCTTTTTGGTGGTCTATCGAATTTGGTCGGTTAATCGGAATACTGACAGTTGTTTTGGATTTTAATTGATATTTCCTTTAATACGAAGAATTTGAAGCTGAAATTTTCAGAGCATGTACTTCAGTAACCGCACAGATTATTCTTTGGGCCAGGATCTAAATAGTCTCTGATATTTTTATCCTGCTGACCGTCAAAGTCATGACATGGTCAGTCTAACCTTCATGTGGGTATTATTCAAAAACGCGTAAATGTGCGGTTTTCAAAATTTTTATGGTAATGAGAAATAATAAGAAGAATAGAACACCGTTTTTGGTTTCTCTATTTAGGTGGTAGTTTAGGCGCTAGAATTTTTTTTCTGTTTTCAGAAAATGTCTGATTACTTCAAAATCTGTGAATATTTTTGAAATGTTTTCTACCGCACAAATAGCACAAATTAGGAGCTACTTATATGTGTTTACTGTAAGATCGCACATTTAGTAGTTTCCGAGATCTGGGATCTGGCAAAACGTTACGCCAGCAGGAAATCAAATATCTCCAAAACTATAAGGCCCACAAATTTTATATTTGGCGCACATTTCCTGCTAGTATCAAGCTACCCGCACATATATCTTTTATTTCTCTCCGATCATTAGTTTAGATTCTTCCTGCTGGAGCACCGTTACCCCAGCAGAATCCGTTTTTCCCGTTTTATTCCAAAAGTATAAGGCCCACAATTTTTTTATTTGGCGCACATTTACACTGAATTGCGCACAAATTATTCATCAAACTCGCTTCCCTCTAGGAGCATCTTTCCTGCTGGCGTAACGGACTCCTTTTTTTAAGTGACACAGCATCTTGAACAAAAGGAAGACTATGTAATTTAACATTTAAATTTTAATAATTACGGATTGTATCAATTTGTATCGAATCGTATGAGATTTTTTTTAAATCTTTGAATGCAGCCATTTCTTTTTAAAAATAAAATGAAGTCTTATTTCAGTAAACTCTTATTTCAGTAATTTTTTCTATCTTCAATATTTAAGGTATTTTCCCTCCGTGGACCGGGTGTCAAAGTTTTGGGACACCCTGTATACATCGTTAGCCTAAGCAATATTAGCGCCGCACTCGTCGAATGTATCTCATGATTTCCAATACTACAATTTGAAAGTGCTTCGATACGAATTCGATTCGCAGTAGGTAATTAATTTTATCGTGCAAGTGTGTACCAAAGAGTTTTAAGAGCATTTTAAGAGACGGGAGTGTCATAAAAAAGCGTGAGTATGAAACGGAGGCGAAAACAATCCTGCCAATATAATTGTATGTATAAAGATGGCGCGAAGTATAATATGCCTAAATTCGAATGTTGTCAATTACCTACTGCTTTGTAGATTGTCAACGTTCTTTCAAACCTAGACGGGTTAAAAATTCGCCTCCGTTTCATTGATCGTTTTTTACTGTGAGAGTTGCGCCAGGCTGAGTGTGTACAGAAATCATTGTTTTTGTTGAAGCATCATAAGGAACACCCCAAGGAATAATCGCATAATCTAAATAAGGCGACTCACCCGTAGCAGCTCAGACGGGACACATCGTTAGCCTCGTCTGAGCTGCTACGGGTGAATCGATTTTTTCTAATATTTTTTTCAATTTTAATAATAATCTTAATATAAAAATTTAAAAACTTAATAAGGCAGTTGTGATTTCCCTTGTTTTTTTTGTACAAAAATGTAAAGCTTTATGAATACATTATGGTTTTCTGGGAACAATACCAGCTAGGCCACAAAATCTGGTTGCCAGAACTACTAAATAATATAATTAATGTGTTATTTTTATATTATATTGTTTTACATAAGCACCGTACTACTTTTTATATTTAAGAGAAATATTTATGAATGTAATTATAATTAGGTATAATTTGTACATATTTTTTATACAAGTTTTTCACTTATAATGACAATTTTATCATTTACTATTTATGTTTAGCGAATAAGATGAAAAAAAAAACCATTAAAGAGTAAAAAACCAAATTGTCGTTTGTTTGGCAAAGACTTAAGTTATTTAGCCAGTCTTATTAAGACCTCACTTTATTTAATGCCAGCTGTACCTCTCGTCACTAGCACAGAATAGATATAAAGGCCTACTCAAATCTGACCGGTATCCTGTACCGGTGGCGGTAAGAAAGAAAGAAAGAAAGAAAGAAAAGACATTTATTTTGAAAACACACAACGATACACAACATCACAAAGACAGTACAAAGAACTACACACATACAAGGCCAATAAACGATAACGTTGCGCATCGTCGCGTGATGCCAAAACTGTACTCGACTCAGTATAAGCAGCAGGCTAGGCCTGCTGCACTGATATTCTGCCGATAACCGGTAACGATATCCCGATGGGTATGCGGATAAGCCGCTGTTCAAACCATAACGGAACTTTACCGTTACTGGAGGCGGTAACGGTACTGGCGCGCGACACGAGCATGCGGGCGGGAGGCGCGGGGAGCGTCCGCGGGAGGGAGGAAAAGTTTTGGCCGAACACGCGGTACGTACCGTGTACCTATCCGGTATGTGGTTTTGGTTTCGCTATAGCTGCGGAAATGCCATACAAAATACCGGTCGGGAATACTGCTACCGACGTCGGTAGCGGATATCGGTCCGGTTTGTGTAGGCCTTAAGTATGTCACTAGTCCAAGAGCTCTCGCCCAGCCTCGCCTGAATGTTCCCTTTATTCGAAAAATATCTCGAGAACCCCGAGTGCGAGAGCGACCCTGAATACTCGCATCGTACAGTTGTGTACTACTGTTATTAGTCTGTGTGCTGTGCACTGCAAGGAGATGGACGACAAAGTAGGGTTTTCTGCTGCCGCTGTCTTTTAGGGACCCATTTGATAATATTTTAATTAATTAATTTCTCTTTCCATGTTCCACATTTTTTAAAGCACAAAATGTCTATATTTTGCCATGAAAATACTGACAAGACGACGCGTTCATAGCCAAAAGCATAAGAGTGGGGATGCTCTCGCTCCGCAAAAACCCACACGGGGTCGAGAGCGAGCGACGGCGAGACACCCCGAGAGGTAGCGAGATCTACCCTGTAGACTCTCGCACTTGGACTGACTAAAATAAAAAAGACGACTCGTAGCGTACACGCACAGAGAGACTACAGAAGACAAGCTTAATATAACGCGCGCTCGAGCAACGCACTTATAGACACTTCTCACCGACACATAATCTCAAAACAGCGCGAGCGCCACGCGCCACAGACGAAACGAGACGTACGTTTTGCGGAGGTCATCGTACATTATGTTATGTATGACGCAAGCTTGACTTCTGTGGTCTCTTCATTTTGAGGTAATACACACGCAAGCCAGTTCACCAAGACCTTGCAGGGCCTTCGAAGCAAGTAGGGGACATTGAAACAGATCTTTATGTCGTAAAAAATAAAAGTACGGGAAAATCATTAAAATACCTTGTATTTTTTTTGAAAAAACATCCTATAAATTCTACATAATACAAACACCATATACTTATAGATATGAATAAATAACATTTTTTAAATTTGCAAAATAAAGTTACAGCCATAAGTAATAATACAAATAATAATCACAATAATTAAGCAGGTACATTCATTCACACTAGGCGTGAACAGCAACTTAGACTGGTAAAATAAACAAATACTAGTACCAACTTTGAGTACTGTCTAAGATGCAGTTTTCACCTTAAAACCGTAAATCTGGATATACAAGGTGTTTGGTAAAAGCCTTATAAAAACGAATATGGTAGATAGGTACCATCAAATTGTACAACTTTTACTATGGGACCAACTCCAAAATCGCGAAAAAAAAATCAGCTGTTTCATACAAAAAATAATAACGAAAATATCAAAATGTATGGAACAGCTGATTTTTTTTTCGCGATTTCGGAGTTGGTCACATAGTAAAAGTTGTTCAATTTGATGGTCCCTATCTACCATATTCGGCTTTATAAGGCTTTTACCAAACACCTTGTATATAACACTTTTGCTAATACTATTATTAACTAAGTACCAGTTTTGATTAAAAATGTGTGCCAAATGGGGTATTTTATTTAGATATAGATCTTTCTTTGGAATCAAAATAAAGTAGATTCTGTTAGCTAAATATTACCACAGATAAGTGCTTACACAAAAAAACTTTTCAAACTAAAAATTATTTTTAACTAGGGTCCGCCCGAGACTTCTTCCGCGTGGATCATAGGGAACCTTTTGTTCGTGATAAAAAGTAACCTTTACGTTAATCCAGGACCTAATCTGTCTACCAACCAAAGGATATCATCCACGTTTCATACATTTTTGGTCGAAATATGAAAGTGCCGGCCAAAAGACAATAGTGCTTTATTCTGATAGATTTTGTCCATCTAAGCATTTTTGTTATAGCACCGAAGCTGTAGCACCGCTTCACATTTGTATCAAAATGTATGAAAAGACACACTTTTTGAACTCAATTAAAATCAAGTACAGCGCAGCGGTGCTACAGCTTCGGTGCCATAATAAGAAATACTTAGGCGGACAAAATCTATCAGAATTTGCACTTTGGCCGACTTTTTTACATTTGTGCCAAAATGTATGAAAAGACAGACTTTTTGAACTTATTTAATATCGAGTATAGCGGTGCTACAGCTTCGGTGCCATATAAATATATATCTTAAATGCTTAGGTGGACAAAATCTATCAGAATAAAGCACTTTTGCTTTTTGGCCAGCACTTTCATATTTGGATCAAAATGGATGATGTCCTTTCATCCAAATCCGTCCAGCCGTTTTAGTTCAGTAAAATTACGGGTACGCAAAACATTAAATGGTAATAAGCTGTAATTTTGCAATTTGACTTTGATGTGATTATAAAACACTAATATAAACGAATCCAACTAAATTTACGAATACAAAAAAATACAGCGTAGTTGTAACTTTTTTTGTTGGATTCACAATCAAATTATAGTTCCAAATCAAGCAAAAAGTAAAGAAAGTATGTAATTAGCAATTTTGCTAAAGCAATTAAATAAATTAATATTTTGGTCAGTAAAGTAAAAAAAAAATTCATTCATTCAAGGATTCATTTACAAAATGACAGCTAGCCATTTAATCTAACGATCAAAAGAAGATAGACCGCTATTGCAAATTATTTCTATTTCGTCATACTAGCTCCCGTAATTTTACTGAACTATTTAGGCGCGAAGAGGTAACAAACACACACATACACAGAAACTTTCGCATACATAATTTTAGGTGGGCTGTCATTATAATGGTTTTCTTATTAGTTTTTGTGTAGGGAGGTATCAATAGAAAAATACTTTGATAAATGCAAAGAATAAAAAAAACTTTCTTTTAAATATTGTAATAAGTACCTATCTATTTTAATTTAGTAACTTAATTAGAAAGATCATAATTAATACAGTGCACTTTGTAAAACTTCAAGTACTTATCCGATTTGGCACAATTTTAACAGTCAGATCTAAGCATGAGTCAATAATAAGTTCGGTTTTCAAATAGATTATAATTATACTGAGTTGCCCCACAAACAGATTTTTATTTATACATATTGAGTCATTAAGTTAGATCATTGAGTCCGTTACGCCAGCAGGAAAGATGCTCCTAGAGGGAAGCGAGTTTGATGAATAATTTGTGCGCAATTCAGTGTAAATGTGCGCCAAATAAAAAATTTGTGGGCCTTATACTTTTGGAATAAAACGGGAAAAACGGATTCTGCTGGGGTAACGGTGCTCCAGCAGGAAGAATCTAAACTAATGATCGGAGAGAAATAAAAGATATATGTGCGGGTAGCTTGATACTATGCAGGAAATGTGCGCCAAATATAAAATTTGTGGACCTTATAGTTTTGGAGATATTTGATTTCCTGCTGGCGTAACGTTTTGCCAGATCCCAGATCTCGGAAACTACTAAATGTGCGATCTTACAGTAAACACATATAAGTAGCTCCTAATTTGTGCTATTTGTGCGGTAGAAAACATTTCAAAAATATTCACAGATTTTGAAGTAATCAGACATTTTCTGAAAACAGAAAAAAAATTCTAGCGCCTAAACTACCACCTAAATAGAGAAACCAAAAACGGTGTTCTATTCTTCTTATTATTTCTCATTACCATAAAAATTTTGAAAACCGCACATTTACGCGTTTTTGAATAATACCCACATGAAGGTTAGACTAACCATGTCATGACTTTGACGGTCAGCAGGATAAAATTATCAGAGACTATTTAGATCCTGGCCCAAAGAATAATCTGTGCGGTTACTGAAGTACATGCTCTGAAAATTTCAGCTTCAAATTCTTCGTATTAAAGGAAATATCAATTAAAATCCAAAACAACTGTCAGTATTCCGATTAACCGACCAAATTCGATAGACCACCAAAAAGCGACGCGTTCATACATATTGATGACCTTCTTTATTGTGTCGTATTATGCAGAAAAATTGTTTGTACAGTCGCGTTCATAACTTCTTATTGGCAAATGTGGGTAAATAGTGTTTTAACTTTTAAATAGTTAGTTTGAGCCTGTATTCATACCAATACCACAGCCGAGAGAGTATTTTTCTTACAGTCGGACTTCAATCGCCCTTTGTGCTGGCGCAAAAGCCGCCGTTCGTCTAGACAGTTTGACGCAACGACTAAAAGTGTAAGGGACTAAAATTTTATTTGTAAATCATTACTAATTTAGGGCTAACTAAGTATAAAATAAATATTAAATTAGTACTCAATTAGGAAATAATAATGAAAAAATAAGTTCCAAGATTGCGGCCATCTTTTTTGTTTGTGGGCATATTTCGATGAAACTCGGTTTTGATACTATTTTGACAAGATAATATCAATGCAATGTTAAAAAAATAAAAAATCCAAGATGGCGGCCATCTTCTTTGTTTGTGGACCGATTTCGACGAAACTCGGTTTCTGGTACTTTTTTGACAAGAAAATAATAGGTAAAGCAATGTTAAAAAAAATAAAAATCCAAGATGGCGACCATCTTTTTTGTTTGTGAGCCGATTTCGACGAAACTCGGTTTCTAGTACTATTTTGACAAAAAAAAAACAAAGCACTGTTAAAAAAATAAAAAATCCAAGATGGCGGCCATCTTTTTTTTTGTGGGCTGATTTCGATGAAACTCGGTTTTTAGTAGTATTTTGACAAGAAAAGAGCAACGCAATGTTAAAAAAAATAAAAAGTCCAAGATGGTAGCCATCTTTTTTGTTTGTGGGCAGATTTCGACGAAACTCGGTTTCTAGTACTATTTTGACGAGAAAATAACAATGCAATGTTAAAAAAAAATAAAAATCCAAGATGGCGGCCATCTTTTTTTTTGTGGGCTGATTTCGATGAAACTCGGTTTTTAGTAGTATTTTGACAAGAAAACAGCAACGCAATGTTAAAAAAAATAAAAAATCCAAGATGGTAGCCATCTTTTATGTTTGTGGGCCGATTTCGACGAAACTCGGTTTCTGATACTATTTTGACAAAAAAATAACATAGCGATGTTAAAAAAATAAAAAATCCAACATGGCGGCCAGTTTTTAAATTTGCGGGCCGATTTCGATGAAACTCGGTTTTTGGTAGTATTTTGACGAGAAAACAGCAACGCAATGTTAAAAAAAATTTAAATCAAAGATGGCTGCCATCTTTTTTGTTTGTGGGCCGATTTCGATGAAATTCGGTTTTTGGTACTATTTTGACAGGAAAATAACAATGCAATGTTAAAAATTATAAAAAATCAAAGATGGCGGCTTTTTTTTGTATTTAATTTTATTTTTTCAGATTTTTTGGAAACAATAGCAAATATCTTTAAAAACATCCCAGTAACTAAGCGCAAATAATATTTTAAAAACATCACCATTTATTCAGCTTTCAGTTGAGGTATAAAACTTAATAATAACTTAAATTAAAAATGAGAAATCAAGTCTTAGCTAAATAGCAGTCCCATTTTATGTAGCAAAAAATTCCTATTTCGAGCGCTTCGGAGGTGGCCGTATTATTCTACTTAATCATAAATATGAAAGTTTGCCTGTTTGAATGATTGTTAATCAATCACGCAAAACGGCTGAACGGATTTGGATGAAATGATAGTTTATAAGCCGGATTACAACATAGGAGGATACTATTATCTTGGTTTAAGGTTTCCTAGGGATTTTCTCGAATGTAAATGTGGATGAAGTCGTGGGCTGAAGCTAGTTTGCCATAAATGGTCGTGCTAACTAAAAATACTTTCGTCTGAGTGAGTTTGAGACAGGATTGTTTTCCGCCGATGAGTTAAAATTTTATACAGACGGCATCACAAATAACCATGCATATCAGCCATTTTTAATGCCCCGCTGGCTGCTGGGGAAGAGGCCTTCCTTTTGGCTTGTGGATGGATAAAGCGGACGGGCCATAATGATAATAAATAAATAATGAAAATAGTATCAGAAACCGAGTTTCATCGAAATCGGCCCACAAACAAAAAAGTTGGCCGCCATCTTGAATTTTTTACTTTTTTAACATTGTGTTACTGTTTTCTTGCCAAAATACTACAAAAACCGAGTTTCATCGAAATCGGCCCACAAACAAAAAGTTGGCCGCCATCTTGAATTTTTTACTTTCTAACATTGCGTTGCTGTTTTCTTGTCAAAATACTACCAAAAACCGAGTTTCATCGAAATCGGCCTGCAAACTAAAAAGTTGGCCGCCATCTTGAATTTTTAAAATTTGCAACATTGCGTTGCTGTTTTATTGAGAAAACAGTAGCAGAAACCGAGTTTCATTGAAATCGGCCCGCAAACAAAAAAGTTGGCCGCCACCTTGAATTTTTTACTTTTTTAACATTGTGTTGCTGTTTTCTTGTCTAAATACTACCAAAAACCGAGTTTCATCGAAATCGGCCCGCAAACTAAAAAGTTGGCCGCCATCTTGAATTTTTTACTTTTTTAACAACGTGTTGCTGTTTTCTTGTCAAAATAGTATCAGAAACCGAGTTTCATCGAAATCGGCTCACAAACAAAAAAGTTGGCCGCCATCTTGAATTTTTTACATTTTTAACATTGCGTTTCTGTTTTCTTGACAAAACAGTAGCAAAAACAGAGTTTCATTGAAATCGGCCCGCAAACAAAAAAGGTGGCGGCCATCTTGAATTTTTTACATTTTTAACATTGCGTTGCTGTTTTCTTGTCAAAACAGTAGCGAAAACCGAGTTTCATCGAAATCGACCCACAAACAAAAAAGATGGCCGCCATCTTGAATTTATTACTTTTTTAACATTGCGTTGCTATTTTCTTGTCGAAATAGTACCAAAAACAGAGTTTCATCGAAATCGGCCCAAAAAAAAATATTGGCCGCCATCTTAAATTTTTTACTTTTTTTACAAAACATCCTTTATTTTTCTACTAAAATAATGTTAAAATTCATTTACTCACTTATGCTCTGAAATGTTATCATTCCATTTGAAAAAAGAATGCGGGGCGTTCAACATTTCCGTGGGGGTCTGGTTCATCACATTCTAGATTTGAAATTCAGTGCGGAAATGAAATTTAATACTTACTTCCCGCACTGAGTGCGGGAAGTAAGTGTTCCAAATTCAAATCGGTAGAACATATCAGCTAGCATTCTTTTTATGAAACTTTATGGTTGCATGACCGGTCAGTAAACATGGCCACGCGAACCAATTTAAATATCACATTTTTACAAAGAAAATTGTATTTCCTCGCATTTCGTGAGTAAAGTATTATACAAACCTTGTACTGGAAGCTACTTGCATTGCCTCGAATGATTAAAGCCCTCGCCTGCGGCTCGGGCTTCAAACCATCCTCGACAATGCAATCGCTAGCTTCCCGTTCTCGGATGTAATGTACTATTAATTCAAGTAAAAATGAAATGAAACAGAAATAACTTCATTCGTTATTTAAATAAAAGCACTCACTCAAATCACTTTTTTACTTAAATGTACGTAGACGTGACGTGTACAAACCTGTTCAACAACAAAGTTAAGGAGGTCATCAATATGTATGAACGCGTCGCTTTTTGGTGGTCTATCGAATTTGGTCGGTTAATCGGAATACTGACAGTTGTTTTGGATTTTAATTGATATTTCCTTTAATACGAAGAATTTGAAGCTGAAATTTTCAGAGCATGTACTTCAGTAACCGCACAGATTATTCTTTGGGCCAGGATCTAAATAGTCTCTGATATTTTTATCCTGCTGACCGTCAAAGTCATGACATGGTCAGTCTAACCTTCATGTGGGTATTATTCAAAAACGCGTAGATGTGCGGTTTTTAAAATTTTTATGGTAATGAGAAATAATAAGAAGAATAGAACACCGTTTTTGGTTTCTCTATTTAGGTGGTAGTTTAGGCGCTAGAATTTTTTTTCTGTTTTCAGAAAATGTCTGATTACTTCAAAATCTGTGAATATTTTTGAAATGTTTTCTACCGCACAAATAGCACAAATTAGGAGCTACTTATATGTGTTTACTGTAAGATCGCACATTTAGTAGTTTCCGAGATCTGGGATCTGGCAAAACGTTACGCCAGCAGGAAATCAAATATCTCCAAAACTATAAGGTCCACAAATTTTATATTTGGCGCACATTTCCTGCTAGTATCAAGCTACCCGCACATATATCTTTTATTTCTCTCCGATCATTAGTTTAGATTCTTCCTGCTGGAGCACCGTTACCCCAGCAGAATCCGTTTTTCCCGTTTTATTCCAAAAGTATAAGGCCCACAAATTTTTTATTTGGCGCACATTTACACCGAATTGCGCACAAATTATTCATCAAACTCGCTTCCCTCTAGGAGCATCTTTCCTGCTGGCGTAACGGACTCTAGATCATTTACAACGAGTGAAGACAGAAGAAACATATTGTATAACAATTATTGTATTAACTGCAGGATCAACAGCGAAATTAAAATACAATAATATCACACATATATTTATAATTGGATTGTAAAAACTGTTGTTATAATAACTATATATTCGTAAATTATACACCTAAAACCTATACGCCCTTATTAATAAACGAAGAGTAAAAATAAACACCTTGTTCAACCAAAAATATTGCTGAGCAAATTTAGCAATAAGTATACCTACTACTACTAAGGTAGGTAAGTAAGTACATTTTTATTAATATACATTATGAATGCATTAAAAATTATGAGATAACTACCCGTTAAAGGCAAGGTAATATTGCTAAATTATTAAAATAACTATAAAATAATGATGTACTTTTTATTCTTATCGACAAAGTAACAAAACGCGCATGTGACTGCGTCATCAACTCATCCATCACACAGTAAACCCATGAGTAATTTTCAAATTCGAGTAGTGAGTAACTAACGGTTTTCTCTAAAACTGCCACGCTATTTAAAAATATGGCTACCTATTGTAGGTTGTAGGTAAATTTTAGGTATTTTGATGTAGAATTCAATACGTTTCTGCTATTATTTACGCCAAAAATATGACCCTACGCAAGCGCTTTTGATGATAATCTGATTTTATTTATAATCATCTGTGAGGTTTATACGCAATTTAATACTTGTAGCTACTAGAGAATCTCTTTAGCTTATCGTAGGTATTTTTTGTACCTACAACTTTACGTTTTCTATATAAAAATATGGCACCCGCAAACCATGTTTTCTTATCATGGACCCTTAACTGAGCTTCATTCGTCAATCTGCAGATTACCTAGTTAATGTATAAAATTAAAAAAAAACGCACTTTAACTGACTCGACCAGTTAATCTGCAGACAAACTATGTAGTTAATGTGCACTTTAACTGATTTACTCACTTTAACGGTACTTGAGGTTAGATTTCAGGATATTATACTATATCATTTAAGGGGAATTTTGCGATAATTTATTTAAACGCATCGGATCTGTAGCATACCGAAAATTATGAATCGTTATTATAAAAAATGCATGAATTACGAGCCTAGCTTATATTAGATTAGAATGTTAAAAAACATAATATTATCATAAATTGGCGTCGAATTTTACGTAGCATGATCTTATCGAGTATAACACATCAGTCTTAAAATGTGAATTTAGTTTTTCGCACATCCGCAGTAAAGTTACTTATATTAAACAGGTATAAGTAGTATGCAGTTGTAAAAAGTATGATTTTCAGTCGGCTGAACCTTTGGTTTACTACAACATGTACCGTTCGATTTTATAACTTAAAGATTTTAAATCAAATGGGCAAACCCCAGTTTAATATAACGTCATGTGTTGCCGACTGTACAAAAATGCTTTGCCAATGTTTATGTCGCAGCCAACTGGTTTAATCCGCCACTAAATTAACGCTAGTCATTTATTTAAACAGGGGCCGTATTACAAGCTCTTAAATCCTGCCAGGTTTATAAATTGCTGTAGTGACATCTCTTTCTCATCGTATAGCAAATAAAAGAGATAGATTGATAGCCAGTCAGAAAACTGCCTGGAAATAAGAGGTCATAATACGGCCCCAGAGCGCCGTTTAAGCACCAGCCTAAATCATATTTAGCCAATGCCTCTTACAACATTTAATTAACGTAAAAATAACCGTTTAGGCGTAGAACGACAAAAGCGCATAATGTCAAACCATCGCAAAACGTCAAAAGATCGAAACGTCTAAAGCGCATAATGTCCTAAGAGCAAAACGTCAAAAGATCAGAATGTCAAAAGAGCAAAACATCCAAAGCGATGTCCTAGGAGCAAAACTTCAAATGCGCAAAATGTCAAAATGTTCCAATTATGAGATTTATACCAAACCAACATGATTTAAAATTTATGTTGATGAATCGGAATTAGAATAAATAAATAAATAACGAAAATAAAATGTTAATTTTGAAAATCATTTATCAAACTTTACCACTTTTTCGCGCATTTTGATGCCGCCTGGCACTACTTTTCCATCAGTCAAAATTTCTAGCAATGTTATATTAGATTTAGATTTACTTACTGACATCAAATGTTTATCTTTAAAATACACAAACGCGATTCATCAAAAATCGTCATGTGTGTGTAATGTATATTATTTATTTTGTTGTAAAGAATGGTAGGTGGTTTGGTAAATCTCATAATTGGATGGAACGTTTTGATTTTTTGTGCTTTTGACAAACGTCAAAAGCACAAAAAATCAACGTGCTCCTTGGACATTATGCTCTTTGGACGTTTTATTTTTTACGTTTTACTCTTTTGACATTTTGCTCTTTTGACGTTTTGCGATCGCTTGGCATTTTGCGCTTTTGACGTTCTGCGCCTAAACGAAAAACCAATCAAATTCATATTTAAAGTTGTGAGTGACAGTATCATTGTACAACCACCATATCGCCTCACTAATAATTAATTGCGAAAAATTACACAAAATCACCTTTAAGTATCTAAAATTCTACATGCTGTTGGTCATAATCATAACTCATATTCAATAAAATTATGTTTTTTTTTCTTTAAAACGTCGACGTCATATTGGCAGGTCTGCTTACAGCGCTCTAGGTGACAAAAAACGGAACTATATTTATGTCTTGGCTAGGCTAGGCCGTTAAATGAACGACTGATTAAGCTAGTAGGCTGCGACATTTACCCTCCGAACAGTTATAGTTTCTATACAAATTTTATCAAACGCGGTAACGGTAACATACATAGCAAGTTCTAAATATACATTCGTCTAAACATTAGACACGTTTTTATTTTAAAATATAATAGAACGTTTAATTCAGAACTCAATGTCAATAAGTATTTAAGATTCAACGAATTGTAAATAAGAAAAATTCATAAGAATAATAAGAATATTATAGATCATAATTTAAAATATAGTTGAATACTGAATATACTCTGTGCAGTACAATCGAGTGCATAACCAATTTCTCACATCTTTGCAATACAAATAATGTCTTTGGTCTTGTACTCGCGATAATTTAAAGGCGTGAAATACACATAATTTTATAGACAAAAACACCTATATGTCTATCCCCTCTCCTGTTGGGAAGACCGCCGACCGTCATTTTAAATTCGCCTGCCGAAAAACTATAAATTAACGCTAGTACAAGACCAAAGATATTGTTAGTATATAATTTTATAGTTTGACCATAAAGAGTTGACAAAAATTAAGGTCACCACTTTCTATACAAACATGTCAAAATCAAGAATAATTTGGCAATGTACTGTATTTGTTTTGTACTGGCTGTAATGATTAAATAATATTATATAAATGATTTACCAGTTGCATTGGTACTTTGTATAAAATTAATTTAATTGAGATACGCTTTTTTATTACTTCGTATATATTAGGACTTAAGAATAAGGCAAGAGTAAATCAGTGATGTACTGGGTTATTTAATACAAGTATTAAAAAGAGGTAAAATATGTAAGTAATTATTATTTTTCTAACATTAATTTAATGAGAACATGCATATAATATTCTATAATACCAACTGTATTACGTATATTAAATGGATCTTTGGATACTGAGATTCGTAAAAGGTATATTTAACAGGCTATTGAGATATTTTCATCCGTTGTAGCATGACGAGCTTCAAAAGGATTTTGGCGATATCGAAATGTCTAATGGCATCTCGATATTGACAAACCTTTTGTTTAGCCGATAAAATCTGATGATGTCGTAGAAACTTTTCTCTGGCTCGTCTTACTACCCCTGCAAGGTAGCTGCGATGGTTTTAAAGTACAGAAGGAATAGGCATCGGAAAACAACGGAACCAATTGTATACATTTTTATATTACATAACAAAACAATAATTAAAAAAGTAGGTTGGTCCTCCTAAAAGTCATTTACAATTTCAACTTTATTGCAATAAATGTTTAATTTATCAGAAAAGCAAAAACACGATGCCCATTCTTTATCTTGACTTACTGTGACGAGTAATGAAAAGGAGAAATGAAATCATCGGTTTTTCACGATCAAAATAATGTTAAGGGTTCGAGTAGTTATAATAACATACGGAACACATTTTTCTTATGACCCAGAGTCAAATGTTCTAAATCAAAGTTATGTTAAGTAAAATTTATAAACCTAGGGTTATTTAATGCAGCGACTGATAACAGGTAACAACAATTTGATAGCTTTTCCAAAGTCAAAATAATATACTTACTTATTATGATCGACACTCGGAGTGTTTTTGCGAATGCAATGTTTGATATGCATATTAATTAATATTTTTATAATACATAAATAAGCACACATCAGTACGCTAGGTTACTAACCACTTTAAAACATCAAATTTTGTCAAGTGACTTCGAATTTAATATCCTACGCATTAAGGTTCAAAATTGATCAGATAAATTTGACACTTTTGGATAACGTGATGAGCTGTTGGCCGTACGTCGAACGTACAATATATTAAAGATATAATAAGGCACTAATAGACTCTAAAGTGACCGCGAAAAACCGATTAATAGGTTGGGGGCCTTAGGAGATAGTGATTGCTCACTTGGAGTGGACTCTAGAGCAGATACAATTATAACCAGGGTACTTGGGGTTTAAGAGGCCGTACACGTTTTGCCGCCCTCTCGTAAAGTTATCGTTTCCAACAGTTATTTGAACTGTCAGAGACGACAACTTTTTGTACTTCAGCAACACAAACCTGAAATATATTTAAAAATATTCGTAATCTTATATTACGGAAAGTGGCCGTAACACATTTTTCAATTATTACGCACTCAGATTTAAGAAATCTTGAGAAATCATGAAATGTGCGAGCCAGAGAGCGATAATGACGACAGAAAATGTGTACGGACTCTTAAGTCCTCGATCATAATGTCTAAAGCAGGGGTGCCCATACCAGTCGACAAAAGCCAACATAGTTTAAAACGCCAGATTCTACAAATGTCCAATTCTACAAATGCCAACAACTTCTATAAATGCCCACTTCTACAAATGCCAACATTTCGTTGTAATATTTTCAATCACTTTTTGATATATATTTTTGCGTTTATATAGTGTATTTTCACTCAATTTTGTTTTTTTCTTTCCTTCGTAATAAAAACGTCTCCAAAGTACCCAGGATCACATAAATATCGAGAAGGTAAATAAATAAATACATGTAAAAAAATATGGAAACGCAAAATATATACCAAACGTAATTGAAAATATTACAACTAAATGTTGGCATTTGTAGAAGTTGGCATTTGTAGAATTTGGCATTTGTAGAATTGGACATTTGTAGAATCTGGCGTTTTAAACTAAGTTGGCATTTGTCGACTAAACCACTTTTACTTAAGAAGATCGACCTAGCAAAAAAATTTAACTAAGAGATCGACATTTTGACCGTTTAACCCTCCAAATATGTATTAAGAAAAAAAAATGCATAAATCGACTACATTCAGTGCAAAGCATTGACCTCTATATTATTACACAGAAAAAAAATTCAGGTCAATGGTGCAAAGTGTGAAATCTGTTATACTCGGCGATCGACCTTAAAACCTCTCGAGATCGACCGTATGTGCACCTCTGGTCTAAAGGCTCTGTCTTACTAGGATACCATGGATGTGTTACCCGCGGGTGGTTCGCTTGCCGTCCCCATATTGGTTGCGCATAAAAGCGGACACCTGGTGAGGTACCCACCATACATTAGTGTAAGTACATTTTGTCGGTGGCGCGACTGGTTGCGTCGCTATTGGTGTCCTAAGGTGCAATCGCGCTAATTCTGAACGATAAAACTAAAACCGTCACGTTTAGGTTATATTTACCTAAAATCGACCAAATTGTCCAAAATTGGCATCCTACATCCTAGGCATAGCATTTAACAATTTTAATAAAACCAAAGCGTGTACAGTACTTCAAGATAAATAAATGGGCATTGGCAAACATCGGAAACAATCGTTTACATACATTACGTAACAAAGACAATTAACAAAAAGTAGTTTGGCCCTAAAAGTCATTTACAATTTCAACTTTAAATGCAATGAAATAAATGTCAACGTCATTTCTAACAAAAGCAAAAACACGATGCCCATTATTTTTCCGAAACGTACTGTATTTTGTTGTAAACGAAACTGAAACAATAACGATTTAGTTTTTGTTTTATCGTTGAAAATTGAGTCCCTAGTGAGATATGGCACTAAGTGAACAAAACTGAACGACATACAATCACTCGCTGCCCTGGAACCTGGCGAACCTGAGGAAGACCTGCTCGAGCGTGGTCTGGGACACGGAGTAGTCCTCGATGTGGAACTGCTTGCGCGCCTCCTCCATCACGTGGAACACGCGCCACCACGGCAGCGACGAGTCGTTTAGGTAGTACGTACTGATGCCGAGGTACGTCTCTCTGAGGACACATAGCCGTTTGTGAGTGTTGTTTACCAATTAGGGAGGAACCATATCTTGGCCTGCTTTTCAACATTGTCCATGATACTATCCAGTGAACTAAAATTTATGGATCAAGCATTTCGCTCAAAAAATGACACCACACGAAATGTACAACTAAGTAGATGGAACTTAAAATGCTGACATTTAATTATGCAGCACAAAGCGTCAGAGCACTGGTTGCTTATTTTAGCGATCATAATTTGTATACTCAGATATTTTCTATACTTAAACGAAAAAAAATGATACGTTATTTCTGCATATTTTTACTGCCTTCTTTGCGTCTTTTACAACATTTGACTACACAGGACGTCATTTCTAATAAATTTTCTCTTTCTCTCTTTTCTTTACGATACAAACTCCAATTATTGTAAAGAACGTTAACGTCAGTCGCCGGGTGCGTGGCTGGCCCGACCAAAGCTGAGCGGGTTGTACTTTTTCGGCCCCGTCCGTGGTACCATTTTTAAGCAATATTTGTTATCAATTACACTTCCATAGATTTTAGTTCGCTGACACTATCCCATTCCATATTATAAAAACGTTTTCTTTTCTAAAAGAAAATAACAGTAAACGAACTGCGCATGAAGTCAATTTGATTAAACCCTTTAGCCCAGCCACATACACGACGGAATCCCGTTTCGGAATTCCGAACGGAAAATCGATGATGAAAATTCCATACGGAAAAATCCCGCATGTGTATAGTAGGTCCATAGATTTGCATGGATTAGCTGCGTTCGGAATCACATATGTACGGAATTCCGTCTCAGTGCGGCCACTCGTATTCCATTCAGCCCTACTATTAATTCGATAGTCGAACTGTTTGGACGATTTTTTTCCAAATTATTAAATTGGTGGAGATATTCGAACTGTTTCAATTTCAACGTTTCGACAAATGCCAGATTCTACAAATAGCAGATTTTAGTTGATATGGAAATATAATATTTTCAATCACTTTTAGGTACCGATCAGTCAAAGCTATCTCTTTCGGTAAAAAGGAAATTATGCAATGGAAAAATGATTATGAGCTCGCATAGATGAAATAACTTACGACATATTCAAGCAAGACAATAGACACTTGTATAATATGCAATGCAAGTAAAATAAGAATCTGTTAAACCGTTATCTATATATATAAAATTCAAAGTCCTGACTGACTGACTGAGTGAGATATCAACGCACAGCCCAAACCGTTGAACCTAGAGACTTGAAATTTTGCACATAGATACCTTATATAGTGTAGGTATCCACTAAGAAAGGATTTTTGAAAATTCTATCCCTAAGGGGATGAAATAAGAGATGAAAGTTTGTATGAAAGTCCCTCAGTTTTAAAGCTAGGACCTTCAAATTTTGTGTTTAGGCTGATGATTGAAAATTAATAAATACGTGTCTCAGCGTTTTTCAAAATTCTACCCCCGAAGGGGTGAAAAGGGGTATGAAGTTGTGTATGAAAGAAAATCCTTAATTTTCGAAGTAAAATCGCTAAATTTATAATTTAGGCTTACAGATGGAAATATAACGCAACGTTTATTGTTATTGGTTAGTATTTCAACCCCTATGGGGATGAAATGGGGTAACTAAACCTAAAATAAATATGGATGTCGTTATTGGGGTTTTCAGGGATGATGATTGCAAAAATGACATTTATTTTGAAGTCCAACATGGTCGACATGATTTAACCCCTAAAGGGATGAAAATGGTGTTTAAATTTGGTATGGAAAATAATATAAAATAGACATTACAACTTTAAACTTCGTAGGAGCATGTCTAAAAATAAATAGGCAAACATATATTTTGTGATTTTGAAAATCAACCCCTTAGGGGTAAATGGGGTAAGTAAACATAAAAATCGATATGGATGTCGTTCTTGAGGTTTTATGGGATTGTGATTGCGAAAATGACATCTGTTTTGAAGTCCAACACAGGGACATGATTTAACCAGTAAAGGGGTGAAAATGGGGTTCTAATTATGTATGGAAAAAAAATATAAAAAAATAGACATTACAACTGTAAAATTCGTAGGAGCATGTCTAAAAATAAGTAGGCAAACACATATTTTGTTATTTTGAAAATCATCCTTTAGAAAGTAAAAGGGGTAAGTAAACATAAAAATCGATGAGGATATCGTTCTTCAGGTTTTATTGGATGAGGAATGCGAAAATCACATTTATTTTGAAGTCCAATACGGTGGACATGATTCAGCCCCAGGGGACGGGGACGGGGACGGGGACGGGCACGGGAACGGGATCGCGAAAGCGAACGCGAACGGGAACGGAATCCGGGAACAGGAACGGGACCAAACGGGAATGAGAACGGGAAAGTATAAAGAAACGGGAACGGGATACTACTAATATCTCTGGACTCAATTCTGATAATTGTAATAAACTAGCTTCCGCCCGCGACTTCGTCCGCGTGGATATTAGAGGAAATCCTTAGGGAACCTTCAACCAGGATCCGACCAGCCGTTTTTACGCGATTAGGCGGGTCCCCACCAAGCGCGCAGCCTCGTGCGAGGCCTGCCACACGATCCAAACGATTTGCCTCGCGAGGCAGCGCGCTTGGTGGGGACCCGCCTAATCGCGTAAAAACGGCTGGTCGGATCCTGGTTGAAGGTTCCCTAAGGATTTCCTCTAATATCCACGCGGACGAAGTCGCGGGCGGAAGCTAGTCTATTAATGATATAATAAACATGTTTTTACTTACATTAGCCTCACTTCAGTAAATTTTTCTACTATATATTGATTAATTGCAGCTATATTCATCTCTCTATCAGGTTCAACTTTAGATTTTACTATGAGAGTAAATCCTGCAACAAAAAAAATAGATTATTAATAAAGAGATTACTTAACTTGGGTCTATTATCATAAAGTCCTAAATACGATGTAATGTTTAGATTGTATGTATAGGTATTGTCGTTGTAACATGATGGATACAGTGACACTCAGTCCCAGCTTATTCACACCTATCAGTGCAGTCACAGTTCCGGCACAGTACCGCCGCCACCGTGATAAATTGATAATTATTCTTTCATACATTCCCTATGAACACGTTCACACCCTGTCAGTGTCAGTGACGAAACAGTGCTCTTAGTGTCAGTGAACGCATATTCATAGAAAATGTATGAAAGAATCAATTATCACGGTGGCAGTGTGCCGGAACTGTGACTTCACTGATATGTGTGAATCGGGCTTAATTCATTATCGAAATTCGATTATGATTACTTCAGCATACGGTTGGTCGCACGAGGCGAATGCGTGGAGAACCATATGCTAATGCGACTAATTTCAACCAATCTATTCAGTAGTTTTTGAGTGATTGAGGAACAAACATCCGAACCCACAAACGTTCACATTTATAATATTAGTAGGATTTCTTGTATATCAGGTGACAAAAAAGGCACGATACATGACATATTTAATTTTTGTGTAGTCAGCAGCATGTATTGACATATAATATACTAATAAGATTTAAGCCTTTACGCGGGGACTGTTATGTTCAAAATAGCTTGACGTAATTCGTAATCCTGTGGGAACCTGAATCGAACCTGTGGTGCTTGATGCACCTCAGGTTATAATTCTATAAATAAATAGAAAGATAAGAAAATATGAATTAGATTTACCTTGTGAGAATTTACTTTTTAAGTGCTGAAGAGGTCCGAGGCAGTAAAGCCGGCCATTCACCATGACTGTGAGCCTCGAGCACAGCGCCTCGCACTCCTCCATACTGTGTGACGTTAGTACTATACTGCGGCCCGAAGTTACGCTGTCACTGATCGCTGACCATACCAGCCGTTTGGAGGCTGGGTCCATACCTTTTGAAATATTATATGAAATATTAATTGAATGTAAAGCATACAATAATGTTTAAGGTTAAACGTCAACACTGGACTCGAAACTATGCTAACATTGTAAAGCTAAGCTTTCCCAGGATTTTAGCATAGATGGCGCTCAAGCCGACAATCAGTAGTATTTGGCACATACTACAAACATATTACATTCAATGAGATAATTTTGCTTTTATAAAATAGTTTATAGTGAAGAATTGGTATTAGTTGTCGGACACGTTAAAATATATTGTGTAAAAGCTAAAATCCTGGGAATGCTTTCCCAGTATTTTAGCTACAATAAAATCAGGCAGCGTTAAGCAGTTGTACAAGTAATTTGTATGTACCTGTCGTAGGTTCATCTAGGAACACTAATGGGGAATCACCGACCAAAGCCACCGCAGTGCTGATTTTCCTTTTGGTGCCACCACTACATTCGTGAACCTATAACAAAATGTATGCACTACTTTATTAGAAGTCTAAAAATCATGTTTGTGGTTAAGCATTCGCATGATTATCATGAAGGGAATATTAAAAAATGATGTACAGCAAAACTCCTATTAAAACTTATACACAAACATTACTATAAGGTCTTATTGCCCGCGGATGCATAGCGTCCTAACTACCAATCACATCACACGTAATACGTAAAACAAACGAACCAATCACAAAGCTCTATTTCAACGCAATGCGTTTGCACAGGCAAGAGAGGGTCGTTTGAGTTTTGTTCTTGAATACCGGTGTCAATCCACATTTATAAACTGCTAGCGGCCGCCCGCGACTTCGCCTGCGTGGAAACTTTTTTTGCTTTCCCTCGGGAACAATACTTTTATTGGATGAAAGGTACCCTATGTCCTTTTCTGTACCCCTGGCAACGTGTATGTAAAATTTCAGGATGATCGGTTCAGTAGTTAAGACGTGAAGGCGTAATAAAACAAACAAACACACAAACAAACAAACGGACTTTCGCATTTATAATATTAGTAAGGATAAGGACTAGCGGCCCCCCGCGACTTCGTCTGCGTAGAAAGCTTTTTTGCTTTCCTCGGGAACAATACTTTTTCGGGATGAAAGGTACCCTATGTCCTTCTCTGTACCCCTGGCAACGTGTATGTAAAATTTCATGATGATGGGTTCAATCGTGAAGGTGTAACAAACAAACAAATGGACATTCGCATTTATAATATAAGTAAGGATAAGAAGTATATTAGTAAAGATAAGGATACTATAGTTACTCTGTATTTGATATTGCTTCTTTATGTGAGTTTTAAAAAAACGAGTCTTAGATATTCGTTAATTATACCAACCAAATACGATGTTTTTTTCACTTACTTTTTTATCATAATGCCTCAAAAATCCCAACGTACTGGCAAGGTCTATGGCCATTTTCGCGCCCGTTTTGGATGGAATACCACGCAGGAGGCAGAATATTCGCAACGTCTCCCGAGCGGTCAGATTGTCAAAAAGCGCGTCAAATTGCGGGCAGTAGCCTGTAACAAGATTACAAGATTTACAAGAGAACAACAAGATTACTAACAAGATAAATTACAAATCTTTTATATATTATTTTTATTTATATTACTTATAAACATTACACAACGCTATGTAAGTAATATTATTAGTTATCCCAAAAATTCAGTTCATACCAAGAAACTAATATTTCTGCTAACATTTGCGGTATTAACACGTTAGTGTTTTATCAAAATTTATTCAAGAGCCTCGTGTTTTTCAATTTAAAATTTTATTTTGCATCTAATTTATTTCTTCTAATATTCGTGCTCTTTCAGTGGCTAATTTTTATAAAAGATTTTGAAGCTAAGTTTTTGAACATTTTGGTATAGTGGTAACCGTAATTTTTGATTTTGACGGGGATTTCAGAAATATTATAGCGGCGCACGATGAAACCTTTGTATATCGATAGAGGATCTATAGATGAACAAAAAAAATCATATGATATAAAGTCCTAAAGCGCAACGTTTTCGAGATAATCCATGTTAAAGATCCTGTAAAGATAAAAAAATCCAAACTTATTTCCTGAATTATCTCGAAAACGTTGCGCTTTAGGAATTTATATCATGCATGAGACGTTTTTTGTTAATCTATAGATCCCCTTTCGATATAATGTGCGTCGTCATCGTGCGCCTCAATATTTCCGAAATCCACGTAAAAAAATATAGTTACTCTTTTACAAATAAAGTTTAGTTTCTGGAAAACTATTGCACGTTACCTATATGCCGGTGCACGTCCTGTATGTTGGTCTTGATAGAGAGCCCGTGCACGTACGCGTCGCCGTTGGATATGTGCGCGTCTCCGGTCAGCATGCGGAACGTGGTCGTTTTGCCTGCGCCGTTCACGCCCAGCAAGCCGAAGCATTCGCCTTTACGGACCGCTGCATTGGAAATATACTTTATAAAATCAGAACGCCAAATTACAAGAAGTACATAGGTACTTCTTGTAATTTGGCGTAATAGTAAGTAAACATATTTCTTATCTATTTATTTACTAATGAATGAATCTAGCTGTATACATGTTGTGGTGATAGTAGCACGCCACATGTAGGCTGTGGCGCGACAGTTCGAGTATACAACGTGTTACAAAAATCCCTAATGTCGAATAATTATGGAAGATAGGGACCATCAAACTGAACAACTTTTACTATGGATCAACTCTGAAATCACGAAAAAAAAACTGCTGTTTCACACAAAAAATTATAATGAAAATATTAAAATGTATGAAACAACTGTTTTTTTTCGTGATTTTAGAGTTAGTCCCATTAAAAAAGTTGTTCAGTTTGATGGTCACTATCTATCTTATTCGGCATTAGTAGTTATTTTGTAACACGTTGTATATGCGCCATAGATCTGGCCCTACTAGTGACCGAGGCACACAGTGCGGTACTGACCGAAGGTGAGCCTGTTGACGGCGAGGAACTTCTTGTAGTACTTGGTGAGGTCGCGGCACACGAGGCTGTGGCGCGGCAGCTGCTCGCGCGGCAGCTGCAGCACGCCGCGCCGCTCGGCCGCCACGTCGTCATCCTCCTCCGCAGGCGTTGGCGGCGGCGGCTTGGGCCGCGACCAGTAACACACCTAAAGGACGATCAAAACTATCCTTCTCATAGCCATACGACACATAAAGGGGTATAGTAGGTATGAACGTCTATACAAAAAAAAGTTGGGAATTACAAGTCGTGATAAAGTTTGGCCACATGGTGGAAACTGATCTGTAGGCTGTTCCTAACTAATATTGAGCTGGGCCAAACTGTCCTTATAAACCATTCCATACGGCGGCGGGTTAAAAGCGCTCTTTTCCCGGCTTCATTCTAAAAATTATAATTGTCTAGGTTTAGCTAATAGGTCAAATGTGGTATCATTTTCGGATAAATAAATAATGTGGAATACATTTCTGGAATAAAAAAATGCAATTTATTAAGCAGTTTTTGAAAAATTACACAATAACCAAAAGGAGATGGAGCAAACTCGGGCTTTTTATATCTCAATTGTACACTAATGAAAATATTTCCAAAAATCACGAAGATTCAGCAATTTTCGTACCCGCTGAAAAATGTACAATACATTAAAAGTATGTAGTTTGTTTTTCATTATTCCTCTTTCATCTTCTTTTTCATCTCATTGTTATTATTTTCCTTGTGGCAACACGCGTCAAACGGTGTTCCGAAATGTTGACATAAACTCTCAATGTTTTCGTATTGATGTTATTACCATTCTTAGAACTTACGCATAATGTTAAAATCTACTTTTTTAACTACCTAAACAATGATTTGATTACTTAATAAAAACAATACAAACGAAAAATACTAAAATAAAATACTTAATCAAGATTGCAGGAATACAGTTCGGAACATTGAAAAAAATTTCTGATGACATTGGGTGCCTTCCAATAAACTAATCGCTGAGTCATCGATCGCCATAGAGTACATTTTAACCACTAAAAGTGCGGGCACATTTGTCTCACGCTACGCGTTAACACTTGTTAACACGCCGTCAGATTACATCGGTTTGATAGTAAATGTATGCACTAGGTTCACACTTATCTTATAACACGTCCATATAAATACGGCGTCTTAACACGTCGCGTCAGACAAATGTGCCCGCACCTTAAAGGTGAACGCATATCTATCCGCACCGCACGCGCTGCAGTCTTTTTTCGTATAGCAGCCGCAGCGGCCGCAGTCTGCAGACGCAGCGGCTGCCGTACAAAGAAGGACTGCAGCGCGTGCAGTGCGGCCAAATGGTCTGCGTTCACCTTAAAAAATCTTTTCTTTAGACTGTGATTTAAACTATAATAAGTAATAAAAACAAATGACTTTCCACAGATTATGTTAAAATATGTTGATCGATGACTTAGCGCATGATCTTCTGGAATGCACCCACTGTAATGCTGTCAATGTCATTGACTCTGAGATATTTCGTTAGGATGTTTGTTTAGTTAGAATAATGTTGTTTGTTTCTAAATGCAGCTATGTTTTATTACTAAATGCTTTCCCTGGGGATGTTAAAACGTTAACAGCTGTTAACAATAATTGTTAGAGACAATATGAAGCTAAAAGTAATTGTCAGCAGCTGGGATCGTATTGAGATGTGGTAAGTAGTTATCGTTTCTTTAAAGTCAAATAACTTTGTACAGACAGTACGGATGTTGAAGAAATATATATATTTTGAATAAGTACTAAGATAATAAGCAATATTATTGTGCTTATTTGGTTGATGTACAAAAATCTTAAGTTCGTCCCCAAGCTCCATAGTGCGATGCGCAATCTCCTTTTCAAAGTTATTTTTTTTATTTTAGGTATTTGCACTTGTTTCAGTATTTAAAAAAAAATACCTTAAAGAAGCGTTTTTCAGGTTGATTTGTCATATTATTTTGTAATGATAACTATACACAGGTTGGTCAAAAGTTCTGTTACTGAGTTTCTTTATCGATTACTGGCCATTAAAACAAATGAAAAGAAAAAATAAAAATGACATATTATTGACAGTTTTATAAGCTATAATTCCATACCACACGTATATCATATTTTGTTTATTTCACCATGGAATGGGGGTTGAAGGAGAATCGTGTCGCTGTAATTGCTCTGCACAAATGTGGGCAGCCACCGAATATGATTTTCAAGTTGCTACAAAAGTTGAAAATCAACAAGCAATTTATTTATCGCACTATCCATAGGTACAGTAATACCTTGACCGTCGATGACCGAAAAAGATCAGGAAGACCACGCACCGTTCGGACACCAGCTGTGATCAAGGCAGTGAAGGCGAGAATCACGAGAAATCCCGTCCGGAAGCAAAGTTATTGGCAATACAGATGACTGTGAAGAGAAGTTCCCTTAAAAAAATTATCAATGATGACCTTGGGCTTCACGCTTACCGTAGACGAAAGGGCCATCTGCTAAACGCACGATTGAAGGCTATGAGGTTAGCACGAAGTCGCGCTCTACTAAAGCGGTACGCACAAAACGGCCATCGAAAAATCTTGTTTACTGATGAAAAAATCTTCACAGTCGAAGAAAATTTTAACCGTCAAAATGATAGAGTATACGCTAAGAATAGTAAAGAAGCCAGCAGATTGCTCCGAGGGTTCAACGAGGTCACCACCCCTCATCAGTGATGATTTGGCTGAGGGTGTCCTATTCAGGGCTAAGTAAGGTTCATTTCTGTGAAAAAGGTGTGAAAACTGGCGCTAAAGTCTATCAAGATACCGTTCTGGAACCTGTTGTCAAACCCTTAAGCCACACTTTATTTCAAAACCAGCCATGGGTCTTCCAGCAGGACTTTGCTCCTGCGCATAAAGCAAAATCTACACAAGCATGGTTTCGGGCTAACAAAATTGATTTTATCGCGCAGGAAGAATGGCCATCCTCCAGCCCAGACTTAAATCCTCTGGATTATGCCATATGGCAACTTATTGAGGAGAAAGCATGTGCTAAGCCCCACATGAATCTCGACTCTCTTAAGCGCGCTATTCTCAAGGCAGTCGCAGAATTGGATATGGTGGTAGTTCGTGCTGCCATCGATGACTGGCCTCGTCGTCTAAAGGCGTGTATTCATGCCAGAGGCGGTCATTTCGAATAATTTTAATACATGATAATCTTAAATATTTGTGCTTTCATTTGGTATACACGCTGAAATTTTAATCATTTGGTTCCCGCCGTGGGGTGGTTCCACTCATGATTACAAGCAACTTTTACTATGGGGCCAACTCTCCTGCTCGCAAAAAAAAATCAGCTGTTCCATACATTAAGGTCGAGTAGGTACTGCACTTTTGTATGGAACAGCTGATTTTTTTTTGCGAGCAGGAGAGTTGGCCCCATAGTAAAAGTTGCTTGTAACCATGAGTGGAACCACCCCACGGCGGGAACCAAATGGTTAAAATTTCACGCTGTATAATTCATTGTAGCATTATTTGTAAATTTAGTATTATTCATGTTTTCCATAGTTACAGAACTTAGTAACCAACTAGGTATTATGTACAATTTGAGCCTAACCCAAGTAGTTTAAATCCATTGTTTGCGGAGGCACAGCTAGTCAAAAATAGGCATTTTTTCGCGAAATAGAAGGGTTTTTCGTTTCGTTTGGAAACGTTTTTCAGGGTTTTTGTTCATATCATAGTGTTAGAGTTTATTAAGCCTCCTGTAAGGCCTATAACCACAGAATAGATAATAGTACTAGCGTACAGAAGTTGCACTCCGCAAAATCGTTTAAATAAATTGCGACTCTTGCTCCGACACAATAAAGGTCAATTCAGGTCGCACAGCGCTCCCTTCGCTCCAAAACATTCACCTCCATCCAGTAGTTGCCTCTCTTTCTATCGCGTAGGTCATATCTTTTCTGACGTATGAAATTTGTCCTCTCAGAGGACGCCGAGCGCTTCATACTCGCGCGCGGAGTGACAGAGCCCTGCTATAACTTGGCTTAACGACTATTAACAGATGACAACAGCTGGGACCGACGGTTTAACGTACCCTCCGAAGCACGGAAGCGCTCAGTTGTAATGCCACTTAATGGTCACCCATCCGACACCTGGCCGGAATGAGCGTTGCTTAACAAAAGTGATCGAGTACGATCAGTCTGTCAATTTCAGACAGTTTTCACTCATTATCTGTTCCATGTAAAATCACCTACCACTTTTGTAATTTCCATCCCTCTTTAACAAACCATCCCGACATTTCAATATTATGGTGGGACTCCCAAAAACTACGAGAAAATTTAATTGTTCATTTGGATCACGTAAAAATAGCGACACCATCAATAAAAAATTAACGTCGAACCTTTTTTATTTCACCAATAACGAGTATTATACTGTATGTTGATTCAAACGAATTATAGTCAACACAAAATAAGAAGCCCGTTTTGACAGATAACGTGTTCAAAGTAAAATGTTACTTATACTAAAGGAATAAAGCTCAAGAAAAATACCGTTCCGCCATTTTAGTGAAAAATTATGTTCGAAAATTATATTGTATTTCTTTGGAGTAGACAATATTTTTCTTTTGAACACGTTATCTGTCAAAACGGGCTTCTTATTTTGTGTTGACTTTAACGTTAAAACAGCTATCACTATAAGTAAGTCAGAATGATTAAACAAACATCTTACCTTGTTCATGAGTTCATACTCTTTTATGAACAAAATGACAAGTGCTACAATCCCCACGAGGCTCATCATGAACAAATATCGGCCAATGCCAGGCTCACTCCATTTCAGAAAGGGATCATCTTCAACTGTGAAATTAAAAAATAATCATTAAAAATTTATTGTGTGAAAACATTTAGTTTATGTCAATGGGATGGCTCTTGCAAACGAGTAGCCAAAAATAATACTTTTGTTCATATTTTTAGCGTTCACTAGTGAGTAGAATTTTCGATGCGAATTGCTATAGTAAAAAAAAAACAACTTAAGAAACTTAAATTCACGGCATTAGCAAGCATTAAATTGTGCAGCTTACTCAAACCATTTATTAATTACTAAACTACGCAGAGCTTATAAAACCGAGAAATACGATAAACCAACAAAAAGACAATTGATACTAAACTCTTTAACGTCCAAATAAAGTTAAATATAAATTATAATTCAATCAAAGCAATCAGGGCAATCAATATAATAGAATATCTGTGCTAATGCAGTCCAATATTTCATGACTTTAAGGTGGATTCAGCCGAAGTATACTAAAAGTTAGATCGCACAATAGAGCGTCGCCGTTATCCTAATAAACATAGATTTAAATCGAAAGATGAGCCCTGTGCGTCTGAAAAGTGTCCACGTAATAATTGTCTGTGTGCGACGTCTCACACGCACTAGACATGGGCGCGCGCCGCTTCATTGGTAGGTAAATACGTCGCACGACTACATAAACTTGACCCCTTGTACGGACAACGGTCAGTTATTCAAGAGCTCAATCTTATCTGGCAGGTAATCAATGCTATAACGACGAAAAAAGAGACATAGCGTCATCTTGCTCACTCATACTGCAAATTGTAACCATTCGCTCTCTGTCATACAAACACATGACGGACACCATTTTAATTTGTTTATTTAATTAGGAACAGTGAAAATAATTAATAAATTCTGTACTTATGCATGAAATGTGATTCCCTTGGATTTGTTTGTGTCTCTTGAGTTATTAGAACACTTTCTGAAGGCACAGGAAGGCATTTATGTAGCTTAACGAACCTTATTAGCTAAATCAAAGATGTTTACGTAACGTGCACCGCTCACTGCTTTCTACAAGCGACTGACACGGGAAGAGTGAGCTCACTCTTCCCAACGATGCCACTTTTTCAGCCGCTATAGTATGGCAAGGGCTCATCTTTCGATTTAAATCCATGCTAATAAAATCTGAGTACGTAAGAATCGCTTGCTGTAAAGGAATTAAGTATAAAGGAAAAATAACGATCATATAACAAGTAGCACCAGTATTGTGACACAGATATCTTTCGACCTATATTGTTTCCCCAATTTTTTTCCCCCCAATACTTCGGAGTGATTAAAGACTTAGCAAATAAGTATCGATAAGCTTAGAAATAAATCGAAGCAGATGGTTGCTTATAATAAATATAACACACAGCAGCCAAACTCACTTACTACAACACACGGAGATCTTCAGTTCGCTGCATATGGTATGGCGCGTGCAGTTTGCAATGCTCACAAATTGTTCGCATAAGCCATCGCATGCCGATATGGAAAAGGATGACACGCTCATATCCCTAGGTAACAAAAATATAAGGTGTCTGATTAGTGTTCCATGGCTAAGCTAAAATTATGGGATGGGAACGAACACAAAACTTTCGTGAGAAAGCAACTCTTGAAGAGATAGCTCATCGCTTACTACGCCTTGACAGCAGTAAGTGCCCGTTCACACTGCGATCCGTTTTACAGGCCCGTTTTGTCGGATAAATACGTTCTTATTTTATTCCACCATGGCATATGTAGTTGTATGAATGTGTTCACACAAACACAGTATGTAATATCAGATCCAGTCAAAATACCGATCCGTTTAATCGGATACGTTATTATTCGGCGATAGCGTTGTACGTTGTACGAGCGTGTTCACACACAGAATCAGGCGCGGTCCGAAGGGGGGGGTCACGGGGGACATGACCCCCCCCAAAATCGTACACGTCAAATAGAAAAATCTTCTATACAGTACCGACAGTAGGGCGATGCAAGCGGTGCTACTGCACTGGGCGCCTTCATGTGTGCGGCGCCGAAAACGCCCGACCACCGGTCGACTATCAATCGACGAAAGCGACGAATGAAACTGACTAAAAATCGCACTACGCGGCAATTTTTTAATATAAACAAGCAGGATTAGTCGATGAAACTGACTAAAAATTGCACTGCACGGCCATTATTTTTCTAAAAACAAGCAAAATTACAAGATTGGTAGATGAAACTGACTAAAAATCGTGATGCGCGTTAGTTTTTTCTGTAATAAGCAAAATTAGAAGAATAGCAGATAAAACTAACTAAAAATCGCGCTGCGCGGCCGTTTTTCTTTACTATAAACAAGCAAGATTACAAGATTAGAAGATAAAACTGACTTAAAATCGCGCTGCGCGGCCGTTTTTCTTTACTATAAACAAGCAAGATTACAAGATTAGTAGATGAAACTGACTAAAAGTCGCACTACGCGGCTGTTTTTTTACTGTAATAAGCCAAATTAGAAGATTAGCAGATGAAACTGATTAAAAACTGCGCTGCGCGGCAATTTTTTTTTGTCCGTTAACAAGCAAGGTTGCAAGATTAGTGGTAGAACCTTAATTAAAATCGCGCTGCGCGGCCGTTTTTTGACTATAAACAAGCAAGATTACAAGATTAGTAGGTGAAACTGACAAAAAAAACTCGCTGCGCGGCCGTTTTTTGACTAACAGACAAAATTGAAAATCTTGGAATCGCATAAAGCGGGCGCCCCGTAGAAATATCGACCAGGGTGCTGGTAGTGCTAAAACCGGCACTGCTTGTATTAATTTACAAAATAAAAAACAATTGTACCTATGTGTGCTGGTACCGACACTGATGTATGGAAGTGAATCTTGGGTATGGCAGAAGAAGAATGAAAGCAGAATAAATGCGGTAGAGATGCGATCGTTGAGGAAAATATGTGGAGTAAAACTGAGTGATAGAGTGAGCAATGAGGTGATTCGCAAAAGGTGTGGTCTGAAAGATGATATAGTGACAAGAATTGAGAAAGGAATGCTCCAGTGGTTTGGTCACTTAGAGAGGATGAATGAAAGGCGAATCACGAAAGAGATATACTGTGCGAATGTGGAAGGAACGATTGCACGAGGACGTCCCAGAAAAACCTACGCGGACCAAATAGAGGTTATTATAAAAAAGGCTGGTGTACGCAGTGACAAAAACCGCAGGGCATGTATGAAAAGATTGATGGATATGAATGAAGCGAAAGAAGTGTGCAAGGATCGTAGCAGGTGGCGATCCATAGTCTCTGCCTACCCCCATGGGAAACAGGCGTGAGTGTATGTAATGTAATGTATGTAATGTTGTACCTATTATTGTGTGTATAGTGACCCCCCCCCAAAATTTCAGGCTGCGACCGCGCCTGACAGAATAGGATATCGGATCCAGTAAACACACAATCCGATGTTATTTACTGTATCTATAGCAACGGATCCTTTAAACCGGTCCTGTAAATGTGGTGTGAACATCACATCCAATAGCGACGGATCCTTTAAAAACGAGCCCTGTAAATACCGAGCTGCTGTGTGAACGCATGGTACAGTATGAGGCAAATATCTTGAAATTGGGTGGGGATTGCGCGGAACGCGTATTTTGGGTATGCGTAGTGGTGAGGGGCGCGGGCGGCAGGAGAGAGGAACGCGCTATTGGTCGCTCACAAGAGCACATGCGCGAACTTATCCCCACTCGGTCGAAAAAAATTTCAAGATATATGCCTCGTACTGTAAGATGATCATCTGTGTTATCTCGCTGCAGAAAGCATGGCAAGTTTATTTATAGAACAACTTCTATGGACGCTTGTAACACCAGGCCGCTATTTCACAGACGTGACAATTTGATGTACGTTGCGATGTCTGTGAGTAGTTTGATCAGAATATTTTCAAAATTCAAATTGGCTCTCGGACTGGCTATGGACTGGACACATTTACAAATGTCACGTCTGTGAAATAGGAGCCAGCTTGTATATTGGCAGTAGCTCTGGTTCTCTTTCTCTGTCAGTTAAGTACCAACTTTTCAGCTTCTCCTTTTTTAAATATATCAAATCCGGTAATAATAATACGCAAAAAAGGCTTACCTAAAACTTCTGCTGATGCAATATATTGGCAATGGCGAAAATATCCAATCAAACAAATTGGCATAGTATGGGCTACCAACTTCCGGCAACCTTAGAACTTCAGTTATTAAAAATGGCATGCACCCTAAAATACAAAACATAATTATTAAAATATTATATAACATCAAACATATTTCAAATCTGCAATAGCTTTGGTCATGTTTACTTACCACAGAAAATATTAATAAAGCACATTTTTGAAAAGCCTGTAGCTGCCGCTTCAAAGTAGAACGATGCTAAATAGTGGAATGGTACAATTGCTACTGAAAATACCATGAGTACCAAAAGCACTCGCCCTGAAAAAAGATGATAATGTGTTTTAATTATAATAAAACATTAGGTACAACATAATACCACTGTACATATATAAGTTTTTCAAACAGTAGAGGAGCTAACGTCACTTAGGCCCCTTAGTCATTGCACTCCGTCGGATCGCTAGGGTTGGCATTTTCCGGCCGTCTCGTGGAATGCTACGCGCGAACGCAATGGAAACAACTGCGACGCGATGTCACAACCCTGACCAAAGTACTGCGAACTTTGCTTAGAGCTCCTAGAGTGACGTCAGCCGTCAAATTCGAACGTTTCCATGGAGCTCTCATACTGTTTGAAAAAACTTATATATGTACTGTGATAATACCGTTTACTAGCGTACAAATAGTTATTTATTCAACTGTACTATAATATCTAATTATGTATAGATGCATACAAGACTTTATCTATACCCATTTTTTAATTTTTTATTAGTTTTAATTATGAAACAAACAATATTTTAATACTGTGGGGTCAATGAAAAAGGAGATAAGTCAATAAATTGGCACATTATAAATGTTTTGAACAAATATTAAAAAAAAAATCATTTTTATAATTTATTAACTAATCTCCTTTTTCCTTGTCACCACAACAGTATGTTGTTTCAAGGAAAAAGGAGATGAGTCAAAAGATTGGCACATTATTAATGTTTTGAACAAATATTTTCAAAAAATCATTTTTATTGACTCATCTCCTTTTTCCTTGACACCACAGTATACATATGGATTAAAAACACCCATGATATTCATCTTCACCCATAATATGTATCCTCTAACTAAGAAGGGTTTTGACTTTTACCTTACCTTGAATTTGACTTTAACTTTCCTCCCCCTCCTCGTCATTTTATCATCCGAATACTCTGAATTTCATAATGTAATTCGTCGGGCGGATATTGTGGTTATCATTACACTGATTGTTATAATGTTGGCAGTAAGCTAACTGTTTCAGAACTTTTTATAGAGGATTTAAAGTATGGGTGTAGATAAATACTTATAAAATGCTATTACTGATTACTGATTTTTAAATGTTCTAGTACCTAGTTCCTCTGTAGTGGATAGCGTGTTCTCCTGGAAGCAAGCCAGGGTGAGCACTATACACAGGTAGACCAGGAACAGCCAGATCCAGTCCCACACGAAGGCCGAGCCCCACAAGACCGCCGGCCGCACGCCCGACACCCGCTGAAGGAGCTTCGCCCCACTTATGCGCTCCTGACAAATTATTCCTTCGTTCATTCATTCAATCATTCGTAACAAAGTAATCCGAAACACATAGATTATTAACTACTACTTAAGGTGGCTACACCCCGAAATTGGCGCCCTCAGAGGTTTTTATTTAATAAGTTGTTAATAGAAAAAGATTTTAATTATATTTTACGTGGTATTTTTAGAGCCCATGGTTTATTATTTTTAGAAGGTATCATCCCCTCGTAGTCATTCGTAGAAGTAGATAACAAATATGTCAAAAACAGCCACTTTTAGCAGTTTTGCTATCTACTTTTAACAGTGACTACAACAAGGGAATGTAATGATACCGTCTACAAATATGAGACTATGGGCCCTAAGAATTCCACGTAAAGTTTAATTAAAATTGAGTATCATAATTACAATATAATATTAAATAAAATTCACCGCGGCGCCACTTTCGGTTAGGGTGGTACATTAACAGTTTGATGTCTGATTGTATAATGACTAAAGGCCGGATTTGCGGTGGCAGGAATACAAACTTGCTAGTGATTACCAAATTATCGTAAATGTTTTTATATATCGATGTTTTGAAAATATTTATGAAGTGGAACTTCTTTGATCGCGTCTGTATTTATTTTTTGTATTTTACCAAGGAGGATGTATTTCTTAAAAAATTGACATTCTACTTCACTCACTTTGACTTTTCTATCTTTGCATCAAGAAAAACTGCAGTGAATTTTATTATTTATACATTTCACGATTTTCACTTTTCTTAATGTAGGTAGGTAATTTCTACTATTTCCGACAGTAAGTCTATATATCACGTTACATAATTATATATTTTTTATCGATAAATTACACAAATAGATAATCAAGTTGTCCACGCACTATTAAACGTCATTTTATTCGTGCTACCGCACGTCCGGGGTCTGATAATGACTTCCTTCTAACTTACCTTAATTACAAATAGAACGAGAAATGACGTAACAAACGCCATACAAAATCCAATATTGAATGCAAATTGAAAACCCATGCTACTGCCCGAAGCCATCACTTTAACCTAAAATATTAAAAACAAATAAAAAAATCTCACTTTTTAGGGTTCTGTTACTCAAAAGGTTATTACTAAGACTCCACTGTCCGTCTGTCTGTCTGTCACCAGGCTGTATCTCTTGAAACGTGATAGCTAGACAATTGAAATTTTCACAGATGATCTATTTCTGTTGCCGCTATAACAACAAATACTAAAAACAGAATAAAATAAATATTATGGTCGGAACCCTTCGTGCGCGAGTTCGACTCGCACTTGTTTCTCATTTGTCACATGAAGCATTAATTTATACTACTTGAGCGAGATGGAAGAAACTTCAAATAGATGGGTAGGTAGGTACTTTAAACCTAGTCAAACGGTAAACTTCACTTACTAAATTTTCAATGGCATAAGGAAGTGGATGATTGACGATCTTAAGCGTGCTTCCTGGCGCCACAGCGCGCATGATTGCGTCATCCACGTGCGCGAGCGCGATAGCAGAGTCGTGGTATCCGTAGTTACTGAACCAGCCTGTTATTTGGCTCGGGGCGAAAGTTGCTCCTATCAAGTTTTCATATCGAACACGTGCGAGATCGTCTTGGCTCTGTGGAATTGCTGCTTATGAATGTTAATGGCCAAAAAGTAAATATCAAATTAACGCCAAGGCCATCCCAGAAAAAATAATATTCGCGCAATAAAAAGTAAAAATTGTATCCTGTTCTGGCTTTCCCATTAGCATTGGTGCGATCCACCCATGTGGTAAACTTCAACAAGTCTATGGATGGATAGTAGAATATTAAAATATATCACAAGTTGACTCCGCAACTCGCCATTTCCACACCAAATTAACCAATTAAATATATTTGGAAGTGCGATGCAGACGAGGTCACTTTTGTCTCAAGATAATAATAAGTTGTTTAGCTTCAAGGTTATCAATAATTTACTTACAAGTTTTTTATAAAATTTTCCTATGTCCGTAGTGCCAATATCAACCAACTTCATGCCTGGATAGGCGGATGACTTAAAGTAGTCTTTAAATGCTTTCATTGTTTGTGCCTCTATGCTACCGTCATTCAAATTTGCTCCTTGAGACATTAACGTCTGCGTGTCTCTAAAACCACTTTCTAAGCTTAAAGTCAATGGCGGCAGCTGGGACATGAACTTCCATGACCGTGCTATGACCACCGATATCGTTATATTTATAATAGGTGTCACAAATTGTATAAAAGCTGTCAATTTATTTCTCATTGTGTTGTGGGCAAGTTTAAAAAACATAGCTTTTATATGATTTTTTAGTAATTTGAATCCTCTTACTTTTTCTAGAGGTTCAGCGTCAACTGGAACATAGAGATTGCAATATGAAATGACTTATGATGCACTCCACTTTTGAGTCCACGTTTGGGTCAAAAGCGTGCTATTAGAAAATTTTCTTATTTATTTGTTTTAAAGAGCCTATTTTTATAGCATTTAATATTAACTTACCAATATTTACAGTTGGTTTATTTTTATCTATTGGAACTATTGAGCAGTCATTGTGTAGACCCATAAAGTTATTCTTTTTAGCTGACGACATGTCATTATCTTCAGCTCCCGCCCTAAAATAACAAATAACACACAACTGATAGATCTGAGAGTTTAATCAACTAAATAGCGTTAAGTAAAATAAAACTCACTTCATAAATACTTCTTCTAGACTGGTGACAGATAACCCATAACTTGAAACGCGAAAAGATTCTCTTTTATCTTCAAACTCTTTGAGCATATCAGGAAATTTGCTTACATGCTCATTAGGCAAGATGTATGTCAATTCTGAACCTGCAACAATAATATAATGTACTGTGTTATAAAAGTCCACCTGCATTTATTGTTATTTATTACTATAATGAGGGGTAATAAAACACGAATGTGATAATAGTATCACATGAGTATTTTATTTCGTTATCTAATTCTGTACAGTTATATACATATTTAGATAAAGTTACATACAAGACTTTATCTACTCTCATTTTTTTTTTATTTGGGAAAAAAAAATGATTTTTTTTAAACACCCATGATATTTATCTACACCCATGATATGCATCCTATATTAAAGGGTTTTTTTTACGTTGACTTTCCTCCTCCTTATATCATCCAAAAGTGTGTTATAATGTTGTACTGAATTTCATAATGTAACATCGAACAAAAGATAAGGCTCACCTATGTTAGTATTTTCTTTTATTTCAGGCACGTAAGCTCTGAAGAACTGAGTGACATCATCCACGTTGCAATTTTCGTTCTTCACTATAGTGAGTTTGTATCCTATTCCATAGTGTTTCTTGAGAAAGTATGGTGTGCCTACGCACTGAAGCCGACCTCCCGACATTATTGCGATACGATCGCCTAGTACGTCGGCTTCGTCCATGAAATGTGTTGTCAAGACCATCGTTCTTCCTTTAACAAAACGTACGTAACATAATTCGTCAGAAACTTGGCCATATCGTCAATCAATAACATTTTATAAATAAGTAAGTTTAATACAAAGAAATATGAACCTTATACGATGTAAAACAAAGTTCATTTTTATACTTCAAAAGTTTAAACCCACAATTATACTCCAGCCATCTTACGGAAAGAATGTTTGTAAACAAAACTGAGTTTGCACCGTTCCAGGAGGTGTACATAACTTTTGGGAGATAAAAAACCGCGAATACTGGCAATTAATTTCTAGAAAAAATCTAATTTGATTGGCCTATGGGATCACGTTCCATTTTTAAATTTTCAATACAAATTAACAAAACAACTCTGCGCGAGTCGTAATGAGGGCGAAATTTGAATATTCCTATGGATAATGGATATACAAAACACGCAATAGGTACATTAGACAAATACCCCATCATTCCTAAAAAAATAAAAAATGACTTTAGAATCTTTAAACAACAGTAAAAAACATGTCAAAGTGTACCGATTTGTTGCCGCACCCACTGACAGCCGCCGCTTTCGAAAGTGTTATACCTTTTTTCTCCTTGAGTAGTAGATCCCATAGGGCTCGCCTCGCCGCAGGGTCCAACCCGGAGGTGGGTTCGTCCAGTAGCACGACCCGGGACGAGCCGCACATAGCCGCGCCCACTGACAGCCGCCGCTTTTGCCCTCCCGACAAATTGTTTGACACTACATTTCTCTGTAATACAATATACAACGTGTTACAAAATAACCTCTAATGCCAAATATGGTAGATGTTAAACTGAACAACTTTTACTATGGGACCAACTCTGAAATCGCGAAAAAAATTAAGTAAGATATTGTTGTTAGTAAAAATTAATAACAACAATATCAAAATGTATGAAACAGCTGATTTGTTTTTCGCGATTTCAGAGTTGGTCCCATAGTAAAAGTTGTTCAGTTTGATGGTTCCTATCTACCATAGTCCATATTCAGTATTAGGGGTAGTTTTGTAACACGTTGTATTTTTAAAGCTTCCGCCCGCGACTTCGTCCGCGTGGGCATTCGGAAAATCCCTAGAGAACCTTTGATCGGTATAAAAAGTATCCTTTGTGTTAATCTAGCTAGACTGTGTGCCAAATTTCATCCAAACCAGTTTAGCCGTTTTTGCGTGATTGAGTAACAAACATCCAAACTTTCACATTATAATATTAGTAGGATAAGAACAGTCTAGATTGGGCTGATTATAAGAATTTATGAATGAGAAGAAGTTAGTCTATGAGTAAGTAGGTATGTAAAGCCTCGGTCACACAGCGAATAGTCGCGGAGAATAGAAACTCGCAGCGACTATTAGCTGTGTGTGACAGCCCAGGCTATTCGCTTCAAATAGATTCATTCGCCGCGATTAGAATTTAGAATTAGCTGTGTGTGAAAGGGTATTCGCTGCAAATATCCTATTCCACTCAGCTCGCCGCTTAGACTAGGTACATCTTTGTGCTATAGGTCGTTTTAACGCGAACTCGCTATTGCGTATGACTGGCGGGCAGCGAATTGTCGCTGCGAGTATTAATCGCAGCGAATGTACTCGCCACGACTAATCGCTATGTGTGACCGAGGCTTACAGAAATCAAGAAAGTCGTTTTCTTCTTCTTTTTTGATTCAGCGTTATCACTGGAAAAAGGTGGTATCAGTGCAACCATGAAGTATGTTCATTTAAGAAATATTTGCACAAAAACACCAAGTAGAGTGTACGCTTGTATTACTCTTTTCAAGAATTCCGCAAAATTATTCTTTCCACTTACTTTTTCTTCCAGCTCAAGAAGTTTAACGAAATGATTGACTTCATCCTTAATCTTCGAAGCTGGCACTCCTTTTAACCGCGCGTAGAATATAATGTGTTCGGCCACGGTGAGATCCGGGAACAGCACGTTATGTTGCGGGCAGAGCCCTAGGGACTTGCGCGCGAGTTCCGTCTCGTTCACTATGTTGTACCCGTTTATAGTGGCGGAACCAGAAGTCGGAGGTACCATACCTGTGAGGGACGCAAAGCAGCTCTGTATATCTACTTTAGGATGCATACACTTTTTTGGTTCGAATACGACTTTTCAATTGTCATCTTTGTTTTACAGGTAAGTATAAAGTTATAATGAAAAATGTGTGTAAGTGCAATTTTGATTAAAATATATTATTGAAATCGGATCGACAGTCCTAGATCAATAGAAAAGGCGAATGATAAACATTGGACGTAATATAAAATTGTACTGACCTGTTAACATAGATATTGTTGTGGTTTTTCCAGCACCATTATGTCCTAATAATACTGTTATTTCGTTTTCGTACATCCTAAGGTTTAAATTATCTACAGCTTTTTTACGGCCTTTGTACACTTTAGTGAGATTCTGAAAAAAAAAGTCATTAGGCCTGTCTCTTGCAGCATGGATCATCTTATATTACTATATCTGTAGTAAAAAGGTGGTTGTATCAACTCTATATTAGCTCCTATCCAAAACATAAGAGGGCGTACAACGCTGGAATCGTAGTAAAAAAATTCGAAATTATTGACAACATTATCCATTTTATATAATAATAATAACTAATAAACTATTTATTATTTTAGAAAAAGATTGCCAGTTTTCCAAATATGTTTGTAGTATTTGCCGAATACAACTTTAATGTGTACTTAGTAAATAAGTACACACTAAAGTTGTATTCGGCAAACATATTGCATATAATGAGATAATTTTGTTTTCATAACATAGTTCATATACACCGTTAATTTTTAAGTATATCTAAAAAAGAAATGGGGATTTCAGATCACGTAATTACGTGTTTATTTACTTGGTCTGAAATCTCCATTTAATTATTAGATATACTTAAAAATTAACGGTGTATAGTAAACAATTGCCGTTAGGTTTCGGAACACGCTAAAATATACACCGTTATTTTTAAAGTATATCTAAAAATGAAAAGGGGTGTTCAGACCACGCTAATGAACAACTTTTACTATGGGCCAACCACGAAATCGCGAAAAAAAATCAGCTGTTCCATAGAAAAGTACAACATCGACTCGACTATAATGTGATTACAGCTGATATTTTTTTTCGCGATTTCGTGGTTGGCCCATAGTAAAAGTTGTTCATTAGCGTGGTCTGAACACCCCTTTTCATTTTTAGATATACTTTAAAAATAACGGTGTATATTTTAGCGTGTTCCGAAACCTAACGGCAATTGTTTACTATACACCGTTAATTTTTAAGTATATCTAATAATTAAATGGAGATTTCATGCCCCATAGTAAAAGTTGTTCAATAACGTGGATTGAACACCTCTTTTAATTTTTAGATATACTTTAAAAATAACTGAGTATTGTGTAAAAGCTATAATCCTGGCAAACCACGTCATGTGCCTACAATAGCCAGTCACGTGCTAATGCTTAATAACCTTAAGTTATGCATATATAAGCCTATATCCGTCATTGGTAAAACATTCAGCGCGACTTAGAAACTTGCCTGAATATTAACACCCATCGGCACGCCCTTCGGCTCCTCATCGTGAACGACCTTCAATAAAGCATCGTTGTATTCTAAATCAGCTCCATCCCGTTTTGTTATCGCTGAAATGACAATTATAAATTAGTCATCATGAGCTATTTAATCAACTAGCTAGAATAAAATTGCTGTGACATAGACATGTGTGTGTGAATCACTAATTTATCAATGGCCTTATTTTAAAATACGGAGTTTGACATTACTTCATCATCATCATCATATCAGCCACACGACACCCACTGCTGGGTATAGGCCTCCCCTAAGGATCTCCACAACGATCGGTCCTGCGCTGCCTGCATCCACTGGCTTTCCGCGACCTCCACCAGATCGTCGGTCCATCTTGTCGGGGGCCTACCCACGGAGCGTCGTCCGGTGCGCGGTCGCCATTCCAGAACCTTTCTGCCCCAACGGCCATCGGTTCTTCTCGCTATGTGTCCCGCCCATTGCCACTTCAGCTGAGCAATCCTTCGAGCGATGTCGGTTACTTTAGTTCTCCTGCGGATCTCCTCGTTTCTGATTTGATCACGTAGGGAAACGCCGAGCATGGCTCTCTCCGCGCTGAGTGACCTTGAGCCTCCTTATGAGACCCATAGTTAGCGGCCACGTTTCACTGCCGTAGGTCATCACTGGCAACACACACTGTTCATAGACTTTCGTCTTGAGACACTGAGGTAAGTCGGACGCGAAGATTTTTCGAAGCTTCCCGAATGCTGCCCACCCGAGTTGGATTCGACGAGAGATCTCTTTCTCGAAGTTGGACCTACCTAACTGGACTGCCTGTCCTAGGTATACGTAATGGTCAACAACTTCAAGTGTAGTGTTCCCAACATGAACTGGAGAGGGTACAACATGGGCATTTGACATAATTTTCGTCTTATCCATGTTCATCCTAAGACCCACTCTTTGGGAAGCACTACGGAGATCTTCGAGCATTGTGTTCAGGTCTTCCATGGTCTCAGCCATAAGGACTATATCATCGGCAAAACGAAGGTGTGTTAGGTACTGGCCATTAATGTTGATGCCGAGTCCTTTCCAGTCCAAGAGCTTAAAGATGTCCTCCAACGCAGCTGTGAACAGTTTCGGAGAAATAACGTCTCCCTGTCTCACACCACGCTGCAGTTGGATAGGATTTGTGTTCTGGTTCTGTACTCGGATCGTCATGGTGGCATTTTGGTATAAGTACCTCAACACCTCGATATACCTATAGTCCACTTGGCACCTTTGGAGAGACTGCAGCACCGCCCAGGTTTCAATCGAATCAAAGGCTTTCTCATAGTCCACGAACGCCAAGCAAAGTGGCTCATTATACTCCTCAGTCTTCTGTATAACCTGCCGCAGCGTATGGATGTGGTCTATGGTGCTAAAGCCTTTTCGGAACCCGGCTTGTTCGGGAGGTTGGAAGTCGTCGAACTTGCGAGCGAGACGATTCGTAAGGACTCTCGAAAACAGCTTATAGACATGACTCAGAAGCGAGATGGGTCTATAGTTCTTTAAGAGGGACTTGTCACCCTTTTTAAAGAACAAGATCACCTCACTTATGTTCCATGTCTTTGGCGTTCTGCCCTGGACGATGACGGAATTAAAGAGCTTCTGGAGGACTTTGAGTATCGGCTTACCGCCCGCTCTCAGAAGTTCTGTAGTGATTCCATCGTCACCCGCCGCCTTGTTGTTTTTCAGCTGTTTGAGAGCCATACTAATCTCGCACAGGCTGACGTCCGGGATATCTTCGGTATAGTGTCGGGTAAGCTTGGCTCTGGGGTCTTTAGCCTTGCTTTCAACAGGTGTCTGCGTGGAATATAACTGCCCATAGAAGCTCTCGATCTCCCTCAGGATTTCAGGCTTTGATGAAATGATGCGTCCGTCGTCAGTTTTCAGCTTCGTCATCTGGCTTTGCCCAATAGACAGATCTCTCGCGAACACTTTGGAGCCTTTATTCCGCTCGATGGCCTCTTTAATACGATTCGTATTAAATTGGCGAAGGTCGCTCGTCAAAGACTTAGATATCTGTCTATTAAGCTGCCGATAACGATTAGCATCTACTGAACTCTGGAGCCTCATTTCACGTCTCTGATCCATGAGTAGGAGTGTGTGGTCGGAGAGTTTCTTTATCTTGGGACGGCGGGTCTTAAAGAGCTTGGACCCTACCGTACGGACAGCATCCACCACCATGTTGTTTAGATCGTCCACATCTATGCTGTTCTCAAGGGCTTCGAAGCGGTTTTGGAGTTCGAGTTGAAAGCTCTCGGGGTTTTGAATATGGGCCGGCAATGGTCGAATTGTTGATTTTATCAGTCGAGATCTTTCCAGCTTTGGGTTGATATTCAATGTGCCACGTACCAATCGGTGATCGCTCCCCGTCTTAACAGCGTTGATCACAGTGACATCATTGAATATTTGCTTTTTCGTCGACATGATAAAATCTATCTCATTTCTGACTTTACCGTCCGGACTGACCCAGGTCCACTTCCGGCATTCCGGCTTTCTGAAGAAGGAGTTCATCATAAAGAGGTTCTCCTTCTCCATAAAGTCAGCCAGCTTCTGGCCTCTGTCATTCCGTTGCCCAACTCCAAATTGCCCCACTCTCAGCTCATCACCGCATCGTTTCCCCAACTTAGCATTGAAGTCCCCCATCACAACAGTGTAGTGGGTTTTGAAGCTATGCATGGCTTTAGAGATCTCCTCATACATAGCCTCCACTTCGTCATCTTGGTGTGTCGAGGTCGGTGCGTAAACCTGTATAACATTCAGCGAACACCGTTTGGATATTCTGAGTATAAGGTACGCCACCCTGGTCGACACACTTCCGATGGTAGTCACGTTGTTGACAAGGGACTTGTGGACGATGAACCCGATACCACCTTGGGACTGTTGGTCGCCCTCCCGGTAGTAAAGCAAGTTACCGGAGTTGAGGATTATCGAGTCCTCTCCCGCTCTTCGGACTTCAGATAAGCCGATAATGTCCCAGTGTACCTTGCTGATAACTTCTTCCAACTCGGTTAACTTCGCGTCGGTCCTTAGTGTGCGCGTGTTATAGGTTGCCAGGTGCAGTAGTCGTCGTTTTTGGTAGCCGAGCCGCACCCGGGGATTCTTAGCACCCCCTGCCCCGCCGTTACCGTAGCCGCTACCGTAGCTAGGAATAGCGGGGCTGCCGGGGACTGGGGGCCAATTTTTTTGATCCATTATGCATGAGGGGGGGGGGGTTTGCCATAATCGCCACGCTTGGCAGGCGGGTTGGCGATCGCAGTAGGCCAATGTTTTTTGGAGACGCTGCTGCCCGTCTCTTGAAGGCTATGCTCCCTTAGTCGCCTTTTACGACACCCACGGGATGATAGGGGGTAGTGCTATTCTAGGCCGGCACATACACGGCACATTACTTAAGGGGCCATAATAGGAAAACATGGTTTGCGCGGGCCATATTTTTAAATAGAAAAATTTAGACAAGCTAAAGAGATTATCTAGTTGCTACAAGTATTAAATTGCGAATAAACCTCATCACAGATGATTGTAAAAAACATCAGAATATCATCAAAAGCGCTTATCGCGGGCCATATTTCTGGCGTAAATAATAGCAGAAACGTATTGAATTCTACATTAAAATACACTTTAACGTACTGTGCAGTTGCTCCAATAACTTTTTTCAAGAAAGATAATTGTGCTAAAGACAATGATGAAAAAACAACGAAAAACACCGAAAAATTGCAGAAGTGAGGTTATTTTTCATACTCTTTACACGTAAAGAAAAAGACAGAGACAAATGATTTCGCGTAACGGAGCCTTAATTACTTGGACGATTGCAAAAATCTATCTCAGATTATACTTTTACAATCATAGTAGGGTTTGTACGAATATCCTACGGCATTTATAACTTATAGAATTCATCCAAATCACTATGTGAATGCTGGAGGTCAAGGAAACCAGCAAATGACTAGCATGGAATCATTTTAACCCAGCTATCTTAACCAGACGAGTTTTTTTGCACGCAATAAACTAGGTGCACTGTAGGTATTATTCAATTATTATTTATCATATAATGTGGGTAGGTGTGTGAATGAAAATAAATCAGTCTAAGCCCAACGCCGGTGTTTGATTAACGTGTGCCCGTGTCCCGTTACATGACATGGCGCAGCCGGTTCGCATTCCAATTATCATTGTGTGAAATATTAAGTACCTTCTTGATAGTGATACCGGGCCATGACAGATTCTCAAGAAGTGGATAAAAATATATATCGTTGAAATCATCGCGTACTATGGAAGCCGTACTTCAACCGCCGGAGCCGTTCCGGTTTGAAAATAACTTGCTAAATGTAACGTCGGGAAACCTAAGCAAAGATTGGGAAAGGTGGAAAAAGTCATTTTTGGTATATTATGAAGCCTGTGAGTTAAATAAAAAAGATAAAAAAGTGCAAGTTAACATTTTGTTACATATTATTGGAGAAAAATGTCGAGAAATATTTGACCAGTTTTCGGAAGAATGCATTACAGTTCTGGAAGTACTAAAAAAATTTGATGACTTTTTCCTTCCAAAGAAGAATTTAACTGTCGAAAGACACATATTTTTCACAAGAGAACAGAAAGAATTCGAGTCTATTGAGCAATATGTATTTGAACTTAACAAGATGGCGGCTAAATGTGAATTTAGAGATTTATGCAGTGATCTTGTGCGCGATCGATTAATTTGTGGAATAAGAGACGGGACAATGAGGGAACGGTTGTTACGTGAACCAGATCTGACCTTATCGAAAGCGGTCGACATATGCAAGTTGGCGGAAATGTCGCGAGCGCAGGCAACGCATATAAAAGTAGAAAATAGAGAGTACAATGTGCATGAGATAAAAAATGTCGATGATGAGACGATGAAGAAGGAAGTATGTTGGGTGAACAAAGGATATCGACGTTCTCCAGCGAACAATAACCGGCGAAATCGTGTGGGCAGTTATCATCAAACGCAGGCGAGGCGAGACCTGCGTGGCCAAGAGCGCGGTCGTTTTACTGATAACAATCCACAACAACCCTCCACATCTGGTCAGCTCCAGCACCGTGTCGCATCGAATAAGTCAAGTGGTGGTTGTGGTAAATGTGGTCGTGTGCATAAAATACGAGAGTGTCCAGCTTATGGATATCGTTGTTACAAGTGCAATAGGATGGATCACTACTCTAGGATGTGCAGAGTGTATGCAGTGCAGGGAGACTCCAGTGATCAGGTAGCGTGTCATTTGAAACATAAAAATGATAATCAATGGTCAATAAAATTAAAAATTTGTAATGTTTTTATAGATTTCAAGTTGGACACTGGGGCTGATGTTAATATTTTACCTAAAAAATATTTAAAACAATTGCAAATATTGGAAAAGGATTTAGTAAAAACTTCTATAATATTACACAGTTATACGGGAGATAATATTTTGGTATTAGGCAAATGTTTTTTAAAAGTATTTTACAAAGAAAACACATACGTATTGCCATTCATTATTGTAGATATTACGTCCCCCCCGATTTTAGGTTTAAATTCATGTGAGGAATTACAGCTTATTAAGAGAATTGTTAAAAAAAGATACTGAATGGCACTGGGACCAACGGCATCAGGAGTGTTTCGAAAATATAAAAGAATGTTTGGTTAATCCGCCTGTACTTAGATATTATAGCTTAGAAAAATCCGTAGTAATATCAGTAGATGCAAGCAACTATGGTTTGGGGGCATGCTTGCTTCAAGATAATTTGCCTGTGTGTTATGCTTCGAAGTCTTTAACGAAAACTGAGCAATCATACGCTCAAATAGAGAAAGAATTGTACGCGTGTGTTTTTGCGTGTGAAAAGTTCTATACATATATTTATGGCCGGGCAGACATAACGATTGAAACGGATCACAAACCGTTGGTAAGTATTATCAATAAGCCATTAGCAGACGCACCGGCGCGACTACAACGAATGTTGTTGCGATTGCAGCCGTATTCATTCAAACTGGTTTACAAACCCGGCAAATATTTATTTATCGCTGATGCATTGTCGCGCGCGCCGGTCGACACCGAGCAGAGGCAGCGGGAGTGCAGCCCCCCTCCGCCGCCTCGCGACTACTTAGATGCTCAAGCGCAAGTCTGTTTTATAACAAATAGTAATTCACTTACGGATTCTCATTTTTTAGAATTGCAAAAATGTACTAAAGAGGATGCTACTTTGCAACAATTATGCAAAATAATAAAGAAGGGTTGGCCCGATGATAAAAATAAAGTTGAACTTTTATTAAAACCTTATTGGGATTATCGACATGAATTAGTTAATAACTTCGGCTTAATATGGAAAGGTAATAAAATTGTTATACCGCAATGTATGCGGTATGATATGTTAAAGAAACTACATACAAGCCATTTAGGATTGGAAAAATGTAAACTTAGAGCACGCGAAATCATGTTCTGGCCTAATATGAATACACAGATTCAAGACTATTTATCACGATGCCAGGCATGCCTTACATATAGAAATAAAAACATAAAAGAACCTTTGATGCCTCATGAGGTACCTCAGAGACCATGGCAAAAGGTGGGCACAGATATATTTAAGTTTCGAGGCGAATCTTTTTTGATTATCATTGACTATTATAGTAAATACTTGGAATTATTTAAATTAAACTCTTTAACATCCAATACGATAATTAAGAAATTAAAGAATATTTTTAGTAGGTTAGGAATTCCGGAAATTGTTATGTCCGACAATGGCCCTGAATATTCATCTTCAAATTTTAATCATTTTTCGAAAACTTGGAACTTTAAACACGTAACTTCATCGCCTCGGTATCCACAGTCAAATGGACAAACTGAGCGTGTAATTCAAACAATCAAAAACATTTTGAAGAAGACGTCTTACGACGGCTCTGATTTTCAAATTGCATTTTTGGAATATTTGAATACTCCAATTAGCTGTGAAATACCGTCGCCAGCCGAGTTAATGTTTAATAGAAAGTTACGTAGTGTACTACCTTGTGATCCTAACTTACTATTTCCTAAAACATACAAATATAATAATATACCAGATAAATTGGAAAAGCGAAAAAATTTACAAAAACATTATTATGATAGAGGTTCGAGAATTTTAAAACCTTTAAAAATGGGTGACAAAGTTAAAGTCAGAATAGATGATGTGTGGAAGGCTGGTCTGGTCGTGAAGGTACTTAACCCACGCTCGTATGCGGTAAAAATGGAAAACGGTAACATCCTGCGGCGCAATAGACGGCACATTATATTTGATTCGAATACACGAATTTTTAAAGCAGTAAATGATGACAGATATAGATATGACCAAATCAATGTAAGAAACGCAGGTGATAGCTATCATGGTACAACATCCAGCTCCAGTGTACCATCTCCTGGACAGTCATTGAGTTATAATAATTCTAATTATAGCACTCGTTATGGCAGGACAGTGAGGCCGCCTGATCGCTGGGGATATCCGGCAACGACCTAAGTCAAATGAAACGGAGTCGGTATACATACGTACATAATACTTATATCTACTTTTTCAAAAAATTTATATAGCAATATGTAATAAAAAAAAAATTAAAGATAAAGCATGTAGAAAGCTATGTTATAAATTGTATAAGATAATATTATTATTAATGATTGTCATAAAAAAAAAAAAAAGACATTGTGTAATTTATATTAAAACAGTACTTGATATATAATTAAATGCATGTTTTAAATTATGATTAATTGATATTATGTAATCATTAATTATCTACAATATAAATTTATTAATTCCCTTTAATTAGTGCATGTTTTGTTCCATTTTCAATTATAAACATTAGACTTAGGTGGTGTAAAATTGAAAGTTTGTTGTTACTGTTAAGTAGGTACCTACTTATTTTCTTAATTCAATTTTTCTTAACGTTAATAAATAATTGAAAATAAATGTAAATTGAAACATGATTTGTAATGTAAATGAAAAATATTTTTGAAATGCAAATTAAGAGTAAATTTAATTGGTTGTTGTTAGCAAAATAAATTGATTGGTAAATAAACAATACAATAACAAGTAATTACAGTACGATTTCAATACTGATTGTTAAAATATATATAAAAAATTATAGTATCACAGTTGTGTTTATCATTTATAATTGAGAGTTATTAATAATGGTACCTAAATAACTTATGTTTCGAAATAAATAATTTATTACCTATGTACTTATTTAGAAACTACCAATAATTTAAAAATGAATGTAATGTAAGTAATGTTTCTTTCTTCTTTTGTTTAAAAGGGGAATTGTAGGTATTATTCAATTATTATTTATCATATAATGTGGGTAGGTGTGTGAATGAAAATAAATCAGTCTAAGCCCAACGCCGGTGTTTGATTAACGTGTGCCCGTGTCCCGTTACATGACAAAAATCTACTTTAATTACAAACAAGCACGCACACCGATTACACCGAGTTACAGAAAACCAACAGTTTTAAATTTGTTAAAGGTGCTCCCTCACTAGGAGCATTCGCGTGTAATGTAACGTTACAGATTTGAGCATTACATCAGTGAAGGAGGAGAACTGAACATTACAATGCGCACCTTGTAATGATCGCGAAAGAACACGCGAATGCTCGTCAGTCAGGGAGGTATTATTGTAATGTAATGCTCAAAGACGAATCTATAATGTTACAGTACACGTGAATGCTCCCGGTGAGGGAGCACCTTAATGTTAAACCAAAAGACACTAATATTATGAAACTATGGATTACGGCAACATCTGAGTATGTAAAAGCCTTAGAATAATAACACCTAGAAGCCGTATCCTCGTATGCAAAGTAAGGCAACTAAAACTGTGCCAAAATGGCTCAGTTTTCAGATTTATATGCTTCATACGTTACCTAATAGTAACTAAAACCTAATAACTTATCCTCTAACTAAATAAGTAGAGAAATTGAAACTGTTATGTACTTATTAGGTATGATTAGGTAATTATGGAGAATAAAAATGTGAAAACGGAGCCATTATGGCTGTCTTAGTTGCCTCACTTTTGACAATGCGCTTTGTAGGGAATTATCGTTCTAGGTGTTATTATTCTAAGGTAAAAGCATTGAAAATAAAATTAATCCCTTACCAGCTTTTTTGTTTTTGTCGGGTCGCCAATAACTCTTGGTGAATAGGAAATACCACGGCAAGGGTACCCCATATAGACCAGGCCTTATCTTCTCTACGTACATCGCTATTAGCATGTACAGTATCGCATCGAGGACCAACATCAAAGCCACATGACCTGGCTGATAGATATCGTGGTACGACACCGGAGAAAAAAATTCATTCCATTGTAGACCTTAAACAGACGACAGAAGCTTGTAGATACTAATAAATTATTCGATGTCATTATGCAACAATTTTGATGGGCTCGGTAATAGATAAACGACCTATTACAGATCCATTGAAGGGCATTGGCGACGATATTCAACCATACCATGTATGTGATCTAAGGTACTTTTTGTTATGTGAAGAATTCCTAATACCAGAGTAAACATACAAAAAACCGGCCAAGTGCGAGTCGGACTCACGCACGAAGGGTTCCGTACCAAAAACGGCAAAAAAATCACGTCTGTTGTTTGGGAGCCCCCTTAAACATTTATTTTATTTTGTTTTTAGTATTTGTTGTTATAGCGGCAGCAGAAATACATCATCTGTGAAAATTTCAGCTGTCTAGCTATCACGTTTCTTGAGATACAGCCTGGTGACAGACAGACAGACGGACAGCGGAGTCTTAGTAATAGGGTCCCGTTTTTACCCTTTGGGTACGGAACCCTAAAAAATATATAGGTCATCCTTTTAATGGCTTCATTATTTGTACATTTACCACATTTAATTATTAGCTTTAGTAATTGCGACGATGAAGTATCAATTTATTTATGTATTTGCATAAGTCATGGTCATGGTTCATCTATCAACTATTCATTATGCAACACGATAGAGTTTAACAAAGGTCTCGTAATAGTAGTTTGTTACACAAGGGACGTAAGTGAGCTATTACAGAACAAGATCCAATTTGGCGCCCGTGCGAGCGCAGCTTGCAAAGGGCGCTAATGGATCGAGTGCACCCGAGATATTTAGAGAATATAGTTCGAGGGTGTAATAGCTACTTACAACCGAGGTAAGCATACTACTTTACATCATTCATGCGAGGTAAATTTAATAAAAATAAAAATAAACATCAAAATCAAAATCCAAGGAGTTTTTCATAGCTTGAACGGAAATGAAATGCCGCCATATTTATTGTTTTTTTTTTCAGTAAAAAGTTTCCACAGTTTATAATATAAGAAAAGAGATTGGTTCACTAAGGAGTTTTAAATGCTTGAATTGTAAAGTGTACTTTACAGTTAAAGCATTCACCATGCTTGAATTGTAAAGTGATTTGAAAATGGAACGTTCTATCTAAACAATGCACTGTGTTGCACATGCCAACTTACACGGCCTCTTACTATACTAGTAAATCCTAGTTGCCGAGCAGTATGATGTAAAAAATATTTACGTGGTCTTTATTTAGACTGTTATCAATGCTCACCTTTTGAAGTTCCTTCACACATAATGATCATCTGGAAAGCATATCCCATGGCAGTGTTGGATATGAGGCTGAGTACTAGTTTAGTGGTCAAGCTGATGTCCTCGTACAGCACTTGCGTGAGCATGAACACGGAGTAGGTGGAGAACCAGGCGAGCCCCATGAACGACGCTGCGGTGTTCGCTGGAAACAAATTGCATCGTCATAGTCATACTTATGTTAGTTAGCGACCACGTTTCGCTACCGTAAGTCATCACTGGCAACACACACTGGTCACAGACTTTAGTTAGCAACCACGTTTCGCTACCGTAAGTCATCACTGGCAAAACACACTGGTCATAGACTTTTATCTTGAGACACTGAGGTAAATAGGACGCGAAGATTTTTCGAAGCTTCCCGAAGGCTGCCCATTCGAGTTGGATTCGACGAGAGATCTCTTTCTCGAAGTTGAACTTACCTAACTGGACTGCATGTCCTAGGTAGGTTATAAGTAATGGTCAACAACTTCAAGTGTAGTGTTCCCAACATATGAACTGGAGCGGGCACAACATGGGCATTCGACATGATTTTCGTCTTATCCATGTTCATCCTGATTCCCACTCTTTGGAAAGCATTCTTATTGCGTTAAATACACGGTTAATTTTTAAGTATATCTAAATTGAAATGAATGAATCTCTAATAATTCTAATCGAGTATGTACAGTTAAAAGTTTCAATATTTAATAAATGGTCAAGATATTGTTTACGTCCTAGCTCATTCATAGAATTACACGCGCGTATTCAAAAGATACTATCTTGTTTACCTACGTTAATAGCCGCTTGACCGCGAGCCATAATTTGTCGGTTTTTGCCGATGCTCAAAGGTGCCTCAGACTGAGCAGATCGCGCGGTGTGGAGGGACGTAACAACGCTCGCGAGCCAGTGAATTAAAAATGGATAAAGACAGTATTCGCTTAATACAATGGTTACCTACCGTATTGGTTTCTTATATCTATTCTGTGGTTTTGGTACAATTTTTTAATCCAGTTTTCATATCTGTTTTCTTTTTTTTACTATATATTATCCAGACAACATAAACGCCGTAGCAGCTAATAACACGTGGTTTTCCATCGTTATACGGAGAGAAACTGAATGCACAAACCGGCTCACCTTGGCTCGCGAGGCACGCTCGCAACTTTTCAAATTTGCCTCGGGTGTCACGGCTCGCGAGCAGGAAGCCCGAGCGTGGCTCGCGAGCCGTGCTCGGTTGGTCTGGACCCGGCTTAACGAAAAGAATGAATCTACGCACGCATCTTGCTATTTTTGTGAGTTTGCCGATTAATCAAGATTTTTTCCGATATTTTCAAAATATATTTTTTTTACTTTTAACTGCACGTTCATATTCAGAAACGTGGTGTGATATCACCATTTAATTTTTAGAGATATATTTAGATATACATATATACCGGCAACAGTTACAACGCGCAGAGTCACATTATTATAATAAAGGGGATATGTTAAAAATAAAGCGTAAAGCGAGATAGCATGAGAAAACGACGCGTGCGGGAGCGAGACCGATTCGGCAGATTTGGCGCAAAAATAAAAAATCAATTTGTAGTAAATAACTATGCTTCAACACGATTGTGAATAATGATGATACAAATTACTAAAGCAATTTTGACTTGAATACCTAATGCTGTTTCTAAATAATTTCGAGCTTTAGAATTTTGAAGAGGTATTTTCGAAATTAAAATGTATCGAGCCAAAATCACTTACTCGTGTTTCGTGTCTGGAGAAAGATATTTATTTATTTATTTATTAAATTAATAAAGAAATATATATCCTAATTTCAGATCTCTAGAATCTTTTCACGACCTATGATGACATCTAAAGGTCAATACTAGGTAAGTAGGTACTTTTTTCACAAGAAATTTGTCTAATTGAAAGTTGTCCCTTGCCCTACACTCCCTTTAGGGCCTATACAAGAAGCCTTATAAAGCCGAATAAGGTAGATAGGGACCATCAGACTGAACAACTTTTACTATGGGACCAACTCTGAAATCGCGAAAAAAAAATTGATATTTTCGTTATTAATGTTTGTATGAAACAGCTGATATTTTTTTTCGCGATTTCAGAGTTGGTCCCTTAGTAAAAGTTGTTTATTTTAATGGTCCCTATCTACCTTATTCGGCTTTATAAGGCTTTTATAAAACACCTTGTAGATAAATTTCTGTTAGTTGAACGCTTGTTTTGATTGTTAAAAAAAAAGATGCCTATTGCCTGCCCTTCTGATATGCAGCTGAGACAAAGTCAAGTGGTTTAAATTGATGTTGAGAATGCAATAATTACGTTCTATTAGGAGCATAGAATACATTTATGATTAGGAGTAGTTAGGTGCTACGCAGAGAAATTATGTAAGCCATAAGAGCGAGTACGGTACGTACTACTCAGTCGAGCATGTTATGAGTTAAAATATAATTAGAAATATAATATATTTAGAACAAATAATGTGCTTATACATTTCCGTTTTTAATGAATCTGTTAGAAAAGTGTAGTCATTTCAAGCACTTTTATAAAAAAATATTGCTATATTTTTATACCAAATGTACATGTACCAATTAGTATTTTATTAAGGTCAATGAAATCACACTGGCCTGCAAAACTAAGTACTACAGAGGTCTATTTTCATACAAACTAGGTAACTTTGAAGCTTTGGTTCTCCGCCCAGGATTAAGCGGGATGTGATCTGATGATGGTCATCCAGGGAGTGAATGGAGAAGATTCAGATCTCCATACACACCCAATTGATCTTATCAGCATTCTAAGAGCTGTAAGGATTAGAGTTATCAGTTACAGCATTTCCATACATTTTAATGCTATTTTTGTGGTTTTTTAAACATATCCAAACAGCTCTTAGAATGCTGATCAGATCAATTGGGTGTGTATGGGGATCTGAATCTTCTCCATTCACTCCTTGGATGGCTATTATCAGATCACACCACGTTTAATCCTGGGCGGAGAACCAATGCTTCAAAGTTACCTCGTTTGATGAAAATAGACCTCTGTAGTACTTAGTTTTGCAGGCCAGTGTAGTTAAACGAAATCAATATTTTGAACTAGCTGGTCCGACAGACGTCGGTCGTCCTGTCTAAACAGTTTAGTTGGCGTTCACTTTTTTCCTGTCAACTTTTCCATGACCATACCTAAACAAAAATAAAGCATTACGCATATCTATCGTTTGAATCGTCAGTTATGTGGTCATGAGTTCATACTATTTTTTTTTTAATCCGGGAATTATTTAGGTGAAGACCTACATCGGACTATTACGAACATTTTGAAACAAAACCTAGCTAGTGATACGCTTACCAACGAACTGTATTTTAACACGTTTTTATTTTATTTTTATAACATTTTAATCAAAATCATTATCAACTAAGGTATCGCCTCTTAGTCGAGAGGCCTCGGCCAATTTGTCTATCGAAACTATAATTTCTTAATCGATAAGGGCGGCAAGCCAAATAGCCATGCAGCTTTTTATCAATACCAACTGCCGTAATAGGCCGTTTGAAATAGACATTAAATTCGCAAAGCGTGATGTAGTTCTGCATTTTTGGTATGTTGTATGGGTCTGTTAGGGTAGTGTGAATTCAAATTTGCAACTTCGAAAAACCTGTGTAAACTGACAAAATCGAGAAAAATTGGGACTTTTTTCACTATCTGCTCTCCAGGGCTAAAACTATGCATTTTTTGCGAACGCTGTCTTCTACACTTTTAAACTGTATTAAATTACCTGTAATTTGAGCCTAATTGTAGCTCTATTAACTCCATACGAGCTAAGATATTGCAGTTCGAAGATGACCAATTTTCCTCAAAAAATAACATTTTCCGATTTTTCTCACGTATTTCGTAAAATATTGGCAAAACCGCTTGTCTTATGAAGAAAAGTTACCAGAAATATTTTATAGTAAATTTATTTAGCTATTATTAGAGCCTAAAATGAAGTCTGTGAGACATTTTAGTTCACTCACAACCTCAAAAAAGCAAAAAAGGTAAAATGGGTTATGGGCGCTTATGACTCAATGTTTACAGGGTTATTGGAAATTAGACTGGAATCATACAAGGGGTGATCCGTCGGGAACTGTACGTTTTTTCTGGATGAAAGGTACCCTATATCCTTTTCTGTACCCCCGACGACGTCTATGCAAAATTTCATGATGATCGGTTCAGTAGTTAAGAAGTGAAGACGTAACAAACAAACAAACAAACGGACATTAGCATTTATAATATTAAGTAAGGATGTATTTTTAAAATATATCGCCAATATCTCCGTCATAGTTAACCAAATTGTCACCTAATCCATACATGTATAATATAATGTAATGTATGTGTGGAAAACAATTTGTTATTTTTTATAAATTATATTCAATTATTATAATTTATATTCAATTATGGATAATGGATGGATGATTATGAAGTTAGAAAAAAACGGTCTTTACATACTTACATAATTATTAAGTACTATGCTGTGACTTTATATCCGCGTTCTTTATTTCTACAATGGGGAATGTCCGAAAAAAAACAAATTGGCTGTATATTTTATAAGACGCCTTAGTAGTAGAAAAAAGTTTCAGAATTTTCGGTTGTGTAAAAATAAAAAAATAAATAAAATCTCTTCGACTTCACAAATGTACGAAAGTGACAGCAGAATGGACATTATACCTTTGCCACCACCTGCCACAACCACAACATGGTTTTAAAAAAATCAACACAAAATGTCTTTTTTTTATTTTTTATAAATTATATTCAATTATAGAGTTGGATAATGGATGGATGATTATGAAGTTAGAAAAAAACGGTCTTTACATACTTACATAATTATTAAGTACTATGCTGTGACTTTATATCCGCGTCAATAGACCATTGTGATAGGATGCATAATATGTAAGTACCTAATACATAAACCTCTATCATAATGGCTTTAGTTGAAGAAACACTTACCTCTAGTAAAAAATACGCTGACCATAAAGCAGAAGGCTAGAGATGCGATCACAAACAGCACCATAAAGAATAGAAGCACCGACCAGTGAGTGAACGATAGCACCGAGTACCGGTCCCCCGCCGCAGTCGAATTGAATGGAACCTAAAATATAAACAAGCCACATTATTAAAAAAAAAACAAGCTTTTATTTCTAACACGTAAGTAAAAATTTACTTTTTTTAAATTTAAGACTTTAAATAGCTATAAATTCCATTTTTTTACATTATTGACCTATATTTTGACTTGATTAGGTACCAGAAACATTGAAATGGAAACGAGTTACCTAACTATCTACTTCGAATGAACTACACTCGAAGTCAGAAAAATCACACCTCTTCGAAAATAAGTTTAGACTTGGCCACCTGTTTTTGCTAGGTAACGTTTTATTGTGTAAATGTTGATATCTAATCCAAGTACATTTAATGAGCTTTCAATTAATAATTGTTTGATTTAATTAATTAATTTAAAGTGTTAACATAACAGTTACCATAATTAAACGCTTAAAGCGTTATTAGCCATAAAAGAGAAATAAAAGGGGTCAATTCAGGAAATGCGGGTAAATTCGCTATCGAGATGATGGAGAAAACACACTTCAACAGTTCAATCAAAAAAAGGAATAGGTAACCAAGATGGATACTATTGCCGATGAAGTTGCTCAAATATTGCAAAAAAATTAGGCAATGTAATTTTGCTTGGAAACTGAATCTCAGCAATTTATTTCTTTTGACGAGTATCCCAACGGTTCCTAAAACTGATGGTTATGTCCGAAGGGGAAGAAGTACATTTAACAACACTTACCATAGAATTAGATAGGATTAAATAACATTGAAGAAATTTTTAAAAAGGTCAGATTTTTCTGACGCTGTGTGTATATCAATAAAACAGAAAATACACAGTTAAATTATTTATTGGCTTGAAGCAAGAATCTTATAATCATTAAGATTCTTGGCTTAAAGCTTACAATGACATCTTGTTAACATTTTGATAACTACTAGATAACCATAGACTTATTATTAGATAACTAGATATTTTGGTAAGGTTCCTACTAATGTGACATCTACCTACGCTTTAATTTTGAAACTTTTGACTGTCATAAAGATTTGATTACAGACGGACGGATACCGGACAGGTGAAACTAAATAAAAGCTTGTAATAAAAGAAGCTTTAGATAAAGCGAAATTATATGAAACAAGGTTGTTTTAGCTGTTCGAGATTCTGTGGGATATTGGCACACTGAATTCATGAATGAATGACTGAAAGAATTAGATTAAGTAGTTAGTGAATAGCCGATTACAGTTCGTGTAACAAAAGTTGAATAAGACATTGTTTTTTTGCATAACATTTGATTATCGTAGTTCTCTAAAACTATATGTGTGCTAGTGTCAACTTACCTTAAATAATATCACCATAAGGATAACAGATATCAATAGAAAAGAGAACTGCTTGATAAACCACGCCAACCAGTGAAGCCACGAAGGCAAACCCATGATAGTCATCGTTTCCTAAAAAAACATTGATATTAAAACGATTTTGTAGTTCCTTTCCTTCAAAAGGGTTTTCAAATAATTAACATAACTTTTTACCTTTAACTGTAACTCTTTTTCAGCAGTAACAACTCTGACAGTATTGACGAAAGTGTACGCAAAGCAGAGCATAATTATCATAGAGATGAACCTTTCGAGGGCTATCAGCAAGTCGTCGTCTCTGTAAGCTATCTGTGGAAAGCGCTGAAGGTAGACCTTCGTGTTCAGAGGTTTGCCAGATTTCTGCTTTATTAGCTCCTTCGATATGGCATGTTGTACTGCCAGAAACATTTCGGGAGAGTACCCTAAAAAAATAACGGAATGCAAATGCAGGTCATAAAGTCAGTCTCTCTCTAATCAGAACAATACAACAATAAAGTGTTTTTTTTTTACTAAAATTGTTAAAGAATGCTAATTGTTATATTGATACGTAACTCCTATTGACATAACGGGTGTAACAAGACCTTCATCGAAGCCGAAGTCCACGTATTCCGCCCATCATCAGGATCATTTTTGTCTTTTAGACTATACCTGGGAAACCAATAGCTACGAAGTTACTGAAGGTCAAAGTAAAAAAAACATTTCAATCTTTATGTGAAATCTTATTTTATTTGTTATTGCCTACTTTTTGTCCGTTGAAACATTATTTAAATTTTAAGTATTTCGTAACAAACAATGGCTTCAAAACGTCGTCACTCGATGTATCTCATGAGCACACACGTAAACGCTGCTTTTCAACTCGGCCGCACGCAGCTGTGTAACATACACTCGCAGGCGCAGCCTGTTGTACGCGTTACATTGCGTGGTAAAGTATGCAATTATTTTTACTCACTTATGCTCTGAAATATTATCATTCCATTTGAAAAAAGAATGCGGGGCGTTCAACATTTCCACGGGGGTCTGGTTCATCACATTCTAAATTTGAAATTCAGTGCGGAAATGAAATTCAATACTAGTAAATGTTCCAAATACAAATCAGTAGAACTTATCAGCTAGCTTTCTTTTTATGAAACTTTATGGTTGCATGACCGGTCAGTAAACATGGACAAGCGAACCAATTTAAATATCACATTTTTACAAAGAAAATTGTATTTCCTCGCATTTCGTGAGTAAAGTATTATACAAACCTTGTACTGGAAGCTACTTGCATTGCCTCGAATGATTAAAGCCCTCGCCTGCGGCTCGGGCTTCAAACCATCCTCGACAATGCAATCCCTAGCTTCCCGTTCTCGGATGTAATGTACTATTACTCACTTATGATCTGAAATGTTATCATTCCATTTGAAAAAAGAATGCGGGGCGTTCAACATTTCCGTGGGGGTCTGGTTCATCACATTCTAAATTTGAAATTCAGTGCGGAAATGAAATTCAATACTTACTTCCTCGAATGATTAAAGCCCTCGCCTGCGGCTCGGGCTTCAAACCATCCTCGACAATGCAATCGCTAGCTTCCCGTTCTCGGATGTAATGTACTATTAACACCAAAAATCAAAATCGTTTCCCAGCAATAATTTTGAACAGAAATGGTCCTGATGATGGGCAGAATACGTAGACCTCGGCTTCGTTGAAGATCTTGTTACACCCGGTATTATTTACAAATGTTTCAGTATAGGTACTTATCGCATAAATCTAATTAGTTTATAAAATTAGGTAGGTATTCTATTAGAATTTTGTATTATACAAAATTGAGAGCAGAAAAGGACCCACTGGAAATAACTAAACTAAACCAACAAAACAGCCTTTCTATTGTCTAATTTCAAAATCTATCGCAATCGCTTTCATGATTTAATACATTAATGCTTCTCTTTGGTACTAATAAAAACTTACCATAGAAATGCAGCAATGTCTCACATCCATCTGTCAAATGAAAGCGATTACGATAGATTTTTAAATTAGACAATTAGCTCCCAATTACAATTAAATTGTAATAAGGGTGGGTGGATGAATCTTCGGGCGTTTGGAACGCCGTGATTCTCCTCAACATATTTTTACAATTTTAGTGTTTTAGAGTAAAAAATTCTGTCCCCGTGTGCTGTGCAGTGACGAAAATAGGTCACAGACGAGTAGCGTTTAGCAGCATTAATTTTTTGCAACCTATCAATTATCATGTCAATTTTATGTCGACGAGAATGATGACGTTCAAAACGCCCGTAGATTCCTACCTACCAATAACGATGCGGTTCTCAGAAGCTCCGTAAACGTGTACGTGACGTAATGAAATGACAAGGCATTTATTATACCTCCATGCCGGCACCTTATTTTGACTTCCGTTACCATAACTTCATTAGACAAATAACTTTTCGATCGATTCAAATGTTACATGTAGATTTGTTTTTAGCAGAGTATAGTTTTAAAATATAGATTTTACAAGTATAATCTAACACAAAAAAGAATCATCTCAATAATTCTTTATTTCTACAATGGGGAATGTCCGAAAAAAATCAAATTGTCTGTATATTTAATAAGATGCCTTAGTAATAGAAAAAAGTTTCAGAATTTTCGGTTGTGTAAAAATAAAAAAATAAATAAAGTCTCTTCGACTTCACAAATGTACGAAAGTGACAGCAGAATGGAGATTATACCTTTGCCACCACCTGCCACAACCACAACATGGTATTAAAAAAAACTTACAACACAAAATGTATTTTTTTAATAGGTACTTGTTGTGGTTGTGGCAGGTGGTGGCAAAGGTATATTCCCCATTCTGCTGATACGCTGATAGGTACTGTACTTTCGTACATTTGTGAAGTCAAAGAGATTTTAATTTTGAAACTTTTTTCTATTACCTACTGAGGAATCTTATTCCTACATAAAAAAGTATTCAGCCTATTTGATTTTTTTCCGACATTCCCTATTCGAGCCGGTCTGATATATTCATTCTACGTAAAATGAATGACACGGTTTTACGAAGTCGAACTTGTTTTATAAATACATACACAAGTTCAACTAATTAGGCTTTCGGATTTAAAAATTAGCTACTAATCGCATTTCCACTAACTTAACGTCTGCTAAGCATCGTATATTAAAGCCTTTAATAACGTTTAATTATGACGTAAGCATGCCATCTGTTATGTTCATGATATCCAATTATCCACTTACCTGGGGTTTTCCCACCATACATATCATCGGCGTCTCGAGGGCCGGGCCTCGGAAACAGCGGAAAAAGTAAATTGGTCCGCCAGCTCGCCCGTAAAGGATGTTCTAGCATGGGTGTCCTCATAACAGCTGGGAATCTTAGGGTTACTTTTACATCGTCAGGCCATTTCGTCGCATCTGAAATTTTGACAGGTCGTCATTGTTGCTAGCCGAGTTGCGTACGTATGTTTTACGTAAGTAAGTGTCTTTCATTATGTTAAACAATACCGCAGTTATTTAAAGCGACAAAATATTAGAATATTAAGTATGTACTTATGGTTTCGTCTTTTTTTGTAATTCGTTAGATCAGCGGTTCCCGAATAGGGTTCCGTGATAGGCTCTCAGGGGTTCCGCGAAAATTCAAGAGTTTAGGTATAAATTCAAGATAGGTATACCTAACTAAATAAATGTTTTATATCATAAAAGTCAAACTATACTTATAAGATGTGAATACTGAGCCAAATATTTAAGAGCATAAAGGATAACAAGTTAAATGCCTTATTTTGCGTTGTATCTCGCGCTTTAAGCATACCGCCTTCAAATGCTTATGTTAAGCGAGGTTTTTCTCTTATGACGCTTAAATGTCCTAATGTCAGAAATCGTTGCTCTAAGCAGAATTGCAAAAGACATGTCTTGATCGGAAATCATAAGTAAATATAAAAATGATGCGGAATTAATGAGAGAGGCTCGTAGCAATACAAAATATGCATGGAAATTTTTCTTTTTATTCCAAATTCCAAAAATTTTTCGCCCCCTTATCCTGTTTTCTGTTCCTAAAAGTGGCAACCCTGATTAATTAATTTTTTACTTGAGCTGGGGTCCCGCCCAAAAACAGTGAGCCAAAAAGGGTTCCGTAGCTAAAAGAATTCGGGAACCGCTGCGTTAGATTATCTGTAATTTGAATAAAGACAGAGAAGCCCGATTACTGATTGTTCAATTTCATTGAGAAATAAAAAAAACTCAGTCCAGCCTAGTGACTTATATATTCTAGCGTATTCAGCCCTAAGTCGAAAAAATATATATAGACATCAAACGAGTTATCACAGCTTCATCCTGCTTGCCGCAGGCAATGGTAGTCTATCACAAACTTAACGTAAGTAGGTATTAACTTAACTATTCCCACGAATCTAGGAAAAATGCTTTCAAGCATTGACCGATACAGTTTTCGTAGCTGTAAAATAATTACTCATTACAAAGACAATAATTACATAATCATTCTTACGTTAAAATAATATTTAAGTAGGCAGGCACGCACCTAATTCGACCACACGTGACGTTTCTTGACCTAGTTCCCTAGCTTTAGTTAGTCTCTGTTTAGTTATAATCGGCTCAATTTCCAGAAATTAAGGTTACGCCGGGTAATCAGGCAAAGCTAATGGGATTTTTTGGATCATTTCACTTTACAATAGTCATGAATGACTGCGACAGTAAAATGTTAAGCATTGGCAATCATAATTACACTTTTACGGTTTTTATACAGGTACGTAAAGAAAAATCAACAGTTTTATAATATATTTAAAATATATAAAATTTATATATTCGGGGACCATTCCTGTTAGAATAGATATATTTAAAAAAAATATCACAGCTATCTTTTGTCACGCTATCTCATTATGAAAACGGTAAAAGACTTTACAAGATTCAGGCGGAAAAGGTTACCAGATGACATACCTATAAAATCCTGACTAAAAGACTGAATTCTGCTAAAATGTCCTGACATTATGCTAAATTTTAGTTGTGTTGATTACTTACTGTAAATGTCATTCGTTGATTGATTGTTACCAAAGAAAAGAAAAACAAAGAAAGCCTAATGTGCTAAATTCCAATTCCAAGGTTAGTTTTAATATAAAAATCCTGACATTTTCCTACAACCCTGACGTCTGATAACCCTAGGAGAAAACCACTTAGTTTTGAGTCGGCAATCAAGTACTTTGTTTTATATTATTATGCATTTACGGATGATCTCGAGATAATAAATTTTTGGTCACCCATCCCATGACCGACCCTTCCGAAGGTTGCTTAACCTCCATAATCGCTGGGCCAGGCGCTAAACCACTGCGCCATCGAGCTCCCCAATCAATATTATTACGGTGGGAAAGCACTTGAGATTCAGAAGCATTAAACCGGTTCAAAACTGATGACCATGTCCAGTACTACGAGCTTGTGCTGCGAATCGTCCGCCGCCGCGCCGATTTTTAAAAGGAGCTGATTTTTTTTCGTTTCGCATTCCCGATAAAGATTTTTGGTAGCAGATGCAGCTGCTGTATTACTATTTAATTCGTGTAAAAAATTCACTGAAAGTAATATCGGCGAGATCAGCTTCCCATATATTTTTTTTTATCGGAGTTGAACAAATATCAGCTCTTGCTACTAATCTGAGTTCAGGCTAGAAGAAATAAAAAACCCATCGTGAGTTCACAAGGTATTCGACTTTTCTGAACGAGGTCAGTTAGTGAGTGACTAGTGGGCAACTGGGTACAAAGATTGTGTTTACTGTAACTTTTCAAAGTTTTATGACACTCATATTAATAATAATAATAATAGCATCTCGGGTCAGGATGGCTCTTGTAGCCAATAGGTGGAGGTGCGACTGGCAGATGAGATTGACGAACGTCGTGCGATTTTTATGACTGTTTAGATCTGGAGCTCATTGAACTCATGCAGACAGGCGAAACTCGCACTACCGCGCGTGGACGCCTGTTTATCCAGGGCTCTGTTACAACTGTGTAGACCGCAACTCCGCCTGGTAATAAGTGCTACTGGTCATGGACAATTTAACAGACATCTTTTTCATTTAGGTGTCACGGACAGTCCCCTATGCAGAGGCTAGGAAGAAGAAACAGCGCTAGAATGCAGCGAGGTGGCCCTCTACCGGGCGAGGTACCTTCGGCTCCCCTGGGCAGCGTCCAGGGACCAATCGAAAATGTAAAATCGCTTGGAGGGTTCTTGGCTGAGCTGGGCTGGCTGGAGTGATCCGGCCGCACACCCTCCAGACGCAAAATAGGCGCAATAGACGTTGAGTTGCAGAAACCGCCCATATTGCTAAGAAGAAGATGATGGTCTGGTCCATGATTAAGCTTACAAATTAGCGCCCGCTCACATTATGTCGTTGGTGGTGTGGCTGTGTTATGGATCTGTTAATTTCCAATTCCACTTTAAATAAAAGTGGTTGCCAACGCATTTGTTTTTTAGGGTTCCGTACCCAAAGGGTAAAAACGGGATCCTATTACTAAGACTCCGCTGTCCGTCTGTCTGTCTGTTGAAATTTTCACAGATGATGTATTTCTGTTGCCGCTATAACAACAAATACTAAAAATAGAATAAAATTAATATTTTAGGCAGGCTCATATACAACAAACATGTTTTTTGCCATTTTTGCTCAATATTAATAATGACAACGGGTAGATCGTTAAAATTTTCACAGATGATGTATTTTTGTTGCCGGTAAAACAAAAAATACTAAAAACAAAATAAAATAAATATTTAAGGGGGGCTCCCATATAACAAATGTGACTTTTTGCAGTTTTTTGGTACGGAACCCTACGTGCGCGAGTCTGACTCGCACTTGGCCAGTTTTTTTTCTGTCATCCATATCCAATGATTAGTGTTCTGATAGTGGTTTAACTTTCGCAATTGATCGGCGAATGTAGGTACTAACTACGTGTTTGGAGCAGACTGTGGGCTCCTACCTTTTGTAATTTGGATCCTTACCACCTAGCTACCTATGTTTCCAGATTATACGTAAAACTTTTATAAATAAAGCAATGCCTAAGAAAATTATTTGAAAGTACTATAAAATAAATACACTCACTAGCCATATTGTCCTCATACTGGATTCCCACTAGAATATGATTCATGACATTTGGTTGTGTAAGAGCTGTTTCCATTTTTAGTGCATTTTTGTAACCTTTTGGTTGTGGCAACATTCTTGTGTCAAAGAATAAAGCTAGAATTCCATCCAGATTATCCAGCGCCACTGTAGCCATTGCATCTTCAGTAACTTTCCTGGTTAGAGGATTTTCAGGTGAAAATGCTAAAGTACCTTCTCTTTTAGCTGTAGTAAGATTTCCTCTAAAATTAAAAACATTAATTATAATTTCATTTTCAATAAAATTGTTTTCTTCAGTAAATTACTTTTTTACTTACAAAGTTTTGCCACTAATGTTGAAATATGTTGGAAAAAATGGTGGATATGATACATCTGGTTTAGATTGAGGATCTACTAGACATCTTACTAAAATAAGGAATAAAGAAAATATCACAGGTGATGCTATTTCAAATAAGGTTTGCCATTTATGCCTTCTTTGAAGAAGAAAATTTTTCCAAATAAGGAGTTTCAACTTTTGATATCCAGACATGTTGAGAGTCCTAAAAAATACAAAACTGTTAAAAAATACATAGTGGTAAGAATATTTTAACTAAAATCATGTTTAATACCTACCTACTCAATTAAATTATGCAAATATTTTCAAAGTAAGTACATAATTATGTCCGAATAAATAAGATATAAAAGAAGAAGAATAAATGGAATATAGAAAAGTATGTATGATCACGATCACATATTTCTTTAGCAACAAATCAATCAATAGACATAAATTAATGTAAAATTCTAATTTTTATGCACAATAACTTTGTTAAGTGTTTAAATTCACAAGACTACAATGTAGGTATTAACGACCAAAACAATTCAAGGCCAACAAACATTTTGACTGAAGCTTTTATTAATGAATGTAAAGGCTTGAAAACATCCTACATAAGTCGCGAAATACTAAGAATTAACAATAGTACCTTTATGAAATATTAATTTGAATTTATTTGGAATACCTAACTCATTTTTAAATAATATTCAATTGATTTCATGTACCAATGCAAACAAAAATAGATTGCAATTGCAGCGCGCAATTTATTGATTGCTGGTTCTGCAAACTGCAGATTTTAAGTTAGCTCTTTAATATTATTAAGCATTAATATTTTTTAACGAAATTATGTATATTACACCGGGCTGGCACACCCTGGACGGAAAATCTTCTATTTTAATTTATAACATTTAATACTTACAATTTAGACTTAGACCATATTTTAAAGAAAAAAGTGTGAACAGAATCTCCGATTAATTACGCTCAGATGTAGAATCGAGTGATACTTCAAATTCTTATAAAAGCATCTTTAAAAACGATATCACACAAAACACACAACACCCCGTTCCGCAGAACTTGAATCCAGGGGGGGGACACTCTTGACACTCCTATACTAAGTGACATTATTGTAAAGGAAGTGCCTTCATCTCTCATCGGCGAAGATCATTACTTCATACAATTTTTTTTTTATAAGAACTCCCTCAACGTTCAAGCAATGCTTGACAAGCACGTAAATGCTTGTCAAGCAGTTTATGGTTTGGGAATAGACAATGATTTTCTAATAGTCATTAGCGAGAGTACATTCATAAAGGTAGGTATACTCTTTTTATCAAAAACAAAATTTAATTGTCAGAATTTTCCTTTAGCAATATCACAAAAATCGTTTTCTGTGTTTATTTCGCACGTTTACTTATTTCAGTTGCTCGATTCCACCGTTTCCCAACAAAAGAATAAGGGCCCGGATAGTTTTAAAGATTGGGTAGAGATTGTTGGTGAAAATGTGTTGACAAGTTAAAAGAATGGGGTCTGCTCTGCAACCAGCACCTTCGCCAGCAGGATAAGGCCTGTAGGCGTAGTACCTTCCCTTCACTTACCGGCAATTCATCGTGTAAGTTTTTTATGTAGGTACTAGGTAGGTACCATAGTAGAATCAAATTACTACGTCCTTGATTTAGGGTGCGTTTCCACTGAAGCAACATCACGTAAATTTTTTTGGGGTTGGCTTTAAAAATGGGGCACTTAATTTTGAAATTGAAATAGGTATATATAACTTTGTAGTGTTTCGTAAGGCCTTTCAAATGATACTATAACCCCGGCGCGGAAATTTGTATTTTTTTGTGTTTATGAAAATATATTTTTTTATGTTATATTTTTTTCAGGCAACCAGACCCATCCCAGTTCCAGACCCATTTCAATTCCAACCCATCCCACTTCGTCTTCATATACCAGAAATATCATGTAAGTTTTGTTTACGCATATTAAGGGTAGATATTTCTCAAAATAATTGTACCGTTACGTGCAGGTAAAACGCAGTTACTTTACGCACACGTTTTGTTATGAACATCGCTCCTCTAGAATTACAAAGACGTAACTGCAAACATCATGCATAATGCCCTCATTATGCATCAATTTTATAAGCTACAATATTTTTAATAATAAAATAACAAACATTTTTTTTTCAGATCACAGCCCACCCCCATCCCACTCTGTTGTCATCCTGATACAGGTGCAGTACGAGCATCGAGCAGTTTAGTTGTGGCAACCGCAAATGATGAAAATTAATTTTTTTTTTTATAAAAAACAAGTATCATTACTTGTGTCAATTCCGGGACTCTTTGGCTCCATAATCGTTTTATAGACTTAAAGTAAGGGTGTAAGTAAAATGATTGTATTATATCTCGTAATAATATATAGGACTTCGTATAGGTGTCAGTTAAATTATTTTGGTTCGACCGTGCACCATCCTTCCTGTTTTTCTATGAAATTAATAAAAAATAAATAAAATTATTCGTAAATAAGCAATTAATGCTTCCATTAATTGCTTATTTACGAATAATTTTACTGGAATGGTTTTAATATTCAGTTATCAATTACTGGCTGCGCAACATGTTTTGATGAAAATGTATTTTCATTAAAACTGCTAGCTATACTTATTAAAGTGTTAGTGATGTGTTCTTTAATAGGTTACATTTAACAAGATTATGTTATACTTACCTGGGAAAAATTGATGGCTGTGGCGAGGGGTGAAATTATGGCGAAGGTAAGCCGTTCAACAAAAGTGTTATGATCTGCATAGTGGATCGGTAGGGTGGGATTTCTAAAAGTAAGCCAATGGGAATCGTCTTGTATGGACCCTTCGCCACTGGCTGTAGGTACATTAGTATACCTAATACTACTAGGTAGGTATACTAATGTACTACACAAACACGGTCAGGGTACTTACTACGCTAGTAGGCACCCTGACCGTGTTTGTGAATGAATAAATATTAAGAAATAAGAATATGAACAATTTTGAATAAAATTATCCCTAGGCATAAACTGAGAGGAATAAATAAAAACATAATGACTCTTTCATTTAATTGTTTAATTTTGTGTCCTTTTCTTTTCTCCCTTTTGTAATTATGTTTTTAACTGTTTTGTTCTAGTTATCTCTTATAACATTTGAAACGTTTGTTCTCATGTGTTAGTTATTTTCTTCGGAAAAAATACTAATACTAGTGAACACGGCGTTAAGAATGTTATAAAAGATAATTAGAACAAAGCCGTAGGTAGGATTGCTATATTAGGTACTAAAAAAAAAAAAACAAACTAACAAGAAAATCGCCGATCAGAGATGGCGCTTCAAAATGAGTAAGTTTTAAAATCGCCAGAGGGCTCTCTACCCCTATTTTTTTTTATCTTACTCTATGCTTGAATCACTGACCAAAGAGTAAAATAATATATTGGCTGACAGACTGGACAGACACATGACATGACAGAACAAGTATGAGCTATATTCCGAATCACGATAAAATCGATGTCAGCGCGCTAAAATGCGTTCCGAGTCAGTGATTTTGTATGGGTTTGACAGATAACGTGAGCGCTGACATCGATTTTATCGTGATTCGGCGGGCTGATTATCTAATTAGAAACCGCCTAGCGACCGGTCGCAGTTCACAGATGAACGTAATACATTGCTACTTTTCTTTGGGGTACAAAAAAACATACCAAAGAAAAATAGCAATGGATGTCAAATGCAACCGGTCGCTAAATAGTTTCTTTTTAGATAATCAGGGTGCGGAATATAGCCATACTCAGGTGACAGACATGACAAGCAGGGTTGCCAATGCCCACGGTCTGGATTACCCAAAAACCTGACTGAAAATCCCAAAATTTGGGGAAAACAAAATCAAAATTCTCCACATTTTCCCCACAAATTTTCATTAACGAAATAAAAGTACTGTGCATATACATTAAACATATAATTACAAAATCTTCTTCTGATAACCCAAAAAAAAAAGTAGATAAAAATCGTTAAATAACACATTTTAATAATTTTAATCAACTTTTGTAGTTCTTGTTGTAAGTTTTTTTACAAGTTTTGATTTTTCCGATAAACGAAATCACTAATTGGGTGAAAACATATTAGTCAGGTAAAAAAAAAAATTAACGTGTTTTCATATTAAGCTAATTTGTGGAATAATTATTTTCATAAGGAAAATGCTTGTTTTTTAAAAGTTAACGTGTTTTCATAAGCGGATTTGTGGAATAATTATTTTCATATGGAAAATGCTTGTTTTTAAAAAGTAAAAGACTTATAAACAGTTAGTAGGGCACTGATGGTCATGAATGTTGCCATAAAATAAACTCTAAAAACCTTCCTATCTACTGGATTAGCTGAAGCCACGTTAAACTTGATCTAAATAAACATGATTTAGAAATACTTCTAACTACTTTTATTATTTCCAAGTTCAGTTCTAGTGTAAAAATCTAAAAACCCTAATTCCCCGCGTTTTCCCCACATTGACGCTCTCCCCACAAATTACCCAATCGGACTGAAAATCCCCGCATATTGGGGAATTCCCCACAGATTGGCAACGCTGATGACAAGGGCCGCGTTCCGAATCACGCTCACAGCGCAGTGAGCGCGAATCCGACCAAATTAAAAAGTCACAAAATATTACACAAATAGGGTATTTGTGTATGTCGGCTTCTCATTAGCGTATAGTTGGCAGACTCACCATGGAATTAGAAGGTTTTGACTAGGTCAAAAAATTGTTAATAAATAGTGATAAATAGTGAACTACAGCATATAAATAGTGATACTATGATTCAAAAGATATTTGAGTATCTTGGTGAGGCTGCAAACTTGACGTCAAGTTGGCAGACACCTTAAGAAATACAGTTCGTATCATTATGATTTATATGCCAAAAAATTGTTAGAAAATAGTGAATCGTATACGCAAAATTTCAATAACATTGCTTCAATACAAGCCGAGATATTACGGTCTCTAAGTGGGCTGCCAACTTGACGTTTCAGGCAATAGCGATTCCAGAGAAACGGGTACAAGTTTTAAACAAATAAATATATCAAAAAATTGTTAGTGAAATGGGGAGGCGAAGGCAAAGTGAATTACAGATGGCGCTTCATTCTTTGGAACAATTGTCAGTTTGAGCTTATATTGTCTTGACTGTGTATTACGTGATTTTACTTTCTTAGATTGTATTTTTTTCGGTTTTGCGGACAAACAATGTATTATATGCTAACTTTAGCTCATATAAAAGAAGAATTACGGAAAAGAAAAGCCAAAACAACAGGCAAGAAAGTTTATAGCAACTTACAAAAAATTGCTAACAAGCATTACATTTCTTTAGATTTCGTGTAAGATTTACAAGTAATCTTTTTATTTCAGATTAGAAGCATATGATTTAAATTTTAACAAAGCAACTGAGTGTGAATTTCCGTGTTTATAGTTGCCTGATGATGCCTTCTGTGCAATAGTAATTTCAGGTTTCTGTACTGGAATTTCTGTACCATCCAAAATTACACGAACCGTTTTATCATATTTATTTTATTATTCTAAGTTTCTTGAATGACTCTGGCATATAAAATTCTATTAATTCTCTGTTTGGCCCCAATATTGGGCTTATTCCATATTTGATATACCTATAAAATTCATCCAAGTTATAAATATGCTAGAAACTGCTGAGGTTGAAATATTAAAGAACAAAGCTGTTATAATTCAAATGTTGTTTTATTTTGGCGAAGCTTCATCAAATTCATGAAACATTCCTTTTGATTTATAATGTTTCTCAGGCTCAGCAAAGGAGAAAATCGAGGGAAAAGCATCTTTTTTTTGATATTTTTTTGCCCAATATTTTTTTTGTTACTGGGAAATCGATGAACTCCAATAATTTACAAGTTACATGCATAACAATGCGGAATTTTCTCAGTATAAAATTAAAAAGTGCAATACTCCAAGAGATTCCCATATGTTTTGACACTTTCTTTGAGGCGGCCCGGTACCAAGACCAGACGCCACCTATCGGGATAAAATTGCGCTTTTCCTCCCCATTGTGATTCCTACGATATAAATAAAACAAGAATTCTTCATTGCTATTTTCTAAAAATCGAATGTTAACTTTTACATAATACTCTGAATAGGATGTCGATCAATATTGAACTTTGCTCCACAGTAATAAGGTTCCAACTTTATTGCAATCGTGAGGTGAGTACTATCAAGCAAAAAAGTGAGATTTATATTTTTAGCCATGTCCTCCAAGTATTATTACACTTGTTTTATTAATTAAGTGTTGGTATCAAACAATAACGATATTCATTAATAACAATCATAGCAATAGCGCCATCTCTCGGAAAAGATTGTCAATTTCTCAGTTATAATTTAACGTTAGGTACCTATTTATGTATGAGTTAGAATAAAGATATTATTATTATTATCTGGTGAGATTTATAGTAAAACTAGCGGCCACCCGCGACTTCGTCTGCGTGGAAAGAGTTTTTGCTATGCCTCGGAAACTATACTCTTTTTCGGGATGAAAGGTACCCTATGTCCTTCTCTGTACCACTGACAACGTGTATGCAAAATTTCATGATGATCGGTTCAGTAGTTAAGACGTGAAGGCGTAACAAACAAACAAACAAACGGACTTTCGCATTTATAATATTATATTAGTAAGGATGAGTATCAGTTGGTATGTGAGTAGGTAGGAAGTAATATAAGTAGAAATTATTAATAGTTTCTCCTGAATTAATAATATTGAATTAAGAGTAGGGTATTGACCACAGCCTACTAAAGAGTAGTCTTTATACAGTCGATCATCGCCTTTATTGTTGGCGCAAAAGCCACCGTTCGTAAAAATAGACAGTTGACGCAACGAATAAAAGTGGTTGGCACGCTATGATTTGCCTTTTTGAATTTCAAAAATAAATAAGTAAAATAATACCTAATACATATATAGGCACCTAACTTTAAATTATAACTGAGAAATTGACAATCTTTTCCGAGAGATGGCGCTATTGTAATGAATATTATTGTTATTAATGAATATCGTTATTGTTTGATACCAACATTTAATTAATAAAACAAGTGTAATAATAATTCGAGGATATGGCTAAAAATATAAATCTCACTTTTTTGCTTGATAGTACTCACCTCATGATTGCAATAAAGTTAGAACCTTATTCCTGTAGAGCAAAGTTCAATATTGATCGACATCCTATTCAGAGTATTATGTAAAAGTTAACATTCGATTTTTAGAAAATAGCAATGAAGAACTCTTGTTTTATTTATATCGTAGGAATCACAATTTCACTAACAATTTTTTGATATATTTATTTGTTTAAAACTTGTACCCGTTTCTCTGGAATAGCTATTGCCTGGAACGTCAAGTTGGCAGCCCACTTAGGGACCGTAATATCTCGGCTTGTATTGAAGCAATGTTATTGGAATTTTGCGTATACGATTCACTATTTTCTAACAATTTTTTGGCATTTAAATCATAATGATACGAACTGTATTTCTTAAGGTGTCTGCCAACTTGACGTCAAGTTTGCAGCCTCACCAAGATACTCAAATATCTTTTGAATCATAGTATCACTATTTATATGCTATAGTTCACTATTTATCACTATTTATTAACAATTTTTTGACCTAGTCAAAACCTTCTAATTCCATGGTGAGTCTGCCAACTATACGCTAATGGCTTCTCGCCAGGGTTTATTAACTTTTGTGGGTCCATGATAAAAAGACAGACTTATAGGTAAACAAACTTTAGGCACTTTAATTTTAAAGAAAAACTGGAATACAAAAATGACACTTCGTTCAGTTCTGTTGTCATATCTCAAGATGGCGATCTATCCTTTTGGTAGGTACTAACTAAAGCACTCAAAACAAAACAATTAACTTTCATTGTGGTTTATAAAATGTAACAATAAAACTAAACTTAATTAGATATTCAGACATTATTTGGCAAATATTCTTATAATGAATTAACTTATTATTTACATTTTTAAGCTTAATAAAGCTCTGCTCTACTTAAGTTATAGGTATGATTGCTTACTAATTAAATAAAATAAGAAGTTAAATGCATACAATTGACGATAATTGTAACTTAAAATTATCTAATTAATTTATTACATATAATAACATTTAAATCGTGTAACTTAAACAATGTTTTTGAATCGTCATATTATTTTAATTAATATTTTAGTGACTACATCAACCTACTAGATGGCGCTAAGTGTTTGTTAGCTGAGAACAGAACTTTGAATTAATTAGGCTTAATTCACAATAAATGGATATAATGAATTAACTGGTCTCTAAAATTTTCTAATTAGAATTATTTTAATAAAATAAATTAACTGCGCCCATATGTACCTACCTAATTTAATGGATTATACGCTAACAGCGCTGTAGGCGTGATTTGGAACGCGGCGAAGACAATCTGACATTGACATGAATGACAATGACAATTTCATTTTTTTGTTGATTTGTCAATTTTTGATGACGACGGACGTTGACCACAGATCAATAAGGCCGCGTTCCGATTCACGCCAACAGTGCTCACAGCGTGTGATGTCATTGTACACCGGTCCAAATCATTAGCAGAGTTTTTGGCGCCATTTTGTCTTGTTCAGTTTGGTGTCTATTTTAATTATTTGCAAATTGACTCATAGTGGATATTTGGCCGATTGCACTAAACTTAAGGATCGCCTAAGTCTTTTCCTAACTACAACATGACCAAATTAAAACAGTTGTCATAAACTTAGCCGTCATGTAGCTGTCATTTGCTAAGTTAACTTGGTCGAGTTGTGGATAAGAAAAGACTTAGGCGATTCTTAAGTTTAGTGCTTTTACGCGATTGTGTCTTAAAATTGGTGCAGTTTTGTGGTACAAGTGTCTACGCAACTGAACAATATGTGGGATAATGGGGAATGTCCGAAAAAAATCAAATTGGCTGAATATTTTTCTATAGGTAGGAATAAGGTCCCTCAGTAATAGAAAAAAGTTTCAGAATTTTCGGTTGGGTAAAAAAGTTTTTAAAAGTCAAAGTCTCTTCGACTTCACAAATGTATCAAAGTAACAGCAGAATGGAGATTATACCTTTGCCGCTAACTGCCACAAACACAACAAGTATTTAAAAAAAAAAGTTTTGACATTTTGTCTTGAAACTTTTTTTTAATACCATGTTGTGGTTGTGGCAGGTGTTGGCAAAGGTACAATCTCCATTCTGCTGTTACTTTCATACATTTGTGAAGTCGAAGAGACTTTGATTTTTTGAAATTTTTTCACGATACCAAAAATTATGAAAATTTATTCTATTACTAAGGGACCTTATTCCTACCTATAGAAAAATATTCAGCCAATTTGATTTTTTTCGGACATTCCCCATTGAAATAGGCGCGATCTTGGTTGTGTGAAGCTGAGACTTTTATTGTAGTGGTGGCTATGTCGCTCGGCAGAATTTACTGTGAACAACTGTCTTGATATACTTGGTGCCAAATGCTCCAAGAAGCATTGGAATGCGATGCACCCGCATTCTAATGTACCTAAACTGAAACAAAACAGCTACCACTGAAATATTCAATACTTGACACTAGCAAAAATTACTTCCAAGAGGAGAGTAGATTGCTGTCAGCACGCTCACGATACTATTGATTCGGAGCGCTCGTGAGAGCGCTCACACCGCTAACGTTGGATTGTTTTTAACAACGTAACCTCCAAAAGGGATTATCTCGATAAAGTAAATATTAATTCTATGGGATAAGTAAATACAAAGACAGTAATGAATATGAATCAAGTTCCTTGACTCTGACCAGTTATTTACTTACCAATTTATATACTATCAAAGATTCAAAATACTTATTACCACTGCTCTCTCAACATCAAATTTATTATAAGGTTTTCGTTCGTAGCTTCGCAAAACACCTGCAGATCAATAAATTCAGCCATCTTTTCAAAGAATCACAAATAATAACCACTAATTTTAACAAGAATGAACTTTGATAAGGAAGTTTGACAGCTACACCGACAACGCTCACAGTGCTCTGGTAGAATACGCTGAGCGTCGTTAGCACATGCGATGACGTCATCTGTGAGGTCACTTCAGCTTACGTGAGCGTTGTTAGCATGAATCGGTCCGGGCGTTAGCGCGCTCATAGTGCTGTAAGCATGATTCGGAACGCGGCCTAACTAACCCCATAAGGTCCGACCGAGATCTCGGTCTCAGCCATTCTCGGGCAACAATGATGTCTCGGTCTCGGTCTCAGCCAAAATATTAGCGTATAGTTGGCAGACTCACCATGGAATTAGAAGGTTTTGACTAGGTCAAAAAATTGTTAATAAATAGTGATAAATAGTGAACTATAGCATATAAATAGTGATACTATGATTCAAAAGATATTTGAGTATCTTGGTGAGGCTGCAAACTTGACGTCAAGTTGGCAGACACCTTAAGAAATACAGTTCGTATCAATATGATTTATATGCCAAAAAATTGTTAGAAAATAGTAAATCGTATACGCAAAATTTCAATAACATTGCTTCAATACAAGCCGAGATATTACGGTCTCTAAGTGGGCTGCTAACTTGACGTTTCAGGCAATAGCGATTCCAGAGAAACGGGTACAAGTTTTAAACAAATAAATATATCAAAAAATTGTTAGTGAAATTGTGATTCCTACGATATAAATAAAACAAGAATTCTTTATTGCTATTTTCTAAAAATCGAATGTTAACTTTTACATATAATACTCTGAATAGGCTATCGATCAATATTGAACTTTGCTCCACAGTAATAAGGTTCAAACTTCATTGCAATCATGAGGTGAGTACTATCAAGCAAAAAAGTGAGATTTATATTTTTAGACATATCCTCTAATTATTATTACACTTGTTTTATTAATTAAATGTTGGTATCAAACAATTACGATATAATGCCAAAATGGCTGAGAATCTCGGCCTATTGCCTATTGGTACCTACTTACGTAAAGTCTGTCTAAAAAGTCTGTTTACATCATAAACTTAATATTCCACTGGAATAGACGAACAGTGTTTGCTTGGCTGTGAAACCAAAAGCCAGTTGAGCCAGTGTTAGAAAATTTGTAAACGTGAATTTTAGAGATGCCCTGAGTCAATTTTAGGTTGTAGATAACCATAATAGACAATTTGACAACATTGAAAATATTCTACAAATTGTGGTCATCCTAACAGATAATGGCGTAAAAAACATATTCAACTATTATATGGACTAAAATTAAGTCTATTAATTGATTAATTTCACCTAGAAAAATGCATTAATTTTTGTATTTTTTTCTGTGGGGAAAACGCTCTAAGATGACTGATGACGTCACTTGCCTGTAAATCATAGAGTAAGATAAAAAAATGCTGTAAATAAATATGGCTTCAGGCGTTTGACACGACCATAGACTTAGGATCCGCGATTGATGGCTGTCAAATGTCTAAGGATGAGGCTGGAATTCTTGTAGTTGAAATTATTTTAAATAAGACAATGGCTGTATGGCTCTGCCTTTGCCTTTCCCAACTGACGGGAAGAAGATATTAAAAAAAAAAATTACAAGAAGCTTATATCCACAATGGAGGTTGCACGCCTAGTAAGTAAGTGAAGATTGAAAAAGACTCTTTAGTGACGTTACGGCGTATTGCTATCTCTTTCTTTTCGTTTTACAATACGTTTTCGTTTCTCACGAACAAACGAACGACGAACAACGAACACGTATTGTAACACTAAAGAAAGAGGTTGCAATAAGCCGTAAGGACCTTTTTTCAATCTTCACTATGACATATGGCCGTGCAAACTCCATTTGAGGGAGGTATAAGCTTCTTGGGATATTACAATGTTTACAGGCTTGTGACGTCAACAAGTCACGTGTCCAGCGCCATAGCGTTTTTGGCACGGGTTTAAAGTTTTAAACTTTAAAATAGTTTTTTTTAATGAAATACATTGATTTTTCCTGAAATATCAGTGTGGTGCGCCTATTACGTAATAAGGAATAATTTAAAATGGTTTTCCAAAATTAGTCAAATAGTCTATTAATGTATTATTGCTCTTAGAAATAAAACACAAACAAGATTTTGAACAATTTTATTGTAATAATTTCTTAAGGTCTCCTTTGAGGCTCCCAGCCTATTCTATTTATGACATTTATCCAGTATAAATTAATCACTGGATTTACATATTGTTAAATTAGTACTTAAGGCTCAATTACATTACACAATTTTAAGCACGCGATTTCAAGACTAAGCATGGTGTAAACGGACTAAGACAGTAAGAATCTTAAAATCGTGCGGCCTAGCCCGCTCGATAATAAGATTCTTAAAATTGTGTCGTCTAAATGCACGCACGATTTCAAGACAGTCTAACTGTACCTACGACGGCACGTCAGATGTAACAGTTGTACTAAAAAAACAAACTTTATTACGTAAGGCATAAAGGCTTTCTCACGGTCAACGTGTAGAGGTAATGGACAGACAGAGACAGACTCTGTCTGACTCGCGACAGATAGACGATACTGCCACAGTAAAAGATAAGTTCAAATAGGAATGTTGGTTTTTTAACACGTTTTCATATGGACGTTTTCTTGTTTATTTATTTATTTATATTAATATTTATAAGTAGGTAGGTTCGTTTATTTGTTTGTCCGCAAAAAGAGTATTTTATACTAGGTAGGTATAGGTACTTACTAGGTAAGTACATACCTACTTAGCTTCCCGATGAGCTAAAGACTTGAAATTTATAGGTAGGTAGGTTGTTATAACACGCTTTTATTAGGTTGCTTTCTCGTTTGCTTGTGTGTTTGTTTGTTTCTCCACAAAGTTTGCGAATGATTTAAACTAGCTTTCAGATGAGCTAGAGACTTGAAACTTTGAACATAGGTCAGAACTGGAAGGCAATGCAATATTATGGTATCATTGGGCTGATCTGATGATGGAGCCGGAAGAAGGCCACAGGAAATCTATGATGAAACCATACAACCCCATCGTGCTTGGGCTCGTTAGAATCGTCTTGATGAGTACTTTAAAGAAAGACGAGGTCCAGGCTCTGATGATGAAGCTGGAAGGCCATGCCATAGGAACTTAATATTGAAACCGTGCAACCCCATTGAATTTGGGCTCCTTTGAATCGTCTTGACGAAAGCTTTGTTGGGAAATAGTGTCCAGGGTCTGATGATGGAGCCGGAAGAAGGACACTGGAACTCTTTAATAAAACCACGCTACCCCATTGAGTTTGGGCTCGTTTGAATCGTCTTGGCGAGTACTCTAATGGGAAATAGTGTCCAAGGATCTGATGATGGAGCCGAAAGAAGGCCATAGGAACTCTATAATAAAACCATGCAACCCCATCGAGTTTGGGCTCGTTTGAAGCGTCTTGACGAGTACTTTGTTGGGAAATAGTGTAACGTATAATAACGCGATATCTAGGTAGGTCGATACGTGCGCGACCGACAACAACGACGATGTGCACCTTCTGAGCCGGACGCCATGGGCGGGCCTGGCGCGGGGTGGGACACGCCGCGGCCCGCGCGCGAGCCGTCGCGTTAGGCCCTCCGCTGCCTTGAGCGGGACCCCGCCGCGGGTACACGGCGCGGGAATATAGATTGTTGGTTTTTGACGGACAGATGCTTGCGCAGTGCACGAGTAAAGCTCTAATCTATGTCGCCCCGCGCGCGTGTCCCGCTCAAGGCAGCGGACGGCCTTAGCGTTGGTGTGTGGTGCGGTGCGGCGTGTGCGTCCATCGAGTTATTCACAAAAGCGACAGTTTTGTTTTGTTTGATACGATTCTTGCAATTTGCATTACCTAAGTAAGTACCTACACATTAGAGGTTTTTATCTACTTAAATAAAATGATACTAGGTAAATATACCTACCTACTACTACTTCATACCTACTAGGTAAAATATTTCTATTCGTGCGCCTTTCGAATTTTCAACCTATTAACGTTATGTAGATTTCTAATAGGTAGATAAAAGTTGAAAAAAATGATTGATTAATATATAAGTAAGGAGATAGGTACCTAAAATTTTATTTTACACGACGACTGCAAATTGAAAATATTTATAATTAACCTCTTAACAAACAATGATTAAAGAAAAGGAATTTGGTATTAGGTAGGTGCTTAAAGAACTAAAACAGAAAATAAAACAAATACAAAAACTACAATGTAAATAACTCCAATACTACGTTAATTGAAGACATTAGAGACTTACTGTCTTCTCTTTTACTATGACAGTAAGCACGGCCGAGCGTGCTAGAAATGCGCGCATTCTTAGTCGTTTTCAAGACAGTCTTAAAATCGCTTGCTTAAAATTGTATAGTGTAATTGAGCCTTTAAGTAGGTATAATTTACCATTTGCAAACTGTCGGTTAAAAGCAGCTTTAAATAAAACTATCAGTGTTCACAAAGACAAACAAAGTTGGGTATTGGAAATCATCGACATGAGTATCGATATCGATAATTTTTGATCAATCTCTACGCCTTATTTTCTCAAGTTCACAAACATAATATCTTTTTATCTAACACATAATGTTTAGAAATCAGCCTTTATTTAGGAAAAAGGAAGTTAATAGCATGATATTAGTGTATTACTTAGTGTGTTTGGGAATATATTCAACTAAAATATAAAATTTGAAAATGGTAATTGTACAATCTTATTAACCTGTGAAATGAGTGTTTATTTGGGTTATTGTCGTAATTAACATTACAATCCAACACAGAACACGACATCATTATTGATTTATGTAGTTACATGTGCCAAATCGACCCGTTCGCGATCAAAATCACAAAATAATCGGGTGGACGCTTTTCACCATGATGATAAAAGACGCTAAATCGCATAAGCCGTAAGAATCGCTATCTTACTCGCACCATAGTCCGTCTACTTGAGCGTAGCGAAATTTTTTCTAAGTCTATGGTTTAGTTTACATGAGAAATTTTTACTTATACTGGTAACCCTGTTGGTGCTGTCAAAATGAGCGGTTTTCAATAGGGACCGACCGAACCCACTTTTCGCCGAGTACCGAGACCGAGACCGAGACCGAGATTTAAAAAAAGTCTCGGCTGAGACCGAGACCGAGACCGAGATTTTTGAATTTTTTAAATGTTACTATAAAATGGCGAATATTGATGAAAAACACATTTAATTTAATTAAAATTCTTTATTTAATCATAATAGTGCTAGGTGTACGCAAAAAAATCCGCAAATCCATGTACAGCAAAGCCGTTTGGTACGGCACTTTTACTTGAGCTCAAAACAATATTTTGGACTCGCAGTTCTTAAAAAATCCTTCCTTAGAAGATGAGTTATTTATTATGGTGTTATCTTTTTTGTATGGGGATTTTTTTCTCTAAATCCTATCGTGTATGATGTTGAAAGGAAGAGCTTGCTAAGCCGGTTCTTATATTTCAAAACATACAATGTTTGGGCTCCTTCAGATCCGATGAGGTTAAGTTATTTTTTTGTAAAATATGTCTTAAACTAGCGGCTGCCCGCGGTTTCACCCGCGTGGTTCCCGTTCCCGTAGGAATATCGAGATAAAAAGTATTCTATGTTTTAATCTAGGTTATCTACTATCTGTGTGCCAAATTTCAAACAAATCCGTTCAGCAGTTTTTGCGTGATTGAGGAACAAACATCCAAACATCTAAACATCCAAACATCTAAACCCACAAACTTTCACATTTATAATATTAGTAGGAAGTAGGATAGTAGGATTAAAAAGATATATAAGAAAACTATTTTGAAAATATTTACATTTAGTATTTATTTTTTCTATTTTTGTCCAAACTTATGCATAGAATTTTTTTGAAAGCATTTTTGGTTTAGTTTAAAACAAGTGCTGAAATGTAATTCTGAACATGCTGAAATATATTTTTAGAAACAGCTCAGAAAGCACTTTCATTCGATATCACACACGATAGGTTATATAACAAATATGTTTTTTTTTATCATACATTATCACTTTGTAAAAGCTTTGTAATCATTAAAACCAAAAAATAAAAATACTAAATGTCAATATTTACAAAATCGCTTATTTTAGGTTAGATATGAGAATATTACATATAATTTGAGATATATTTTATAAAAAATATTTAAAACATAATTGTATCTGTAGGAGTAGGAGCACAAACTTGAAAAAAAAATTGGTATAATTTAAAACAAGTGGCTGCGGTGTGCAACGATGTGGTTCAAAAAGCCCTTTAATTGGATACCACACATGATAGGTTGTAGAACAAAAACAATTTTCCCATACAAAAAGCAATATATCACCATAACTCCTCTCCTATCCTAAGGGAAGAAATTTTAAGAAATGCGGGCCCAAAATATTGTTTTGAATTCAAGTATATTAGTCCCAAACGGCTATGCTGTACATCGATTTGCGGTTTTCCATTGATTTTGAGCTTGTACGCCGACCACTATAAACGACAATTAAAATAACATTCACATTCATTTGTAAAACTTTATGTGATATAATACCTATTACAAGTCGACAGCAAATTACCGAATGATAGAAGTCAACAATTTTGATTTAATTTGATTAATTACTGTGAGGAATGCGTCAGCGTATGCCCTGTGGCATGCATAGCATGCTTTAATTCCAATGACGCATGCCTCAGCGAAGAGGAAAGTGCAAGACGAAAGCCCATGAGTGTAATCTCAGGCCTACGTAAGTAGGTACCAAAAAGGCCGAGATTCTCGGCCATTTTGGCCGAGACCGAGACCGAGACATAAATTTTGGCCGAGACTGGCCGAGACCGAGACCGAGGCCGAGATCTCGGTCGGTTCTTAGTTTTCAATGACAGATTAAAAAAAAAAGAAGGAAGCTATGAGTAGATGGCGTTGTGCAAAAGTACTATGTCAATGTCAATGTCAACTTGTCAACCTTGACATGACATGTCCAAAAATATCTATGGCCGCGTTCCGAATCACGCTTACAGACGGTGAGCGCGCTAACATCCGGTCCGATTCATGCTTACAACGCACACCTAAGTTGAAGTGACGTAATAGATGACGTAATCGCATGTGCCAACGACGCTCAGCGTATTCCACCAAATGGTAGAACACGCTGAGCGTTTTAAGCACATGCTATGACGTCATCGGTGACGACACTTCAACTTACGTTAGCGTCGTAAGCATGAATCGGACCGGGCGTCAGCGCGCTCATAGTGCTGTAAGCGTGATTCGGAACGCAGCCTTTGAATATTTCGCAAGTTTTTTGACAGCATACTTTTTGATAGCGCCGTCTAGTGAGGTGATTGTAGGGCTGCCATCTCTAAAACCTACCGCCCAGGACCGGAAGCCTAAGAACCCCGGACTTTGGAGCCTTGACCCCGGACATTTGTTTTTTTTATATTCACTTTTAGCTTGGTTAAAAAATATATTTTACCCAATACTTGTCTGAAAAAAATTGTATGTATGTAGAGCCGGGTTGTCCAACACAATTTTGTCGAGGGCCAGTGGCCAGATTTATGGCCGCGCAGCGCGATTTTTTTACGGGGTGGCCGCTGCTTGTGGTAAACAAACAATAAAGTAACAAAAATAGGCCGCGCAGCGCGATTTTTTACCCGGGTTGTCCAACACAATTTCGTCGACGGCCAGGGTCCAGGTTTAGTTGTTTTGCAACCGTAGCAAGCCAAAATAAATGCCAAAATAGCCAGGGGCAGTCCGCAAAAACATTTTTGCGGGGTGCGCGGTGCTTGTTTATAGTTTAAAAAAAATGGGCCGCGCAGCGCGATTTCTTGCGGGGTGCACGGTGCTTGTTTACCTCAAGTAAAAAAAAATGAGCCGCGCAGCGAAATTTTTTGCGGGTTGCGCGTAGAGAAGTGAGGTGCTTGGTAGCGCGTGCGCTGAATGAATATAGTACTTTTTTTAGCGGAGTTTTGTCACGTTACGGAAGGTAACGGAGCAAAATTTGGAAGAAAGCTAGAGGAAGGAACCGAAATAAAAAGATAGAGCTGCAATTCAAGAGTTTAATTGTAAAATGTCACGTCCTAGGCAGGTACAAGGATTATTTAGGTATAGGCTAACCAACTAAACTAATTATGGCTAACTTAAGCTAAGCAAGTAGGACTAACGGAGGTGGGATTAAGTTAAGGCGAAGCAGGTCGGGACGGCGAAGGCACGGGAACGTCAGGCCAGGTAGGTGAAGGAGGCGCACGAGGTTGGCACGCTGGATCCCGGTGATCAGATGGAGGCCTCAGCAGGTCCAGGCAGGCAGTGCAGGTGGGGACGCAGGACGTAGCGATGAGGTCGTAGCGCAGAGCACGTAGGGGCACTCCAGGACACGTCGCTGGGCACGTAGCAGCGTAGTCGACTGGCTAGGGTAACGGCGCGGTTAGGGCGCGCGTAAGGCCCAGGGGTCCGACGTAGAGTCCCCTCGATAGGACAGGTGGGATAGGTGCACGACGTCCGGGTGGTTCGCGCCGAAGGCCGAGGACCGTGCCTCGAAGACGTGCCGTTATTCACTGAGATGGTTCTCGCCGAAGGTCGAGGACCGTGCCTCGAAGAAGCCGCTATGCCCTTATTTTAAACTTGGTTACTTTTACAATGGTATGGTAGAATATGGAACGTAGAGTAGAAATAGGGCGGCAGCTATAGGTTATGGTGTACACGGACAACCTCGTAGAAGGACTGAGTCATCTGAGCTGCCAACCGCGCTTTTATACCGTCGATATTTTATTTTTTTAATTTCTACTCTACACTCGAATTTACGAATACAGAACAGTATTGTACCGAGGTTTTAACCATAGCTAGGCTAAAAATCTAGAGTTTTGACATCGAATTAAAAAGTTAGCGCGTTGCTATGACAATTATACTGACATAAATTTGTTTATAAATAAACCATTTTTTACAACATGAAATTAAAATATTAAATAAGTGATAAAAATAAATGCTACACGAAGAAAGAGCAGTATCGAAACCCTAATCGTAATAAATAAATAAATAAATAAATAAATAAATGATTTATTGTCTCTTCAGTGTAACAAAATTCTCTTAAAAACTACTTAAATAAAATACAAAGTTTGAGCACAATATTTTTAAGAGGTAAACGATGACAACTGTACTAGTATAAACTGTGTCACAGCTGTCAGCGCCTCCACCCAAGGGCGTTTAACATACTTTTATATTTTATTCGAGTTTATCCCAAAAATTTAAATCTTTGTTACAAACAATTTAGCCATTACATCAAAGTAATAAAAAAACAATTTTATTAATGGAGATGTGAATACCTACCTACCACAGTTCCGTAATATGAGTATGAGAAAGATTTGAATTAATAAGGTGTATGTGATGTTTAGATAATATATATCAATCAATAACGGAGAATATCTTCTATTTCCAAATAATTTAATTTTTGAAGCCAGTCCAAGAGCGTTAATTTACATTTATAAAGAGATAGTGGATAAATATCATTAACCTTAGTTGCTTTATTGTACAAATGACCACCTATGACATAGAACTGTCGTCTCGCAAGTACAGATCTGTGGGACACTACAGGGAAAACCCAAGTTTTGCTGCGCCTGTTGAGAGGCTTAAAGTCAACGCTTTTATGCTTTCGAAGTACAGTGTGTAATATAAATAGCTGTCTTACGGTAAGAACAGGACATTCAGTGTATAAAAGAGCAGTACTATATCTTCGAGGTTTCCCAAGCATAACCTTCAAGATTGCTCTTTGAGCGCGTTCAAGAGGAAGAAGAGCAGTTTTTCCAATGCCACCCCAGACAACTATGCAATATTGAAGGATACTCTGAGCAAGCGCGTGGTAAACACATAGTAAAGTTTTAGTATCTGCAGAGCATCTGAGTTTTCTGAATATCGGAATTAGCTTTCTTAGACGACAAGTTAGGTTTTTAATGTGAATTGACCAATTTAGGGAACTGTCTATTGTAAGACCCAAGTATTTTAAGCTCGTAGCACACTCTAAGGTTGTACAAGTGCATTTAGACTCATCATTGCAATTGTGAGCTTTAATACAGAAGTCGTCCCCAGGAAGCATGTCGACACGATGGCAGAAGGAAATGTATTTGGTCTTATCAACATTTAACGTAAGCAGATTATCATTCAACCATTTTATTACCTCTTTTAAAGAGCGTTCTGCACAATGTTTTGTTTCTCCCCAATCCCTTCCATGAACAATTAACGCTGTGTCATCAGCATAGGTAATTATGGTGCAGTTAGGAAGAGATTTTGAGCACAAACTATTGATGTACACCAGGAAGAGAGTGGGGCCCAAAACACTACCCTGTGGAACACCGTAAGTGAGGTTTGCTAGAGCACTTGAGTAATCGCCTACTTTGACACTCTGAGTACGGTTTGACAGATAGCTGCGAAAAATTTCGAGTGCAAAGCCTCGTACACCTATAGACTCTAATTTACACAGTAGCAGTGGGATGGAGACCGTGTCAAAGGCCTTTGCAAGGTCTAAAAAGATGCCTAAAACCTTATTTCCGTTGTCTAGCTGTTTAGCTATTGTCTCTGTAAGCAATAAAGTTGCATCCTCTGTGGATTTCCCTTTCAGAAATCCAAACTGATTTTCCGAAATTATATTATTCTGCTGCAGGAAGCTAATGAGTCTTTTATTTAAAACCTTTTCCAAAATTTTTGAGACAACAGTCAGCACAGAAATTGGCCTGTAGTTTCCAACACTCTCTTTGTCCCCACTCTTGTATATAGGATGTACCAAAGCCCTCTTTAATACATCAGGAAAAGTACCTGTTTTTAATAGTTTCCCGGCGGACATGCCCGCCGGTAAGGATATACAGCTACATTCAATGTCCTACAGTTACATTCGATTCCCTACCGTTTCCTAAACTATAATTACACGAGTTTCCTATTTATACGTATTAGTTTTTATAGTTCCCATTAGTCTACATTCTTGGGAACGTTTACAAAAGCCCTCATAAGGTGACAACATTACAGTTTGTTCCAAAACCCGGACTTTAATTATAGTCCGGGTTTTACCCGGACTACAATCAGAACCCCGCCCGGACGCTCCCCGGACGCCCTCCAAACTAGGACAAATCCGGGGAAACCCGCGGGCTGATTATCTAATTAGAAACCGCCTAGCGACCGGTCGCAGTTCACAGATGAACGAATACATTGCTACTTTTCTTTGGGGTAAAAAAAACATACCAAGGAAAAGTAGCAATGGATGTCAAATGCAACCGGTCGCTAAATAGTTTCTTTTTAGATAATCAGGGTGCCGGACGGATGGCAGCCCTAGGTGATTGGAACTATTTTTTTTTCTTAAAAAAGCGCTCATTCTAATGAGCGCTAAACAAAAATAGTTCCAATTTCCTCACTAGATGGCTCTATCAAAAAGTATGATGTCAAAAAACTAGCGAAAAATTCTAAAGGTAGACACACACAGTCAGTCTATTTGATGAAATCAATTGGATTAAATCAAATGGACGGACGCCAATTTTTGAGGCCACACACGGCGTAAATCGTTTGGCATACAGCCAAACTACGATCAATCATTTGGCATCACGCCAAACGATGTACGTCAAAACCCACATCCATTTTGTAGCGATGCTGGTTGTTGAAAAAATATCGATATAGGTACCATCGATATTTTCGATTACGATAGGCCATAATATCCCAATGCCAACCTAAGCTAGACATACATAAGGTCGAAAATCACTTGCACCTGTTTTTTTAACTTCACTAGTTAAAAAACGATGAAGATCTTATTGATGAAAATATTGCTGTTTTAAGTTTGACAGCTATCATCTGTCAAACTTAAAACAGTAATATCTCAAAAAGTACTCATCCAAGACTGGATGGTGTCTTTGAAGAAATGAAAGAACTTAGTGAAACCTTCATTTTAGATAACAAACTTAAATTTGACAGCTGTCATCTAAATTAAAGATCTCACTAAGATCTTTTAATTAATCTCTTTTTTTATCCAGTTTATTAATTTAAAATCCTGTGATTTTATGGTCGTTTTATTTAATGATATAGATGTTTTTGTATAATCACTACATCCCTATTTGAACTGATGGAGTAGGCGTCCGTCCATTTTCACCTAACCACACTGATGGAAAGCACTGATGCCTGCCTGCTGACTGACTGAGGTGGAAACAAATTATCGGACGCGACTGATGGTCGCGGCTTACTGCCGCGGCTGATAAGTATCTGGGACTATGAAAATACACTGAAGGTGGAAACAAATTATCGGACGCGGCTTATGGACGCGGCTTACTGCCGCGGCTGATAGGTATCTGGGACTATGAAAATACACTGAGGTGTGCAAACTATCGGACGTAGGTCGCGGACGTAACCATAGACTAATATGACGTCATCGGACGTCCGATAGCTATCTGGCATGCAGGATGTTATTAGAGTGTGCACACTTATCAGCCGCGGCAGTAAGCCGCGTCCATCAGTCGCGTCCGATAATTTGTTTCCACCAAGGTGGAAACAAACTCTCACACTCTAATAACATCCTGCATGCCAGATAGCTATCGGACGTCCGATGACGTCATATTAGTCTATGGTTACGTCCGCGACTTACGTCCAATAGTTTGCACACCTCAGTGTATTTTCATACTATCCCCGTCAATTGGTAATGCGCTGGAACCTTGTCAAATTAACATACACATCAACATCATCCGCAACTAAAAATTACAAAAAACAGTAAAATTCTAATAGGTAATATAATAAATTAATTATTGAATTCTTATTTTTAATAGGAAAGGGTCTAGGTATATGAAATAATTACAATTGTTTTTCGTTTTTGAGGTTAAAATCATGGCCGCCAGGCGCATTACCAATTGGAAATGTCCGAAAAAAATCAAATTGGCTGAATATTTTTCTATAGGTAGGAATAAGGTCCCTTAGTAATAGAAAAAAGTTTCAGAATTTTCGGTTGGGTAAAAAAGTTTTTCAAAATCTCTTCGACTTCACAAATGTATGAAAGTAACAGCATAATGGAGATTATACCTTTGCCGCTAACTGCCACAACCACTACACGTATTTAAAAAAAAAAGTTTTGACATTTTGTTTTGAATCTTTTTTTAATACCATGTTGTGGTTGTGGCAGGTGTCCATTCTGCTGTTACTATCCGCGTCAATTGGTAATGCGCCTGGCGGCCATGATTTTAACCTCAAAAACGAAAAACAATTGCAATTTTTTCATATACCTAGACCCTTTTTTATTGAAAATAAGAATTCAATAATTAACATATTATATTACCTATTAGAATTTTACTGTTTTTTGTCATTTTTAGTTGCAGATGACGTTGATGTGTATGTTAATTTGACAAGGTTCCAGCGCATTACCAATTGACGGGGATAGTACTTTCATACATTTGTGAAGTCGAAGAGATTTTGATTTTTAAAAATTGTTTCATGCATCCGAAAATTATGAAACTTTATTCTATTACTAAGGGATCTTATTCCTACCTATAGAAAAATATTCAGCCAATTTGATTTTTTTCGGACATTCCCGACTGACGGGGATAGTAGTCCCAGATACCTATCAGTCGCGGCATTAAGCCGCGTCCGTCAGCCGCATCCATACTTTATCTATGGCCACAGAATACATAATAGTACAAGTACAGAAGATCCACTCCGCAAAGTCATTTAAATTAGTAGCGACTCTATCCCATACACAATAAAGTGCAATTCAGGTCGCATACCGCTCCCTACCTACAGTTATATTCACCTAGAAGTTGCCTCTCTTTCTATCGCGAAGACCTTATCTCTTCTAACTACTTTAGGGTTTCTTCTTATAAATAATAAATTAAATAATAGGTACTTAATTTATTACAAGTTATGTGTTTGTGAAATAAAATATGTGTAGGTACTTAAATAGGTACGTTTCAAAAAACCTAGGCTTGGTACAGTCAACGCCACGTCAAACTGTACATGCTAACTTTGAGGCAATTTGCCTTTTTACGAAATCAAATTGTCCTTAATAATTTACTTTATTTTGAAAGTAGGTAAGTAAGTACCTACCTACTCGTAATCTATAAATTATTATTTCAATAAATAGTTGGCTGAAGATTATTTAGCAAATAAGACAAGTACGCAGTACTACGTAACGGATGTTAAATACTAACTAGGTAGTAGACAAGCACTATTCTTACGTTTCGATGTCGTTTGGAACTTTTGGAAGTGTGAAAAACGTGAGGTTCGGATCCTTTTTATTATTAGTATTAAGGCAGCCCATTGCGATGTAATATGCCTTCATTTTGGTTATATATCACAAATGTGAGAACGAACGACCGACGCGGCAATATGCGAACGCGGCGAGTGATGTGATTATCGAAATCGAACTGCTAATGTGCGAGTGTGACCCAGCCGGCACGCAGCTCAGCCTCTGAAATTAGTCCGTCCGGACGGACCCGCTGGCTACTCGTAGCTTCGTACCTAAACCGCGAAGTGCGCCTAGCCTGCTATGGCCGCATCCGATAATTTGTTTTCACCTTTGGTGCATTCCGATTCAGGCTAAAATCACTTTCAGCGTTGATCACGATAACAAGCGTACCGATTCAGATAATCGCGCTTATGACAGTTGGGACTATCAATGATTCGGAACGCTCGTGAGCGCGCTCACCGATGTCTTGACCTACATAACCTCAATATAAATTTAAATGTTCGGAATTTGGACCTTTTTGCTTTATATATGATCATATATCTTCGACTATTACTTCCATGGTATGCGGAAAGAATTTTCAACAAATTTTGAACTTTCATTTAAATGCACCTGAGGTAAACAAAACAAACAAGTGTCACTTTTGACAGAACGCTCACAGTGATTATGCCTCGGAGCATGGGCGTCGTAATCGCAAGATGGCGGATGTTATGACGCAAACAATGACGTCACACGGGCTGTCGTTATCGCGCTCATGGTGATTCGGTACGCAAATCAGCGCGATGAAATCGCTGTTGGCGTGACTCGGAATGCACCACTTGACTGCTTTGAGAGATGGATTGTGTTCTATTCTGCTGTCTGTGTCTATGAATTTAAATAAAATGGCGCCCCTATGTCAGTTGATTTGACATATCAATACCCAACAATGTTTTCGTAATAAATTTCTTTGATAATTTTATAAAACTTTAAATTTAAATTATTATTTCTTAAGCTTTTACTATGTCCATGAATAATTTATCTTCGGCGATGAAGTCCTGTTCAGAAAGTGAGCTAATTAGTGAAATTACTGATGCTGCTGTGACACCAAAGCAAGCTGAAGGATCCCGATTGAAGCGAACATTTACACTGCCCCGTAATCCATTTGGAACAGCAAAACCTACTTCCAGCAAGAATAAAGCCTCTGACATTGAAAATAAACCAACGAGTGCCTGTTCTCTATCTAGCGAGCCCCAAAAAGAAGAAAGTGGCTTAGAAAGGAAGTTGTTCAGAAGGCCGTCATGGAAGAGATTTTTGAACAAGATTGCGCAGCATATGAGTGCTGTGAATGCTCCTGGAGTACGTAATTATAATGATTGTTATATTCAACTTCCTGATTTCCTATTCATACTTGTGCAAGACCTTGACATAAATGGTTATTTTTGCATTTTGCAGAATTCAAGGTCTTTCACAGGAAGAGACCTATCCACTTCAATAAAACATTTTTATACTAGTGATAATTAGATTTATTTATTCATTATTTCCTTGTAATGATACTATTAAAGTTATATAAATAGTAATTTTTAGATTACAGTTGATGATTTGTTTTATTTTCATGCTGCTTATTACAGTAAAAGATGTGGTTCACTATTATTATAGAAATATTCTTATGTAATCTGAATAATAAATAATGCAATTACAGGTCAAGTCTGCACCACCTATTTTGAATGGTGAAAGAATACCTTGCACTGGAGACCCACCGTGGCCACCTGGAGCTACTCCTGCAGTCTCCGGTATTAAAAACCATGGGAACACTTGTTACATGAATGCAGTACTACAGTGCCTTTCTCATACTGATGTAATTGCTGAGTATTTTGTATTGGATCACTATAAGGTAATTGAATTTTATGATTCTGTATGTGAATTAACCCATCTATGCCGGCCATATACCCCCTAAAAATAATAAGCACCAGAGAAGAGAACAAAAAAAGAAAACATAAACAAATTGCCAGCTTCATGCGGTCGGCTCGGTGTTGACGGAATGGCTTGAGCTATTTTGAGCCAGCCTCATGTGGCCGGCTCGGCGTTGACAGATTAACTAGAAAATTGTGCTTTGCCTTCCTTATTAAGGAAATAAGTATAATAGGCCTCCGCACGGAGAGGCAGCCGGAGCGGCCGAGAGGGATGGAGCAATATGAAGAAAAGGGAATGTTCTCAGTATGATCCTTTTCTTTGTAGATAGCTTGTAGCTAGATAGCTCCATCCCTCTTGGCCTCTCGGACAACCTGTGCATGTGGAGGGCCCATAACAGTTTTGTTAAAGAATTTAATAATGTAGAAGATTACACAATAAAAACCTAATGTTATTGTTTTAGGTTGATCTTCAAAAACGTAACAAGATTAACTCTAAGAAGTATGGAACTCGTGGGGAAGTTACAGAACAGCTTGCTGTTCTGCTCAAAGCCCTTTGGGCATGTTATTACACACCAGATATGAGCACTATGTTTAAGGTATTAAAGAATTTTCTTAACCTCTCGACGCCAGAACGGTCGCCAGAGACCGCTCAAAATGAGTACATTATCACTACATTGTTTAGGGCCATGCGGCCCAAGCGGTCTCCGGAGACCAGTGTCAGCGGGCTGCGACTTGCTGCGGATAAACACTATTTACTCAATGATAGAGACTGATTGTGTACGGGGAACTTTATTTCAGAGACAAGCTTATGAAATTCCTAATAATCTGTGATAAAAATATTTAGTGGTCTCTGTTTTGTCAATTTTGATTGACAGATGACGTAAAAAATATGACGGGTGTCAGGTTTCAAGTGGTCTAAATTTTATTGTTGTTTTTGTTATTACAAACATTTTCGAGATGTTTGAAGAAGGATTGATTGCCTAGTGATAAAAAGCGTTCTTGTTCTTTATTATGAACGATGATTCATTCATTTTGGTGTAATCTTCGAGCAACAAAAGGCTTCGTTTGTAACGAAGGGAGAAGCCTTAGCGATTATTACTCTATCCAAATTATTCTGGCATTTTTTGCGGGGGGGGAAAGTGCACACAAGTGCAGTTCCGCATACTCACATACAAAAACAACACTGTAATGACGACACTAACACATAAAAAATAAAACAAAACAGCAAAAATTTGTGTACGGATGAGTCATAACTAACACAATGACACGTTTTTGACAATTTTTTGACATAAAGGGCTGGGCTCAACTGTCGATGCAGCAATATCGATAAATTTCGAAAAAGGAATAAAGGTAACAAACTCAAAAAAATTACGTATTAATCTTTATTATTATAATTATCTTTATTTATCGGATAAAGATACGGGATTTCCACTTCCGGGAAAAACAATTTTATTGAAACCGCAACGTTAAAGACTCTGAATTTCCTGCGGGCTGATTATCTAATTAGAAACCGCCTAGCGACCGGTCGCAGTTCACAGATGAACGTAACACATTGCTACTTTTCTTTGGGGTAAAAAAAACAAACCAAAGAAAAGTAGCAATGGATGTCAAATGCAACCGGTCGCTAATAGTTACTTTTTAGATAATCAGGGTGCGTGGAATGTGGCAATTATTATAAGCTTTTTTAATTTTTTTAGGAGATTTACCAAATTACCAAAAAGTTTGTTATAGTTTTTTGCTACTTTATCGGCTTTACTTTACAAAATTGTAAAATTTGCCTTGATATAAAGTTTAATGTTGTAGTTAAAATATAACTTGTTATTTTTTTTTATTTAAGAAGAACTGTACTTTAATACAGAATGTCCAATTTTCAAACGCTTCTCCTGAAAAATTTAGAGCCCGAGTTACCACATAGGATACTTTTTTATCCCGGTCAAAGGTAATTCCTCCTTTTTTTATCCGCCCTAAGGATTTTTCGAATATCCACGCGGACGGTTTTTAAAATTAATTAATTTTGTGTAAATTTGGCGGATGCATTTATTTGGGTTCGATTTTCTCATTAGAAAATAAATTCTAGTGTCTATGTATTTTTCCATGATTAATCGTGCAAGTTCTAAATCATGGTCTGTAAAATCAATTTCATAAGAGTGATAGGTGATGAATGGGAATAAATCTTTTCCAATGAATTTCTTCAATGCTTTTGACACAATTTGATTTGTGCAAGATTGACCAAAACTTTATCGACAAACATTATATAACGGTAACATCACTAAGTTGCCCATCGGCGAGAACTCGGATTTATCTAGCGACAGATCTGAAATTTGTACGGACGAGTCATGGACTAGCAGACCCGATGTCACTGAACAAATCTGACAACTCATCAAGAATAAAATGTACGAATTTAATGTTTTAATGTAAACAAATAGCAATAATATGATACAAATTTACTTTTATGTGAAATGTAACACCGTCTTTTTGTATACTTGATGTTCCAGACCTCTTTTAACAGCAAAAACCTCATCCATTCGACATTTTAAACAGAGCAGCGTTCACATGCGCGACTGGACTCGGTCTAGAAAGAAATCCGGGCGCAACTGGTTTTACTAATGCGTATGCCCATTTGGGCTTGTACTTCGGCAGAGGGGAACGCTTCGTATGGCTACTCCCTTCCGAGAAGGCCGCGATGCTCTATGGGTGTAATAGTGATGTTCTATGAAACTTTATCAAAATATTATCAAATATTTTTTTCGAAAATTTGGACAATTCTTTGATTGCGTTGAACTTATATAGTAAACATGTTATAATCTTTAATTGTTAGTATTAGAATATGGAAAATACATCCATAAATAAAACACAATTTACAGAATTTATAAATATATTGTAATTGCGAAGTAATCAGGTAAAATACGGGGAAGATTGAAAAAAAACTCAATTTTTTCTTCTTCTTCTCTTTTCTCCTGCTAGGGGCGCGCTTAATAGGCATGTTGACTATTTTTTTATTTTATGTTACATAAATTACCCCTCAAAAAAAAGAAACGTTTGTATAAGAAATATTTCGCTAGCATGAAAACTGCCCGAGATATCACAGTTTGAAATGCACAAAATTAGACTCACCCGAAAACGCTCCATACTAACGGCTACCAAGTTATGACGTCACGCCTTCCTACGTTGTATGCAACGCGTAGGAAATTTGTTCGGCAGCTATATTAAATATTGTGTTTATCAAAATTGTTTCTTTGACAAATTTGCTATAAATTTTATGGACTAATTAAATGTATTATTTATTTTATCAAATTTTATACTTTTTAAATGGACTTGTCCACCCAACTTTGAAGGGTCATAAAACAAATAATACGCAATATATAAAACCAAGAGGAATACAAGCTACTCCAAAAGTTTGATATGATTACGATTTTTATTAGTATTTCGTTATTTTATTCATAAGTCAACATCCCTATTCTGTGTAGTTCTATAAGGAACCTTTATAGGTGTTCGGCGCTGAAGGGTTAATCTGTCTTTACTCTTTGTAAATAAATAGTTAATCCTTACTAATATTATAAATGCGAAAGTCAGTTTGTTTGTTTGTTATGCCTTCACGTCTAAAATATTGAACTGATCATGAAATTTAGCACACACGTCAGGGGTATAGAGAAAAACATGAGTACCTTTCATCCTGAAAAAGTACTGTTCCCGATGAATAGCAAAAAACTTTCCATGCAAACTAAGTCGTTGTAGGCTGCCGCCAGTGCTGTAATAAACTAGGATATGTCATTTTTACTTGTTACAAATATCTTGACTTGTCATATTTGTATATTTCAAATATGCTTGATTTTCCTATTAACTATGCAGCTCATAATATTTCTTCTAATATAATAATTTTACCCCTTTTTTGCTGTTCAAAGGAGATTGTACTTCTTAATTGCCAATGATCCGCCCACTGTCTAATTTTAAAAACTATCACTATCGCTTTCATTTGACAGAACATTACTTCTTTTTGGCACAAATATAAACTTACTAAACAAATGTAGCAATGTATCATGTATCCATCTGTCGATTGAAATAACAATTAGATTTTGAAAATTAGACGATAAGTACCCTGGTCAGGCCATTATATCTTGGTTCTATGTTGCAGGGAGCAGTTGAAAGGCATGGCACACAGTACAGAGGTAACAGTCAGCATGATGCACAGGAGTTCCTATTTTGGTTACTTGACAAGGTCCATGAAGATTTAAATACTGCCACCAAGAAGAAGTATAAGACTATAAAGGTATGAAATGTGCCATCTATTTAATTTAAATAATATTTATATTTATAAAAAATTACATAACATGCTTTCATTTATTGTAGAACACGGGAGGTAAGCCAGATGAAGTAGTAGCTGCAGAGACATTAGCTAATCATGCCCGCAGGAACAGTTCATTTGTGCAAGCGGTTTTTCAAGCACAGTACAGGTATTGATGATTTAAGAATATTATAAGATCTGTATATTTCTTTGTGAGCAAAAAAACCCATAAAAGAGAAGCCCAAGGGGGTGATAACGTAACTTTGTAGCTAACGATTCTCGATTGAAATCGATTGAAGCAGTTATTGAGTAATATTGTTGTCACATTGGTTCTTAATGAAGCAGCAATGTAACTGCGATTTCGGTCAGGTTTTGACACAGATCGTCATTTTCGCAAACGGTCATCGCGAAAAATTTGGTCACTTTTGCAGAATATCATTTTCTCAACTGGTCACTTTCGCAAAACGTCACTTTCGCAGAACATCATTAATTTTTTTTTCTTATTTTTCTCAAAATTGTGAGTTGAGAAAAAATTTTGAATGACATTCTGCGAAAGTGACGTTTTGCGATAGTGACCTTTTGTGAAAGTGACCAGTTGCGAAAATGACATTTTACGAAAATGACCATGATGACCATTTGCGAAAATCACGATCTGCATCATATCATAACCTTCTGTCAGAGTTGATTGCAACGAAGTTATAAAATCAGGGGGCTGATTTGATATGTTCATAAAGTGATGCTTTCGGCAATTTATTAATTTTTTTTTATTATTTTTCAGATCTGCGTTGACGTGTGCGAAATGTGAGCGTACATCATGTACTTTTGATCCATTTCACTGTGTTAGTGTTCAGTTGCCTTCAAGATTGGCCACAGTACAGCCGTCACCTCTTCCTGTAAATGTGAGTTAACCTTATATTTTTTTTTATGCACAACGGGGTTTTTATTCACCTCACCTGGGGCCCTACCGGCAAACTTTTCGAACTTCGGCGGGTCTGCCGAGCTTCAACTTAAAACCGATAAATCGAAGTAAGGAATTTTGTATTGTACTATTTCCCGAAGTTATTTCGAAGATATCAATGATCGTGTGGTATCATGAATTGGGTTCGCCATTTTGGCCTGATCGGGACGCGATTTATCTGTTTTAATTTGAAGCCCAGCAGACTTGCTGAAATTCAATGCGTTAGCCAGTACGGCTTCTGATGTTAAGTGATGATAAGGCCGAAGGTTACTACTATACGCGGAATCCTCATCACTAAGGAACTGGCTATTATACCTCTAACTGCTGGAAAACATCAATTTTTTAATTGTTGCTATGGCATCATACTTAGGTAAGATCGTGGCAGCTAGCCAGGTGGACTTGAAATAAGCCCTATCACCAACCAAGCTGAAGCTGAGTACAAATTGTACCTCCCCTGGGAATCGAACCCGGGACCCTGTGTCTTACATGTGTAGTCGAACCACTAGACCACAGAGGCAGTATAAATCTAATTATTACATTATTTATTTTCAAAAGATCTGAAATACGTAATCATTTTCTACTATAAGGCATTGTTCAGACTATTGACTGCCACATCCCACGCTGCTTCTGATTTTGAGTGTCAGATCCGATCTTTACATTTCTATTCTATGTTTGTAAATTTTAAGGTGGTGTACGTAAACCAACAACCCCGTCAAGTTCGTATCGGAGTAGAGTTGTCACCGACTGCCACCATGGAGGATTTGCGTACCACACTGCATGCAGACACAGGCATTGACCGCGATCACATTATACTTGCAGAAATCAACGAGACGGGTAAAATCTTCTGTAGAGGTTTTATTCATTGCTACATTTTTATAATATACTAGCTTCCGCCCGCGACTTCGTCCGCGTTGACATTAATTTGAGAAAATTCTTAGAGGTCCTTTAACCAGCATAAACTATTCTATGTTTTAATTTCATCGAAATCCGATAATACCTATGAGGTTGATTTTCAGAAAATTACGAAAAATGAGTTTGCTTAGTTGTTTTTAGTTTCCAATCATAAGCCTTATTAAAATTTTGTGAGTTTTACTTTGATAGATCAGTGTCTCTTAGCCTTTTATATATTTAGATGAATTTCACAATATTACAAAAAAATATCTGATCCCAAGATGTGATATTCCCCTGCAATCAATTTTGAACTTTAACTCACCTTAAACTAGATACCTTTTCTCCTCATCTATGCCATAATTAATATACAAGGTTATTTTTAGTAAGTATATTCGAAATCTGAAAACTATAAGTTCAGTATCAGTAATAAAATCGTTTGCAATATTTTTTATATCATGTTATATTTTGACTAAATAATATTTACAAAACCATGATTAACGTACACCCTACTAACGGGACAATACAAAAAGCTTGTAACTTCGTGAGTTTTTTAGTTATCTTTATCATTTTTTTATACTGATTCTGAAAATGAAAATATGTGACCCGTGTCGTCTTTCGTATATACAAAAAATAATGTTGTATTTTTTTAAGGTGATCCTGTATTATAGTAATGCAGATACAACTAAGATTTATTTCACCCTAGGGTGGTGTAACGCGCGAGCAGGGTGGGAAGTGGCTGGACTGGAGGCCGGAGCGTTGTACTGCGTCGAAGCACCACCGCTTCTAACCACACCCACTGCTCCTTATTTACTACTGCTCTGGGTCAATCTGCTTGATGGACAGCGCTTTGGTATGACATAGTTCGTCTTTGTCTGATCTTTTGGCAGCGAACTAAAATATATTGAAGTGTAATTGCAAACAAATATTGCTTAAAAAATGGCACCACGGGGCCGAAAAAGTACTCAGCTTTAGTCGGGCCAGCCACGCATCTGGCGACTGACGTTAACGTTCTTTACAATAATTGCAGTTTGTATTGTAGAGAAAAGAAAGAAAGAGATCTGATAATTTTTAGCTCCATTCACTAAGTTGTACTTTTCGTGTGGTGCCATTTTTTGAGCGCAATGCTTGTTCCATAGATTTTAGTTTGCTGTCTTTTGGGCATAAATTCTGCTGTCACACTGCAGTTATAAAAAGTTATTAAACAATATGTGACATTTTAACATGGTGTCTGTTTACTGATAATTGACTAGTGTAGAATGCTCTTAGCATTAAGTCGGCCTTTGTACCAATATTGTATGAATGGACCATAAGACTAAAAATCAAATAGTGATCTGGGGGCAGTTAGCCCCCATAATATAATAATATTTTATGATAACTGCTATAATATTTGTATTGCTGTAATGATATAATTCATCATCATATCAGCCGCACGACACCCTCTGCTGGGTATAGGCCTCCCCCAAGGATCTCCACGACGATCGGTTCGGCGCTGTCCGCCCGCAATGATATAATTCACATGTATTCGATTCGTAGGTTCCCCTTACGCGATGCAAGTGCCTCGCGAAATCTGCTACGAGGACCTGCAGAAGCTGATGCTCAAGGAGATGTGCCAGATCGTGGCGGAGCGCGTCCTGGAGAGCTCGCAGGGCGCCGACATATTCCGCGCGCGCATCGCCGAGGCTCACAGGCCGAAGGACCCTGCTTATCTGCAGCCAGAGGTCGGTCTACAACGTGTTAATGAACTAACACAAAATGAGAAAACCGTTTCTTCGGGCCATCAAACTGAACAACTTTTAATATGGGACCAACTCTGAAATCGCGAAAAAAAATCGGCTGCTTCATACACTTTTATATTTTCGTTATTAATTTTTGTATGATACAGCAGATTTTTTTATCGCGATTTCAGAGTTGGTCCCATATTAAAAGTTGATCAGTTTAAAGGTCCGAAGAAACGGTTTTTATCATTTTGCGTTAATTCATTGACACGTTGTATCTTATTGTTAGGGCTTAGCGATTGTCAGAATAATTTTGCTGATTCACAAATCGTCCACCAGTCGGCGCACTACTGGCTCTAGATTTAAACCTATAATTTTGTTGTTTACTATGTGTTTGCTATCAATTTTTGGATGTTGGAAGCGAATTTTCGTAAATAGAAATTTTTCTTCCAACTCGTTTTGGTTTTCTTCAAACTTAAATTCATGCTGTCCAACATCCATAATAATAATTATTAGTAACAAATATGATTAGATAATAATTTAAAATAAATGGAAAAATTGGGGGTTAATAAATATAATTCGTAGATTTTATATTGTATAGTTAAGGGTTTATAGACTGAAAAGTGTTTTATAAAAATGCTAAAAGTAGGTTTAAAAAATAGTTTGTCGTTTCTCTGACAGCTCCCTCATCCGCTATTCGCGTTAGACGTGGAGCAAGCGCTGTGCGCGCACGACAAGCATCCGCATCTTCGACTTGAGCTGTTGTGGGATCCAGCGCACAGGGACAGGTATTTATTTATTTATAATAACTCGTACATTGCTCTGATCCCAAAGTAAGTAGCTAAAGCACTTTTGTTATCACCTAAACACCACCATATTACAATAAATAATAACCGAGCGAAGCTCGGTTCACCCAGTCATTAATAATTAAATGGGCTTATGCCCAATTACATAATTCATTTGTAACTGTCAAACTACATTTTAATTTGATGTTCTTGCTTCGATTGTGTTCTTATTAATGTTATGTTAATTGTTCGCGCCTAATGCGACCGGCTCGGCTGTCATCGTTTTGACGTTTTTTACTTGCACACACGGTACGCCTCTGGCAAGGACGGCATTTTTTGTATTCATTTAAGCCAACATTACACTATGTATCGAGAAACCTTAAGTAAACCTCCATATACACCGTCATGTGTTGTACCAATGAAAATAAACATTTTTGTCCAAGAAACATGGGTCGAAAAACGACAAAAAATTTTGGGTCTCCCATACTAAATAGACAGCTAAAACATTTTATTAGTATGGGAAAGTCAATTTTTTTGTCGTATTTCGACCCATGTTTCTTTGGCAAAAATGTTTAGTTCCGTTAGTAGAACACTCCCTTAAGTTAATTAAAACGACTACAAAATGACGGTGTATATGCATATGGAGTTATCATTTCTTGTCCTGAACAAGACAGTTGGTGCCGTGACCAGGATAGATATAAAATTGTTTTTTTTTTAATGTTTTATTAAGATTTTCTTTATCATTCAGTTAATATACTTATACAGGGTGTTAATGAATGAACCAAAAATAGGAAAGCCATTTCTTCGGACCATCAAACTTGATAACTTCCCAACTCTGAAATCGCGACCAAAAAAATTAGCTATTTTATACATTTTGATATTTTCGTTACTAATTTATAATAATAAAAGTTGTACAAACAATTTTTCCATTTTTATTTCATTCATTAACACGTTGCATTTTTTTATGTGAAAAGATGCTGTATTGATTTCTTCTGAGACGCGAGTTTTTATGTAGTTAATCACTTACTGAATCGTGCTAGCGGGGTCAAGAGTGAATCCATATTTATTTTTTGTATACAGCATCATCCGTGAGGCGGGAGAAGCGTGCGAGGTGCACGTGTCAGCGGCACAGGCGGCCCCGCTCACACTGCACGCGTGCCTGCAGCACTACACGCGCGCCGAGCACCTGGCGCAGGAGGACGCCTGGAGGTACGCTCTGTATACAGCATCACGTGCGAGGTGCACGTGTGCGGCACAGGCGGCCCCGCTCACACTGCACGCGTGCCTGCAGCACTACACGCGCGCCGAGCACCTGGCGCAGGAGGACGCCTGGAGGTACGCTCTGTATACAGCATCACGTGCGAGGTGCACGTGTGCGGCACAGGCGGCCCCGCTCACACTGCACGCGTGCCTGCAGCACTACACGCGCGCCGAGCACCTGGCGCAGGAGGACGCCTGGAGGTACGCTCTGTATACAGCATCACGTGCGAGGTGCACGTGTGCGGCACAGGCGGCCCCGCTCACACTGCACGCGTGCCTGCAGCACTACACGCGCGCCGAGCACCTGGCGCAGGAGGACGCCTGGAGGTACGCTCGGTATACAGCATCACGTGCGAGGTGCACGTGTGCGGCACAGGCGGCCCCGCTCACACTGCACGCGTGCCTGCAGCACTACACGCGCGCCGAGCACCTGGCGCAGGAGGACGCCTGGAGGTACGCTCTGTATACAGCATCACGTGCGAGGTGCACGTGTGCGGCACAGGCGGCCCCGCTCACACTGCACGCGTGCCTGCAGCACTACACGCGCGCCGAGCACCTGGCGCAGGAGGACGCCTGGAGGTACGCTCGGTATACAGCATCACGTGCGAGGTGCACGTGTGCGGCACAGGCGGCCCCGCTCACACTGCACGCGTGCCTGCAGCACTACACGCGCGCCGAGCACCTGGCGCAGGAGGACGCCTGGAGGTACGCTCGGTATACAGCATCACGTGCGAGGTGCACGTGTGCGGCACAGGCGGCCCCGCTCACACTGCACGCGTGCCTGCAGCACTACACGCGCGCCGAGCACCTGGCGCAGGAGGACGCCTGGAGGTACGCTCTGTATACAGCATCACGTGCGAGGTGCACGTGTGCGGCACAGGCGGCCCCGCTCACACTGCACGCGTGCCTGCAGCACTACACGCGCGCCGAGCACCTGGCGCAGGAGGACGCCTGGAGGTACGCTCTGTATACAGCATCACTCGTGAGGCGGCCACGTGCGAGGTGCACGTGTGCGGCCAAAGCGGCCCCGCCCACACTGCACGCGTGTACATTAGTAACGTCCAAACTACTACCGTAACAATTTCAGATTTTACTTATAATTTAATTTGTTTCAGATGTCCACAATGTCAACGATATATGCCCGTCGTGAAAACATTAGGTCTTTGGTCGCTCCCAGATATCTTAGTGATACATTTAAAACGATTCCGACAGTGAGTTATTTATTTACATTAATATTCTTCTTGATATTCCCAAACATTTTGTTACAACTAACATTTCCTTTCTTTTATTTTAGGCAAGCCAAATGTCGCACGAGTACAAAGCTAACAACTATGGTAGAATTCCCTTTAAATGATTTTGATATGACTCCACATCTCGTTAGAAAAAATTCCACCGTAATAGACTCGCCAGGACATTCGCGTTCGCCTAGACGAAAACATTCAAAGACTCCCACTTGTGTTCCACAAGAAAACATGTACGATCTGTATGCTATTTGTTACCATCATGGTGATGATTTGGAGACCGGACATTACACAGCAGCTTGCAAAAATCCTTACGACGGTCACTGGTATAAATTCGATGACTCGAGAGTCACGCCGGTGGATGACGAAAACGCATATTCCGAACTAGTAAATAACACCGCATACATGTTGTTCTACAAACGTAAAAAACCAAAAGTTACACACTCATGTTCGACGGACGATCACAACGGCCACTGGGCGCTTCGAATGCCGAAGTTTACAAAGCTTAAAACTGAGATTTTGAACGAACTCACCGAAGTCAAAGAAGAGAACGTCGACGAAAACAAAATCGAAGTCCAAAATACCGAACACGAATCTGAATCAGACGCTACAGCTCCGACGAGCAGCCCTCTGACCAGGAGTGTCGAAAGTCTACCCGACGATAACATGAATGGAGTGTCAACATTCATAAAAGAAACGGTGACCGTCGTTCATAACACTGCTACTATTGTACAGTCGCCAACCCTGCAGAGGCCGTTGATAGTTGAAGTCAACGGCAATAAAACGAACGAAGATCCGAACGATAACGAAGTAAGCGCGCCCGCAGAGCCTTATATACATAAAGATGTACATATAAACCCCAAAATGACGCCGGTAGATTCGCGGCGGCCGCGGTCTGTGGACTACCCAGCGCGCTCGAACGCTTCCTCCGCTACTAGAGATTCGAACCGAAACTACGAAAGTTCGCCGCTCGTGGCGAGCATCAACGGCGTCGAGTACCATCCCACCACCGAGGAATTGATGCTGTCCATGTTCCAAGAGTCGAAGTATATAGTGCCGAGACATGGGAATCATATTACCAGGGAATCTCATAGAGCGGGTAAGTTCAAACGTGAACTTTATTTTTTTTTTTAGTTGTATGTCTTGTCTGAAAGAATGTGACTGAGCAGGTATTGTAAAGCGTACAGGTAGGTTCGGGGTTCCGACGCCGGTGGGGTTAACGATAACCCGCCTGCCCCTGCTCTCAGCTTTCAGGAGATCTGGGGAGGTGAGATGTTCCGATCAAGGTGAGTGATCACCCGTCCGGCTTCGCTGGCGTCCCTCCTTCTAAATAATAATAAGTAGGATTAATAGAAAAGACGTTCTTCATAGGTACTAAAGAAAGTTGACTAACGGTATTTGTTATTAAAAAAAAATTGTAACTAGTTACTGTGTACAGGACCGCTTTATCGGATCCGTCGCTACTGGATACAGTAACAAAATTGCATCGGATTGTGTTAACTGGATCCGGAATACTGTATTGTGTATGAACTCGCTCATACAACAGCTGCAAACGCCATCGCCGAATAAAAACGAATCCGATAAAACGGACCTGTAAAAGGACTTGTGAACGAACAGGTGCTTAAATGAGTTTCTTTATTCTTAGGCGAGAAATCATCCGTCTGGAAAACTCGAATATCAACGTGAGGACAGCCGGAGACGCACGGAAACCCAACGAGTTTATATTCTTCTACTATTTTGTATCCTATCTTAGATCTGCGTAAATGTAGTAGACAGTACATCTGTTCATTATGAGAATAATAATTAGCCTAGATGCTCTTCTAAGTGAATGATTTTTATATTACTTATACTCTTTTTTCAACAATTAAGATAGAGCTACGGGAGGCTACATTATTTCGCTATAAAACCTAAAACATGCTAGGTTGATGTAGTAATATGTATAATGTAAGCTTGTGTAGTTTCCCAATACATACTTAAAGGCCACATCAGACATTACTTTTACCATCGGAAAATAGATGCAGCGACCAAACACACCTGACCCCCTAGCTAACGTAACATTTGCAAATCGTTAATGCTTCGCTTTCGAAACATGTATGGAATTGACATAAGGTTTCGTTAACAATCGAATTTTAAAACGTCAAATCCATACATTTTTCGGAGCGAAGCGATGGCGAAAATTTGTAAATGTGACATTGGCTACAGGCTCAGACAGCACACGTAAATACAACGATCGCGGCAATCCCCTTCGGCCATTTTCGAAGTGAAATTTCGAAATCAGTTTTGAGAGAAGAATTAAATTTATCTTTTCGAAACTAGTCCTGAAACTTAGTTTTGAAAACGGCCGAAGGGCACCCTGCACACGTTTGAACGCCGATGACAGCTACTTTTAGCTATCGATTTTATACCGCAGTCGAACGTAGCAAGTCGCCAAAACGCGATGCAGCATCGATGCAATCGCGAAAACGCTATGCCGATGGTAAGTAGCATGTCTTTCATAAAATACGCAACCGTTTAACTATTTATTTTTATTTTATGCTTACCAAAGATTGGTTGGACATTATGATACTCAATTGAAAGATGGCAACTGTAGGTAGTTTCTATGAGGAATGGTCTATTTGTTTCCCATTACATTATAGAATATGATCTTAAGAAATTGGTTTTGATTGACTTATTGATAAATACTTTACTTATTTTACAATGTTATAATAGCGTTTGTATTGCAAAATATGTATGGACAGTGTAAAATAGTGTTTCTGTAAAAATAATGTACATAATTATAAGTAATAAAGTCTGTCAAGTAGGTAGCCCCCAAATCAAATGTTTGACAGAGTTGCATCGTACTGTAATGTATATTGGTAAATGTTTGTAATACAATAAATTGTAGATAAATAATTTACACGTCTTCGAGTATATTGTAGCTAGCAAGCGTAACAATCGAATTTAATTTCATAATAATACCCATTTGTGCCTTGGCCCTAGGGATGTTGTGATTTTAAGAAATAAATCGCTGAATGACGCGTAATTTGTATCATATTTGCTTTCTATATTCAACAAATTATTCTTGTGATATATTAAAACTTAAGATTTTTTATTGTAACAATTTCTTTTATTATCGAAATGGGCTCCGATACTGGTATACATGATCATGTGATTTTGTTATATTTTTGTGGATTACTGTATAAATATGGGCTTTTATATATATTTTGATTTGTTACAGTCGTACAAATGTTGTACTAACTAATGCAACATATTCCGTTAAGTTGGCCTATAGGAAAAGTGAATTTTGTTACACACCATTATTTATCAATTTTAACATCAGTGTTGATAGATAACACAATTTTACATTTATGAGAGTAAAGATAAGTGCATAAAGTTTAAAGAAAAAGCAATACAGTTGTTAGTAACTACTTTCGTTTAGAAACCATTGTAACTAAAATGTAATAAGCCTATTTATTACCATTATTTAAATAGCCTGAATAGACGGCGGATTTTTTGTCCGATCTAGTTCGCGCATGATCTTTATTACTAAGAACGTAAAGTTAGAACCACATATAAATCGTGAAAAAGTTCAACCTCGTTATTTTTAGTAATCGAAGTTTTGCGCGGAATCGATCTCTCAAAAACGTTTATTTTCAGCCGCTGTAGGGAGCTCCACATATACGATGTAGCGCGGGCGCGTGGCGTATGTCGGATAAAGGCGAATTTTATGTGTCTAAGGGGCTGTTTCACTGGTTCTGGATTGTGCCTATAGTCACGTAAACCAATAGACCGTGAGCCCGCGACAGTATTGCCCACGTCATATGACATCACGATGAAATGCATGGCACACGGTCGGAAAAGTTGTGCTTAGCGAGGATCAGAAGATTATCGCAAAAAAAAATTGGCCGGAAGCTTGAGAAGATCTTCCACTTCCGGTCAAAATTTTAAGATTATATTTACGTCATGTGACATCAGTAAGAAACCCGTGTCATCATTTAGTTTTCAATCGTAGAGAGAGTAAATATAAGTCTGTCAGTTCTGAAATGACTAAATGATGACACAACTTTTCCGACCGTGTACCATGCATTTCATCGTGATGTCATATGACGTAAAGTCTGTCCATCCTTACTTGTCTTATTTAGTAAACAGTTTTTGACAGTTGTCATACGTCTTTTAAACTTAAATCGTTAATTAAAAATATGTAAGTAACTTTATGAAATTGATATTTATAATTAACAATTTATTTTGTAATCTTTGTGTGGAAAACCACTTGTTGTATTTTATAAATGATTATTTCAATAAAGAGTTGGGTGAAGATTGTTTACCAAATAAGACAAGTAAGAATGAACAGACTTTAGGCAATACTGTCGCGGGCTCACGGACTACTATGAGTGGCTAATTTAAAAAGGGAACAGAATTATTTGTATCAAATTATCTGACAGGTAAGGTATCCGAAAATTCTGTTGGGATATGTGAAACTGGCCCTAAACTAATAATGGCGACTTGTACCGTTCTATGTGTGGAGCTCCTAATGCCGCCTACACATGCAGAGGCGCGATCGGCAGCAGGCCAGGAGGGGCCCAAGTCGGCTAATGTTAACGTCATAATCGTGTTTCTATTGTGTTTTAATTGTAACGCTTTCTGACACAGTTCTTGTTTCTTAAACCCAAAACAGAAACACAATTTGAAACCCGATTAATGACTTTAACAATAGCAGACTTGGGCTCCTAGCCTATCTTACGTGCATAGGCATAGAGGAGATGGGCCAGCCACACTCTACACACATATTCGTACACCTATTCGGATCCCATCTCCGGTCGCGTCTCTCTAGGTGTGTAGCCTGCGTGAGTGTGTGCAATTTTATAGTTTCTACGGAGTGTTGAGCATACAGTTAAACGGATGTACAGTCAGCGTCAAATTGATATGAGCGTCTAGAGTAGTGAAAATGATGTGAAAACAAAAAAAAATTTGATCTGTTGTAAGTACACAAAGTGTTCAAAATATCTTACTACTCATTGTTTCATATTTATATGAGCAGTCAAATTGTTTAAAATTATTTTAGCAAACAAAGCTCTCAAAGTTATCTGTGCATGATGCATTATTACATTGTGCACAGATATAGTTTTGTTTGCTAAGATAAATTTTGAACACTCTGACTGCTCATATAAATATGAAACAATTAGTAGTAAGATATTTTGAACACCTTGTGTACAGGCCCGCCGCTAGCTGTCTGAGCGCCCGCGTGCAATATCCATTATGCCGCCCCCTACTACGAAACGCCTACCTGCTTGTCGGCAAAGAGGGCGGCTGCCAGGGGCGCAACCCTTAGGGGGCGCACTTTGAACCCATAGCTACAAAATAAGTATAATTATAAATCTTGGGCAACGCAAAATTAAAATCTTTCCATTATCATCATTATCCTAGAAATATGTTTTAGGGCGCAAAATTCAAATCTTGCAAGGGTCGCTCATGGTCCTATAAATAAGCCTTGGGGCAGAAAATTCAAATCTTGCAAGGAGCGCTAATGACCCTAGTTTCGACACTTTGATCGCTCGCTTTGCCGCCTCCCTAGACGTGCCGCCCGCGTGCGGTGCACGCCTTGCACGCCCGCTTGCGGCGGGCCTGCTTGTGTACTTACAACAATATGATGATTGTAACTGCGAGATCAAATAGATTTTTTGTTTTTCAGATCATTTTGACAACTCTAGACGCTCATATCAATTTGACGCTCACTGTATGAACTATGAAAAGCATATTATACTTATTTAACATATTTTAAGGGTATTAAATGGATTGCTCTCAGTTTTATAATAAACCTAAACGTCGTTTAGTTACCTGAAAAACTCACAAATGCTGTTATTTATACAGATCAGCAATATAAGACGTTTATATTTAAGTTGAAGTTATTGACGATTACATTAGCTGGCATTTAGATTTTGCTCATATTTTGATAAAACTTATTTGTGACTAGCGGCCGCCCGCGGTTTCACCCGCGACGCTCCCGTTCCCGTGGGAATATCGGGATAAAAAGTGTTCTATGTTTTAATCTAGGCTTTCTACTATCTGTGTGCCAATTTTCAACTAAATCCGTTCAGTAGTTTTTGCGTGATTGAGGAACAAACATCCAAACCCACAAACTTTCACATTTATAATATTAGTATGATTTTATATTGTTTCATAAATATGTTATAAATTATAATATAACGAAGTCTGGCTAAGTGTAATGTATTCAAACTTACTTCCTTCCTAGTGTGTGTTGTTGAAAACGTATCTAATCAAAGTGAGTTGGAAAAAGTTAGTTGGAATAAAATAACATGCCTTTATTAAAGAAATAATAGCACCAATGGCCGTTAGCTTGTGATCGCCATCTCTTCGCTTATTTTGTATTATTATTTTTGTTGTTTTAATTTAAAGATGTTTATGATAATTTCACCACGTTATGTTAAAATATATGTGTTAATGTACACGAACTATGGTTTTCTTTTCAATTCCTATATAAACTGACGTACTTCCGACCTGTTCACTTTCTACTTTTCACTTAGTGGAATCAAATATACAGGGTGTATCCAGGGACGTATTTCGGATTTCTGCGCCCTGGGCGAATACGATTGGGCCGCCCCTATCAGGGTTGCTAACTTTTCCTGCCTGTCTAGTAAACACGGCCGCAGCGCGATTTATAGTCAGATTTATCCATAAATCTTGTAATCTCCTCTGTCTCTTGTAACAAAAAAACGGCCGCGCAGCGCGATTTTTAGTCAGTTTCATCCGCCAATCTTGTACTCTTGCCTATCTCTCGCAAAAAACAGCCGCGCAGCGCGATTTTTAGTCTGATTCATCCTATAATCTTGTATTCTTGCCTGTATCGCGATTTTTTGGCGATTTTTTGTCAGTTTTTTTCACTAATTTGAGGATTTATGTGCAAAATTTTAAAATGCCTGTTACAGCTTTGCGTCGCCGGACGCAATTTTTTCGCGTGCGGCGCGTGATAGCTAATTCCACGCGGACAAAGTCGCGGACGGAAGGCTATTAAGTATTAATATTTCTCGAGACCATTGGGCCGCCCTCCGGGACGGGCCGCCACGGGCGATCGCCCGAATGACCCTATGGAGAATACGTCGCTGGGTGTATCAAAACTTTGCCACACGGAGGGAAACTTACCTTACTTACCTAATATTGAATGTAGGAAATTTTACGAAAAGAAGACTTCATTTTATTTACAAAAAATAATCATAGAAGCTACATCACTTTATATGAATAAATTATGTACGGAAATTCTCGTTTTTAAATTCTAAATTTAAAGGGACCACCACGTGCCGGACTACAGCTGGGCCACAAAAAAAAAGTTGGAAATCTGACTTTTTGACTATGCCATGATGAAGTCGATAATTTGTCGGAATTTGTCGCCAAAAACCAGAATTTGTCGGTCTTGCGTTTAGGAGATACGTGTGGCTCAGCTGTAGAGACGTCTCTACAGCTGGGCCACACAGATCTCGAAAACGGAAGGTCGTAGCGAAAATATGATTACTCGTATGTGTAGCCGGTAATTTGTCGGATTTTGTCGCCAAAAACCAGAGTTTGTCGGTCTTACGTTTAGGAGATACGTGTGGCTCAGCTGTAGAGACGTCTCTACAGCTGGGCCACACAGATCTCGAAAACGGAAGGTCGTAGCGAAAATCTGATTACTCGTATGTGTAGCCGGTAGTTTGTCGGATGTTGCCACCAAGAACCAGATTTTGTCGATCTTGCGTTTAGGAGATATGTGAGGATACGCTGTGGAGACTTTTCTACCTGGATCTTGAGAAAGGAAGGTCATAGCGAAAATCTGATAACTCGAGTGTGTAGCCGGTAGTTTGTCGGATGTTGCCACCAAGAATCAGATTTTGTCGATCTTCCGTTCAGGAGATATGTGAGGATACGCTTACGACCTTTCGTTCTCGAGATCCAGGTAAAAAGGTCTCCACAGCGCATCCTCACATATTTCTTAAACGCAAGATCGACAAAATCTGATTCTTGGTGACAAATTCCGACAAACTAACGGCTACACACTCGAGTTATCAGATTTTCGCTATGACCTTCCTTTGTCAAGATCCAGGTAGAAAAGTCTCCACAGCGTATCCTCACATATCTCCTAAACGCAAGATCGACAAAATCTGGTTCTTGGTGACAAAATCCGACAAACTACCGGCTACACACTCGAGTTATCAGATTTTCGCTATGACCTTCCTTTCTCAAGATCCAGGTAGAAAAGTCTCCACAGCGTATCCTCACGTATCTCCTAAACGCAAGATCGACAAACTCTGGTTTTTGGCGACAAAATCCGACAAATTACCGGCTACACATACGAGTAATCAGATTTTCGCTACGACCTTCCATTTTCGAGATCTGTGTGGCCCTGGCCCAGCTGTAGAGACGTCTCTACAGCTGAGCCACACGTATCTCCTAAACGCAAGACCGACAAATTCTGGTTTTTGGCGACAAATTCCGACAAATTATCGACTTCATCATGGCATAGTCAAAAAGTCAGATTTCCATCTTTTTTTTTTGTGGCCCAGCTGTAGTCTGGAACGTGGGACCACCTACAGCTACAGGTCACAATAATTAACCGAGATTTTCAAAATTTTTCGCCATTTTGTAGCTAAACTAGGACCCTTTTTTATTTTTTCTTAAGTCAGTTTTTTCCGATTTATTTTACAATTTAGTACTTGAACAAACAACCCCCAAAAAATAGATTTTCAAAATTCAAACGTTCACGTGTCTTGATAAATTCCTCAACTTTTGGTACTATTCCCATCTCGATCCTCCCAAAATCCTCGGAGATATGGCCAAAAATACGTCTCAGCCGATTTACATCTGATAATTAACACGTTTTTATTTAATGGTAAAACCCTTAATGCCGATTATGGTAGACTAGAGGCCGCGGGACCATAAACTTAACAAATTTTACTATGGGACCAACTCTGAAATCGCGAGAAAAATCAGCTGTTTCATACCCTACAAGCAAAAACGTCATATAAATGCTGATATAATGCTGTACGACTTTAAGTCGTACAAGTCGGATAGCAGTCTTATAATAGTATGAGATGACTGCTGGGTCCTATAGACGTCTTAAATTTAACTTTTTAGTCGTGCGACAAATATGTCATAATAAACTGGTCATAGCAACGTCGGCACGACTAAACTACGACGTTATATTAAAGTTTTAGCTAAAACGTCTGTACGGCTTGTAGTCAAGCACTCAGATCTCGAACATAACCACAACGTGTTTGTGGTTATGTTTCGAGATCTGAGTGCTGAGTGCAAAATTTATTAGTATGGGAAACATTTTATTAGTATGGGAAAGTCAAATTTTTTTGTCGTTTTTCGACCCATGTTTCTTGGGCAAAAATTTTTAGTTCCATTAGTAGAACACTCCCTTAAGTTAATTAAAACGACTACAGAATGAAGGTCCAAACAAATTATCGGACGCGGCTTATGGACGCGGCTTACTGCCGCGGCTGATAGGTGTGCACACTCACATAACATCCTGCGTGCCAGATAGCTGTCGGACGTCCGATGACGTCATATTAGTCTATGGTTACGTCCGCGACCTTAGAGCATTCAACCAATTAAGGAGACGCCACTGTCAGGCGTACCCCTCTGTCAAAGGTACAAGAGCGCCGGTCATACTCGTTATATAAAACTAGTTGAGCCGAGTTCCCCGCCATTCAGCTGATCATCGTACACGCGAAACGACAGGAGCTAAAACTGTCGAATTGCAGTGTTTTTTTATGTAAAAAAAGATTGGAAACATCTAGTGTGCAAAAGTATAACGTTATTTTCTATCTGTTAGTATTATTTTGTCCAGTTATTATCAAATAATGCACTAAAAATGAAAAAAAATCCAAAATATTGTCAATCAAACAGTGTTGCCACAAAATTGTATAAGATCTCTTTTAGCCTAATATTTTAAGTTGAATGTATGGCACTTAAAACATCACGTTCTTTACCTGTTAATACCTACCATTCATTACTGTAATGTAATGAGATGCTTGATGAATTTATTATAGATTAGTTTTTGCAAATTTATTTATTGTTAGTTTTTCTTTATCTTTATTTATTTATTTATTATTATCTTTTACTCAATACTTAAAAAATAGCAGGACTATTAAACTTATGTTTAAAATAGGTATTGTAGCGTACTGCCCGTCCATTTATTTTGGCAGCTGTTTGTTTTTCATGACATTTTATTTTATCTGCTTTTCTTCACATTTCACGTCGTAGGTTGTATGGCTTATTAACCGACTTTAAAAAAAGGAGAAGGTTATCAATCAACTGTTTTTTTGTATGTATCTGTGTTCTTCGATATCTCCTGGTCCCATTAATTTTTCATACTAATCAGTTTAGTAGTTTTCAAGTAATCCTGAAAGAACTCGGATAAATACTATGATTTTGTATGAACTACCTTGACGACTTCGTCGTTTTTTATAAACTGATTTAGATTATTAGTATTCTTCTCGCTCTTTTATATTGCTACCGAATGAGTACACAAATTCGCATTTAAAAATTCTGTAAGTCCTTAATTTTTTACGCGTTTTCTTTAAAGTTAGTATTTTAATACTAACTTGAAAGAAAACGCATTGTCAAATCAAAACTTAAAACCGGAGTTATTTCGATGAGCTCCATTGTAAAGTGCGAACCGCAGTTCTGGCACAAGAAAGCCCCGCGCCACGTCAGTCAACCAGTGCCTATTCTGCAGGCTGATTATCTAATTAAAAACTACCTAGCGACTGGTTTCAGTTCACAGATAAATGTGATACTTTGCTACTTTTCTTTGGAATGTTTTTTTTTTACCCCAAAAAGAAGTACTAATGTATCACATTCATCTGTCAAATTAGACCGGTCGCTAGGTGGTTTCTAATTAGATAATCAGCCTGCCGCTGCTGGCTGACAATCCAAGTCTCCGTGCAAATATTTTGTCGCGGGCTCCTCTCTCCGTGCTTCTTTTCATTGGGACCTGCCGCGGGCTCCATTCTCCGTGGTTCTCCCCATCGTGAGGGTCGTGACCGGCCGCGGGCCTCCACTGCACTACGTGTTTGTTTTTAGGATTACCATAAATACATTGTATTTTTATTAAATTATATTTCTGTCTTTCACTTCTTAGATACAATTCTCCTTAGGCAGGTTCTACTACACTTTTCTTTCTTTTACCTTCGTAACGTTACAGAATACTTTATTATTATAAAATATTTACGGATGTCACTAATTATTCCCAAAATATGCCGTTTTAATTTAAAAACGGTGGCCACACTGCAGCAAAAGTATTGTTGTGACAGCACAGAAAGAAACAAATATCGATATCGACTTTATCAGTAGGTATGTTATTCTGGCTATAAAATATTGAAAAAAATACCAACGTTTTTTCTGTCGAAAGAGGAATTTCGTTTTTTCAGAAACAAAACAGCCTATAAGTAATTTATGTTGACGGAAGTGGAATGTGACGAAAGTGGCCTAAATCTTTATATTTCAGATTTCTAAAAGATGCAATGATACGAGATGTTTCGATCCAAGCTTATGCAGAACATGTTTCGTGGAAACCTAAACGTACTCGCACAATTTGTTCACAGCATTCTGAAGCTTCCTACTGTTTTATAATACAAGCTAATATAAACTCAAAACTCAAAATAATTTATTCAGTCTAGGCTGTTACAAGCACTTGTGAATGTCATAGAAGCTACGCAATCGCTTCGCAAACCCCAAGCGGGAGACCTTGTAACGAGTAGAACCGGCAAGAAACTCGTCAAGAACTGCTTTTTTCTCCCTGTATATTTCTTGGCACTTATTGGCAGCACCCGGTCACGAACATGACGCATGAACCACTTTCTTTGAAATAAGTACAACAAATAAAGATTATTAATATAGTTATTCCGTTTTAAGGCCTACCCAAACCTGCCCCCCTACTCAACTGGCCAACATTATATTCGTTTGAATGCTACACTTACTATTAAAACTTTAAAATAAGCAGTAAACTATAAAATTACGTGCCGTAAGCTTGACAATTCCATACAATACATCGAAGTTTGTGATTTAAATAAGTTTGCGACACGTAATTTAATCATCTATTGCTCATATTTAAGCTTTAAAAGTAACCGTAGCGTTCAAACGAATATAAAGTTGGCCATTTGAGTAGGGGGGCTGAGCGGTATCCGCTACCGCCGTGGGTATTTTGTATGGCATTTTCGCAGCTGTTGTCAACGTACGTGATACAAATCGCGTGTTCAACGAAACTTTTAGGTTGCGTTCAAACGATAACACACGACCCGACCTCAACCCGAACTCAACTCAAACTCGCCTTGACCGCAGCCCACCTGGAAATACATCGCTTACAATTTGGAGTTCGGTTGAGTTGAGTTTGGTCGTGGGTTATCGTCTGAACACAGCCTTACTGCCCCCGCGGACGCACACCGCGCCACCCGCCCGCAGCGCTTGCGTCGCGCGCCACCGCCGGCCGCCGCGGCCGCTACCACCTACCACCGCTACCGCCTCCGCCGGTAGAGGTAAAATATATTTCTTCCAGTATCAATAATTTTACTGACTTATCCTAATAAGTCACCTCACACCTGGTAGATTTTGACGACAACCAAAGGTTTACCATTATCGAAGGGCCTGAATTGAAAAAAAAAATTACAGACTCATATTTGAATTTTAGTCATCATATTTCAATCATCATGACATAAATTAAAAATATGAGCCGAAGGTATCGAGAGTAAAATATCGATAGTGTCAAGCACTATCATCGTTTACATGAAAATGACGTCATCTCGTGTACTAACAGGTTGGTTTCTGCGTGTGTATATATTTGTGTGCGTGAAGTTTAAGCTAGTGTTTGATAATTTTGTCGTGTGCTTGCGTAGCGACGTGATCGAAAATGCATTAGTGTTTAACACTATTTGTGTGTGCGTTACCTCGTCCCCCGCGGAAAATGGCAGACTTTTTCGTAAAGAAATGAGTGCTCGTATCGTCTCCTTACTTGGTTGAATGCTCTAAGTCCGCGACCTACTACATCCGATAGTTTGCACACCTCAGATCAGCCGCGGCAGTAAGCCGCGTCCGATAATTTGTTCGGACCTTGACGGTGTAGAGATTAGCGTGCGACAAAATTAACATGGCTGACATTTTTAGAATTCAATATACTTAATTTTATTAATCAAACGCAAAACTACGAGGGGCATGAAAATATGAATAGTATTTACATAGGTAGGTATATTCATAAAATTTTAATTCTCAGACGAACTAAACGGCATGGGAGACAGACACAGTTAGCAAGATATGAAAGTAATTTAATACTCACCATTTATTTCCTTGTAATTGATTTATTTTGCACTCAGATCTCGAAACATAACCACAAACACGAGTCACTGACGAACATTAAAAATCAGTCGTACAGGTGTTGTTACTTGATTCATATACAACGTTTTCGTCATTCAAAAACATCTGTATGACCCATAGACATAGAAAAATTTTCGCTGCGCGTATGACCACAAATCCACAATATAGGTAACGAAAGAGTCGTAAAGTTTTGATGCGACTACTGTACGATGAAAGTGGTAATCTTGTGACTTTTGTATGACCATTAAACAACAATGTAGGTCGTATAAATGGCGTTGCCCTTTTCGCGTTGAGCAGACGTTATTATAACGTTAGTGCAGTGCTATCGCACACGGGCAACTTAGTCGCCCAGCAACTGTTTTGTTTCTCACATCAAGTCCACGGGTTTATATGGAAACGCGCACACGTAACGTCGCGGTCGTCGGCAACTTTTCATTCAAACTATGTGAGAGACAAAATAAGTGCTACCGCACACGGGCATCTTAGTCGCCCAGCAACTGTTTTGTTTCTCACATCAAGTCCACGAGTTTATATGGAAACGCGCATACGAACCGACGCGGTCGTCGGCAACTTTTCATACAAACAATGTGAGAGACAAAATAAGTGCTATCGCACACGGACAACTTAGTCGCCCAGCAACTGTTTTGTCTCTCACATCAAGTCCACGGGTTTATATGGAAACGCGCACACGAAGCGACGCGATCGTCGGCAACTTTTCATACAAACCATGTGAGAGACAAAATAGTTGCCGAGACAAATATGTTGCCCGTGTGCGGTGGCGCTTAGTGTTTTTCGACCAGCGTTATTAAGATAACGTTTTACGACCATTGTACGACGTGAAATTGTTAGTTGGGTAGGTACCTCACCTACCTACAAACGTGTTAAAATGAATAGGTACCTACCTAACGAAAATATAAAAATGTATGAAACAGCAAATTTTTTTTGCGCGATTTCAGAGTTGGTCCCTAAGTTTGTTGTTCAGTATTAGCGGTTTTTTAACCGACGTCAAAATAAAAACGTGTTAAAAAGGAGGAGGTTCTATGTTCGTCTGTATATTTGTTTTTTTTGTGTATGTTCACCGATTACTCGAAAACGGCTGGACCGATTGAAATGATTTAACGTTACTTTATCAGGTTTGTTCCCAAGTTGGTCCCATTTTTCGAAAATTCGAAATCGGTTCAGTAGTTTTCGAGTAATCCTGAAAATACTGGTAAATATTGCTCGAGTTTTTACGGATGTATAGACATAACTTCTTTGTTTATGAACCGATTTAGATGATTCTTATTTTGTTGGAAAGGAAAGGAATCTTAAAACAAATTTAAACTAAACTAAATTAAACAAAATTTAAAAAAACCGCATCAAAATTGTTGTTTTTTAAGATTTTGTTTAATTTAGTTTAGTTTAAATTTGTTTTAAGATTTTTTGAAGGTTTTTCTTTTTGTAACACGTTGTAGGTACTTATATTGGATAATTATTCGATTAAACTATAGGTAGGTACATTCCGTTTTGGTTAACAATGTTAATCATTTTTATCTAGTTCATATCCAACGCAATGTGATATCAAAACAAAATGGTCCTTACAAAGTTGACAACCTTGAAGTACCAAGTAATACAACGCTCCTTTTATACTATCCGCGTCAATTGGTAATGCGCATGGCGGCCATGATTTTAACCTCAAAAACGAAAAACAATTGTATTTTTTTTATATAACTAGACCCTTTCTTATTGAAAATAAGAATTTAATAATTAATTTATTATAAGTATTACATATTAGAATTTAACTGTTTTTTGTCATTTTTAGTTGGGGATGACGTTGATGTGTATGTTAATTTGACAAGGTTCCAGCGCATTACCAATTGACGGGGATAGTAATAAGAATATTATTCTTCTCACCTAATCTTTGTTCAGAAACAAAATAAATTTCAGTCTGGATTTATTATAAAACTTGACAAGATTGGTAGTAAACGCGGCGGCACAGTACGCTTGGCTCCTCTGAGGTCTTTGACAGTGCAAGTGCAAATTGCAATATATGGAGTCTTGGCAGCACTATATATGAAAATGGTTTTGGTGGGACTTGTCTATGACCAAATTGACCAACACATAAAGTAAATAAAAAACAGTATCGGTCTTCAAAAATTTTTTATTATATCAGAAGTGAGATAAAGAATCCACCCACGCACTTACAATAATTTTGTAAGCTTATATGCAATTTAATTACATAACGCAATACTGCGATGTAGGATCTAACAGCGCCATCTAGCCATCGTGCTGTCATCTAAAACTTCAGCTACCGCATGGCATGGGCATAGGGGTTGCAGTCCCGGTAGCGAATTTACAAAGGCTATACTATTTCGGTCACGAGTCAGACTCTAATGGTTGAGCTTTTGTTTATGCATATTACTCAACAATACCTAAACTATTTCAGTAAAAGAAATGACTCAAATGGATTAGCTTTTGCGTTGATATTTTCAAAGAAAATGCACGGATAAAACCTAGTACTGTACAAGCAAACAAGTCGTATAAATGAAGGGTTATATAAATGTCGTATAAATGAATTACCTATATTGGTTATTAACTCTGTTATCGTTCTTATAGACAAAGTACATCTGATGATTAAGTCGTCTAACTAGTCTAATTACAACCTCGAATAAACGTTTTTTCAACTCAATTAAGTAACAGTAATATAATGGTAAGTCGTAAGAACGTTTCAGTCGTAAAAAGGTTTTTTTTTAAGACAATATCATCAAAATAGAGACATTATTATAACATCTAAACAACTTGTTGGTCTAAAAACGTTTTTAAAAAACCTTAATATAATGATTTTATATTGGAATTATGGATGACTTCAATATAATATAAAGATATAAGTCTAACTATTAAATATACCTTTTATTCAACAGTTGGTTTTGTTAACGTAAAACAAAAACTTTGTCAATACATACAGTTTCGGTTCATCATCCTGTTATATATTTTTCATATATAACAACATATTTCATAAATGTCCTATTAAGAATTTAATAAAACAAAATTATAATTATTTATTTTTATTAAAGCAAAACAAATAGCAATGGCGCTCGATCGCATATTACAGACAAATAATAGTCTATTGATGTGATGACTTGTACTACAACAATGGCTGACCTTAGCACTGACCGACTTTTGCTTGTATTAGGTACCTTCAATAGAAGTCATTTCCGTCGCTGCATCTAAAATATTGGGCAGAGTCAAATCTTCACATTCACCGCTATCAGACATTTTAAAGCAAGAATAAAAACAGTACAACAAACAGTTAAAAATGGCTTTTCTGTAAATGGCGCACCCCGCACCACAGACCGTATTAATACTAGAGCCCATACGTTAGTACTACATAGTATTGTTTTATGGTCTGTGGTTAGTACTATTATTTTATTAAAATTAAAAAGTAAAAGTGTGCTATAAAAATAAAAAAGTTATTTTATGATGCAGAATGTTGAACTGTGATGGCTTTTTTTATTCATGAACAAAAGTACGTGTTTATACTATCTTTTTTGAACCCATATGGAACTTTACGTTGTGAGTGAAGATAATAGTTATTTATGCAACTGTACTATAATGAGGGGTGTTAAAACACGAATGTGGGCTTATAATAGTATCACATGAGTGTTTTAATACCTAATTAAGTACAGTTGCATACAAGACCTTATTAACACCCATTTTTATATTTTTTATATTTTTATTTGGGAAACCAACAATATTTTAATTTAATACATATGGATTAATAACACCCATGATATTTATCTACACCCATGATATGTATACTCTACACAGGGTTCTGACTTTGACTTTGTCTTTGACTTTACTCCTCCTCATCATGATATCTTCCGAAAGTGTGTTATAATGTTGTACTGAATTTCATAATGTACCTAACACTTCGCGCGGGCGCGCGCGGCGAAGCGCGACCTCCTCTCGCTCGGATATCGTAATGTTAGCAGTAAGATAACCGTTTCAGAACCCTTTACAGAGGATTTAAAGCATGGGTGTAGATAAAAATAATTATCTGCCTTTTGTATTTTACATTAGAGGAAAAAATATTTTATTTTTATTTGTAAGTACTCTCAACAAGTGTTGAGTGTGTACCTGTTTCTTTCGTAATAAATGTTCGTTTGAAGATTCGTTTTTTTTTGTCAATCAAATACAGAATAAAAACGAGTATTTTAATTATTTTAATAATTTAATTCGCGATAAACAAGGCAGTGAGACTCTACTCGACTAGGACAAAAGCTTAACTATTTGAGTGAATATGTATAATACCGTACTAGGTTTTGTCCGTGCATTTTCTTTGAAAATATCAACGCAAAAGCTAATCCATTTGAGTCATTTCTTTTACTGAAATAGTTTAGGTATTGTTGAGTAATATGCATAAACAAAAGCTCAACCATTAGAGTCTGACTCGTGACTGAAATAGTATAGCCTTTGTAAATTCGCGTCCCGGTACTGAGGAGAAAACTGAATTTCCGGTACTGCGCTAAATCTGGTACCGGGAAAACCGGGAAATTTCGGGACTTTTCGGTACTGAGATTTTTGTTACTGTATCGTAAACAAAATAAAATAATTAACTCATAGGTACCTTACCTACGTAAGGAATACGAACTTCTCCTTTTAACTCTTAAATTGCTTTTTTTATAATTATTTGGTTTGTGAACACAGTAAAGAAAATACCTATTATTTTTGACTATCATGTATTTTGGTATTAAGACCTTTTGAACCGGAGGGATTATTTTGCTTTTAACTGAACAAATTAGTAGTAGGTAAATAAATAACTACAAAAGCTTGAACAATCCTTTAATTTAAACTATCATGCTGCGGACACCAGACACTTAATAGAAATTCTATTAATTGGGGGATACTTGGCAGCTAATGCCTTAATGAGGTAATTATTGGTGCTGCAGTATTTGCAAAGGTGCCAAGTGGACTACAGGTATATCAAAGCCAAGTGCTGAGGAACCTATACGAAGATGCCACTATGTCGGTCCTATTACCGAACCAGAGCACAAATCCTATCCAAGATGTGAGACAGGAAGACGTAATTTCTCCGAAATGGTTCACCGCTGCGTTGGTGCTTGGAGGAGATCTTTAATCTCATGGACTGGAAAGGATTCGGTATCAACACCTATGGCGAGTACCTTCGTTTTGCTGACATGTAGTTCATTATAGTTGGCTGAGACCTTGGAAGACCTGAACACAACGCTCGAAGATCTCCGTAGTGCTCAGTGCCGTAAATAGCCTTTTCTGCGCCCTGTGCGAGCTTCTATAACTGCGCCCTTTTTTATATTATAGGTACCCTAGAGCAGGGATGAACAACACAATTTTATGGAGGACCAGGTTTAGTACTTTTGTAAACCGTGGCGAGCTAAAATAAAGGCTCAATATAGAAAACGGCCGCGCAGCGCGATTTTCAGTCAGTTTCATCCACTAATTTTGTAATCTTGCTTATTTAAAGTAAAGAAAACAGCCGCGCAGCGCGATTTTTAGTTAGATTTATCCAGTAAATTTGTATTCTTGCCTGATTATTATAGATATCACTTTTTATTTGTTACTTATTTGTTGTGATAAACTCGATGCTGTTTCGTGCAACCATGTTATTTAGATTGCATTTCTTGTATTTTTGCTTCAAAATGTGTTGTATATGTCACGCACGCACGTATACATAAGCGGTTTTTCATTCATAAAATTTTCTTTTCTTGTATTGTAAAATGTAAAACTTTTCCATAACTTTTCTTTGTCAGTGACAGTGACACTAGTGACAGTGACAGACAGCTGCAACCATAGATAAATAGTGCGTCAGCTTTGACTGGTTTTCTTGTTTTTATAGTAACAACTGTACACTTGCGTGGAAGGCAAAGGAGTTTCCACTCGCACAGCCATTCATTCTTAATATTATGGACTACGATCGGCTGTTTTTCATGTAGTGATAAGGTAGTGATTAGGTAATGTTTACGTGCCTGATGTCATCACTGTGTTGGGCAGAATACCAGTGCAGCAAGCCCCGCTTGCTGCTTATACTGAGTCCAGCACAGTTTTGACATCATACGACGGTGCACAATGTCAAAAAAAAAGAGATTCATGTTTTTTTATGTCTAAGTACTTAAATGTTTGTGTACCGTTGGATGATGACAGAATAAATGAATTTCTTTCTTTCTTTCTTTCTTTCTTTCTGATCATAGGAAAAAAGAGAAGGGCCGCGCGGTGCAATTTTTAGTCAGTTTCAACCACTAATATTGTAACCTTACTTGTTTATTGTAAAGAAAACGGCCGTGCGGCGCGATTTTTAGTTACTTTCATCCAGGTAACCTTGTAGTCTTGCCTATTTACAGCAATAAAACGACCGCACAGCGCGATTTTTAGTTAGATTTCTCCAGGTAACCTTGTAATCTTGCCAGTTTATAGTAAAAAAACGGCAGCGCAGCGTGATTTTTAGTCAGTTTCAACCACTAATCTTGTAACCTTGCTTGTTTATAGTAAAGAAAACGGCCGCGCAGCGTGATTTTTAGGTAGTTTCATCCACTAATCTTGTAATCTTGCTTAGTAAAGAAAACGGCCGCGCAGCGCAATTTTTAGTTAGTTTCATCCAGGTAACCTTGTAATCTTGTTAGTCTATAGCAAAAAAATGGCCGTTGCTTGATTATAGTAAAGAAAACGGCCGCGCAGCACGATTTTTAGTTAGATTTATCCAGTAAATTTGTATTCTTGCCTGATCATAGGAAATTATATATTTTTGAAAAGTGCTCATTAAGCCCTTTCATTTGGTACCCAACACGGCATTATTAGAAAATATTTTTTTTTAGTTCATGACTTTAACTCCTCTAGAGGGCGCCACATTCAATTTAATGTAACGTCATATAGCCTATTGAAAACTAGCCTTTTTCCCTATTGAAAACAAAATTGAAAACTGGTGTTTTCCTAGATAATGAGCACTAGTTGTTTCAAGTATTTAAAATGTAGGTAATTAGTAAACGTTATGCTGGAATACCTAAATTGACATTGGGATAGAAATAAAAGATGTACATTGTCTCAATGCCTAGGTTTTATTTACTTTACTGGTTGGTCCTAAGTACACAAGGCTTTCCTTCTCTTAGTTTATTATGTTAGGTACTTAATTAGTTTTACACATCATCCTAGATATTTAAATTTAGGGTTCTAACTAAAATACAATCAAGCGCTATGAGGTGTAGGTATATGAGAAAGGAAACCCTAGTGGAGAATATATCAATATACCTATATCAATCCAAGCATTGCAAATGCATAAGCCCAGGCGGGGTCGCTTTATGTTGGTTCGTGATTATGATTAAATCATCCCAATTACTAAAAGAAAATTAATTAATAAATCAGTCTAAATTTTGTACGGAAAACTAACTGGTAGCCCTTCAAGAGATCCTAGATTGGTAGCGGCATATCATCCCGGCGGCAGCGGCTGGGAGAGAATTATTATATAAAACGGTCCCAGCGTCTGTCGACTGGATGTGGTGAACTGACCTTCATGGATCCTCGATGGAAACAATGTAACGGCTTCATACCCTGACTTGCTGCGTTATCCTCAAAGAATGTCTTCCATCGCAGAAGGTTAGTGATGGAAGGAACTAACCAGGAGATAACCAATATCAAAACCAAAGAAATTAAAATAAGGAAAAGACGAAAACCCATCTGAAACAATAAACATGTGATGAGTACAATTCACAAATATTTCACTTTCAGATTCAACTTTGGAAATTTCAAAATGTTTGACTTACCGCAGATGCCTTTTGATTTTGAGTATTGTATTTTAACAACTCATGGCAGTTCTGCGAACCACTCCACAACCCTGGAAGGAATAGCACGGCACATGTTGAACAACCATCAGAATATTTTGATTTCTCCAAAAAATACAACATGTGGGAAAATGATTTACTTAATAAAAATTAGATATTCAAGGGGAATTCCCTCATTTTAATAAAATGCTAGCCGATGATTACGGCTAATTTTCTTTTCCATGCTCCAGGAGACCATTCTTCAAAAAAATGAAATCTAAAAATGACCCTGATTAGCCATTTTTCTGACAGTTCATCTCCCGACTTTTTTTTTTATGTGTAACTACAGACGAGAACTGGGTCTAACTTCAAATATTTTCCTGATTTGTCAGGCTGCTAACGCCATCTCTTGTGAGGCTTGAGAAGTACACTCTTTTCAACTAACGATTTTGAAGAAAATTAATAACTATTTTTATAGAAATGTAACGTTAAAAAATTTGCAACGTTACACTATGTTCATTGGACAATTAAGACGCTTCTAACGATACCTCATTTGTCAAATTATAACAAGTAGTTTAGAAGTTATGAGGGAACAGATGAATTTACAAACATACATACATACAGGTCAACTTCATATACCCTCCGTTTTGGCTTCGCCGTAGTCGGGTAAAAAAGAGAAGGGCCGCGCAGCGCAATTTTTAGTCAGTTTAATCCACTAATTTTGTAATCTTGCTTGTTTAAAGGTAAGAAAACGGCCGCGCAGCGCGATTTTTAGTTAGTTTCATCCAGGTAACCTTGTAATCTTGCCTATTTACGGCAAAAACATGGCCGCGCAGCGCAATTTTTAGTCAGTTTCATCCACTAATTTTGTAATCTTCCTTGTTTATAATAAAGAAAACAGCCGCGCAGTGCAATTTTTAGTTAGTTTCATCCAGTTAAACTTGCAATTTTGCCTGTCTATAGCAAAAAAAACGGCCGCGTAGCGTGATTTTTAGTCAGTTTCAACCACTAATAGGATTTTTAGTCAGTTTCATACACTAATCTTGTAATGTTGCTTGTTTATAGTAAAGAAAACGGCCGCGCAGCACGATTTTTAGTTAGATTTATCCAGGTAACCTTGTAATATTGCCATTTTATAGCAAAAAAACGGCCGCGTAGCGCGATTGTTAGTCAGTTTCATCCACTAATCTTGAATCTTGCTTGTTTATAGTAAGGAAAACGGCCGCGCAGTGCAATTTTTAGTTAGTTTTATCCAGGTAACCTTGTAATCTATCCTGTCTATAGCAAAAAACGACCGCGCAGCGCAATTTTTGAACAGTTTATATAAGCATATGTATTTTTTTCTAAACTTTAAAATTCTTGAGTTAAAGATTATGGGGCGCAGTGGGAGCTTATCAGGAGCAAACCTAACAATTGTTCGGTTTGCTCCGACCACCGCGCGCCGGGGTGCCGGGGCGCAAGAATAGTCAGACCCTACTATTTAGTAGTCCTGGTCTGGCCATTCTTGCGCCCCCCAGAGTCTACGCCCTGTGCCTGGGCACCAGTGGCACACCCCTATTTACGGCACTGGTAGTGCTTTCCAAAGAGTGGGCCTAAGGATTATAAGATGAAAATCATGTTGAATGTCCAGTCCATCCAAGGTCTGAGATAGAAAGACATACACGTAATTTCTCAGAAACGGTTCACTCCTGCGTCATGGAGCTCGGAAAACATATTATTTAAGGTGGAACGTCAAGCTCAGTAGCGCCACCAATGGAAATAAATCATTTACGTTTTATCACCACTTTTGGCGTTATCCACAAACATAACTTATTGCTTATATCTGAGGTCGTGAAAAAATATTTAAATATTGCACTTTACTCTTCTATTTGCGCAAAATAACTAAAACTTTTAATCTAAGCCCTTGATAAAACGTAAATGATTTATTTCCATTGGTGGTGCTACTGAGCTTGACGTTCCACCTTAATCTCATTGACTAGAAAGGATTCAGTATCAAAATCTAGGGCGAGTATCTAACTTACCATCTTTTTGCCGACAATGTAGTTCTTAAGGCTGAGGAGTTTGGAAGACATGAACACAATACTCTAAGATTTCCGTAGTGCTTTCCAAAGACTGGGACTAAGGATTATAAGATGAAAATCATGTGATCATGAATGTCCATCCAACGTGTTAGACAGGAAGACGTAATCTCTCAGAAACGGTTCACCACCGCTGCGTTGGAGCTTGGAGAACATCTTTTATCTCATTGACTGGAAAGGATTCGGTATCAAATTCTAGCTAATATAGAGTATCTAACTTACCCTCTTTCTGCCGACGATGTAGTTCTTAAGGCTGAGCTGAGAGCTTTGAAGACCTGAACACAATGCTCGAAGATCTCCATAGTGCTTTCCAAAGAGTGGGACTTAGAATGATAAGACGAAAATCACGTTGAATGTTTATGTACCCGCTCCAGTTTATGCTGAGAACACTACACTTGAAGTTGTTAACCAACGAATACCTGAACAGAGTAGAGGTAGTTAGACAGTGCAGAGAGGTAATTAAAATTTCGAGAAGGATATTTCTCGTCGAATTCAGCTCGTATGGGCAGCATTCGAAAAGCTTTAGTAAATCTTTGCATCCAACTTACCTCAATGTTTCAAAGCGAAAGCCCGGTGTGTATCAGCTCGTCTTACTTCGCGCGACATTCATTTTATTTTCATTCGAAGGGCAATATAGCGGCATTTTAAGCTAATAGACGCTTAATTATTGGCCTAATTTTAAGTTATAACAAAAGTACCGAAAGTATCGAATTTCCCGGGAAATCAATTCTCAGTACCGGTACTGGGTAATCAATTTCCCGGGAAATACCGGGAAAAATCAGTACCGGGAATTCCCGGGAGCATGCCCTACACAAACGAGCAACTACCTAACTAAAAATAAATAACACAACGTGACACAACTGCCAAGAATCTTAAGGTGGACTGGACACACACGGTCCTTCCATTTGATGTACATCAAAGGGGAGGCGAAGGCAAAGTGAATTACAGATGGCGCTTCAGTCTTTGGAACCATTGTCAGTTTGAGCTTATATTGTGATTTTACTTTCATAGATTGTATTTTTTTTCGGTTTTGCGGACAAACAATGTATTCTATGCTAACTTTAGCTCAGATAAAAGAAGAATTACGGAAAAGAAAAGCCAAAACAACAGGCAAGAAAGTATATAGCAACTTACAAAAAATTGCTAACAAGCTTTACATTTTTTTAAATTTCGTGTAAGATTTACAAGTAATCTTTTTATTTCAGATTAGAAGCATATGATTTTTTTAACAAAGCAACTGAGTGTGAATTTCCGTGTTTATAGTTGCCTCATGATGCCTTCTGTGCAATAGTAATTTCAGGATTCTGTACTGGAATTTCTGTACCATCCAAAATTACACGAACCGTTTTATCATATTTATTTTATTATTCTAAGTTTCTTGAATCACTCTGGCATATAAAATTCTATTAATTCTCTGTTTGGCCCCAATATTGGGCTTATTCTATATTTGATATACCTATCAAATTCATCCAAGTCACAGCCGTGACACACTCTGTACATGAGAGTTCGAGCGCCAGCGACCTTGAGCCAGAGCGTGGAAGCGCTAGGGTTGATACCGAATTTAGACTTGTAACAAAGGAGATAACATAGTTTGTTAGGAAATATAAACTTGTGCAAGGACATGTTAATGAAAGATAGGTTTGATTTATAATAACTTTTTGTAATCTTTAAATTATATTAGGTAGGGTAGATACATCATAAATTGCAACTCTTATACTATATTTTCTGTTATTTATAATAAATTTATTAATCTTTAACATGTTAATGAAAGATTTGATTTGTATTTTTTTTTATTTATTGTCAATTTTACCTACTTGCGAGTTTACGAGTTTAATCGTCTGAAATCCTTGTTTTCAGATCTTTTTTTATAATTAAAGTAAGGTAAAAGGAAGGGTAAGGGCATGACTAATATTTCGTATATTTTAACTTTTAAAATACGAAGATACTTTTATCAGGATTTTGTTTTTGGTTGTTGTCACAACAACAAACACAACAATAATGCCCGCCGCCGGGCATGATTATCTAACAATTAAATAATGTTGCGTCGCGTGGCGTAGTCAGTCCGTGAGAAATGCGGTACAATGCGGATTGCGATTAGGGCATGGAATACCGGAATGATTTTCATACCGGTATTGATACCGGTATTGAAATTTTAAATACCGGTATACCGAAATTTCGGTATTTTTTCGGTATTTTTTTTAAATACTGCTAGTTACTGTTTAAATGACTCCAAGAACGATTATTAAGTCTTATTTGCGGAAAGTGATTAAAGCTATATGTCAGAAACACTCAAACTATTTACCAACTCCCTAGCAGCAACAAAATGAGTTATTAAAGTATAGATTATTAAAAATACTAAAGAAAATACGTTATTTGATCCGATAATTGTTTCAATGGCACAAATATGGCAATCAAATCCTAGGTATTAAGAAAATAATAAGAAAACATTATTACACATGCGCAATTTAACTCAAGTAAAATATGAGGCAATACGTTTTATTTTATTTTGTTCTTTAAAAAGGGTGACAAGTCCCTCTTAAAGAACTACAGACCAGTGGCGAAGGGTCCATACAAGCCGATTCCCATTGGCTTACCTTTTAGAAATCCCCCTCTACCGATCCACTATGAAGATCATAACACTTTGTTGAACGGCTTACCTTCGCCATAATTTCACCCCTCGCCACTGCTACAGACCCATCTCACTTCTGAGCCATGTCTATAAGTTATTTTCAAGAGTCCTTACGAATCGTCTCGGTCGCAGGTTCGACGAATTCCAACTTCCCAAACAAGCTTGTGCTATATAGAAGACCGGGGAGTATATTCTGCGTTGCGTCTGAGGGCGTCCCACACTACGTTTGCCAATACGCGGTCTCCACTCAAGAACTCGTCTGCCCCAGCGGCCATCGGTTCTACGGCTACTATGGCCGGTCCATCCGGTGGGCTATGTCGATGACTAGTTCTCTGTCGGATCACCTCGTTCCGGACCCGATCTCTCAGAGAAAGTCCGAGCATAGCCGTTGCCATAGCTTGCTGCGCGGCTTTAAATTTGTGAACCAGCCCCGCAGTGAGTGTCCACGTTTCGGATGCGTATATCATGACAGGCAGGAGGCACTGGTTGAAGAATTTCGTCTTTAGACTCTGTGACTCAAAGACTCGACGAAGTTTCCCAAATGCTGCCCAGCCCAGCTGTATCCTTCTGTTGGCCTCTCTCTCGAAGTTGTTTCTACCCAATAGCAATATTTGCCCGAGGTAGACATACCCGTATTTTGTAACAACTTTGAGATGACCACCTTGTACTGCAATGGACAGGTGTGAGACAGGGAGATGTTATTTCTACGAAACTGTTCACAGCTGCGTTAGAGGACATCTTTAAACTCAGACTGGAAAGGACTCGGCATCAACATTAATGACCAGCACCTTCGTTTTACCGATGATAAAATTCTTATGGCTGAGACCTTGAAAGACCTGAACACAATGCTCGAAGATCTCCGTAGTGCTTCCCAAACAGTGGGTCTCGGGATGATCAGGTTGTACCCGCTCCACTCCTGTTCATGTTGGGAACACTAGCCTTGAATTTATTGACCATTACGTATACTTAGGACAGGCAGTCCAGTTAGGTAAGTCCAACGGTCCAACTTCGAGAAAGAGATCTCTCGTCGAATCGAACTCAGATGGCAGCATTCGGGAAGCTTCGAAAAATCTTCGCATCCGAACTCCCTCAGTGTCTCAAGACGAAAGTCTATGACCAGTATGCGTTACCAGCGATGACTTACGGCAGTGAAACGTGGTCGCTAACTATGGACCTCATAAGGATGCTCAAGGTTACTCAGCGTGCAATAGAGAGAGCCATGCTTGGCGTTTCCCTGCGTGATCGAATCAGAAATGAGGAGATCAATAGGTGAACTAAAGTAACCGACATCGCTTGAAGGATTGCTCAGCTGAAGTGGCAGGGGGCGGGACACACACACACACACGGGGTCGAGAAGAACCGATGGCCGTTGGGGCGGAAAGGTTCTGGAATACCGACCGTGCTCAAGACGACGTTCCGTGGGTAGGCCCCGATAAGGTGGACCGAAGACCTGGTGAAGGTCGCGGGAAGTCGCTGGATGCGTGCAGCGCAGGACGGATCATCGTGGAGATCTTTGGAGGAGGTCTTTGCCCAGCAGGGAGTGTCATACGGTTGATATGATGATGATGAAAACATTAGACGAACAACTGAAAGTAATATCATTAAATACCCCTTTTTAGCGAAGTACCTAAAATCTTATCTGTGCTAAAATGCACGATGCCTATGATACTAGCTAGCATGTAGTGTTTTACGTAGGTGTTATTTTTTAATCGTGATTATTCGTGTCATTTGAAAACGCATCTGCAGTATGAACAACACTATAAGCCATAGAAATTGATCGTTTTGCATAGTCTTTAAGCACTGTTGCAAAAATAGACAACTTTTTTCGAAATACCGAAATACCGGTATTTTGTCCTCAAATACCGGTATCAAAATACCGAAAAAATTTACCGGTATACCGGTATTTCGGTATACCGGTATCCATGCCCTAATTGCGATGGGCCAAGCGAGCGGCGAGCGACAGTAGAACCCTTGGCCGGGCAAGTCGGCGACTAACGGCTGCACTCCCCGCGCGCCGCGCGCTGCCCCCGCACGCTTCCAGACACGCACACATAGCCGCGAGCGATTTTACGAGCATACATGCGCAAGTGTCGTTTCTTTTCGCGTTAGAGTATATATTCTGTGTCCAAGTTATAAATATGTTAGAGACTGCTGAGGTTGAAATATTAAAGAACAAAGCTGTTATAATTCAAATGTTGTTTTATTTTGGCGAAGCTTCATCAAATTCATGAAACATTCCTTTTGATTTATAATGTTTCTCAGGCTCAGCAAAGGAGAAAATCGGGGGAAAAGCATCTTTTTTATGATATTTTTTTGCCCACTATTTTTTTTGTTACTGGGAAATCGATGAACTCCAATATTTTACAAGTTACATGCATAACAATGCGGCATTTTCTCAGTATAAAATTAAAAAGTGCAATACTCCAAGAGATTCCCATATGTTTTGACACTTTCTTTGAGGCGGCCGGGTACCAAAGACCAGACGCCACCTATCGGGATTAAATTGCGCTTTTCCTCCCCAATGGATTAAATCAAATGGACGGACGCCAGTTTTTGAGGCCACACACTGCGTCAAACGTTGGACGTACAGTACAGCCAAACGATTGATCGTAGTTTGGCTGTACGCCAAACGATGTACGTCAAAACCCACATGCATTTTGTAGCGATGCTAGGGTAGTTGAAAACATTCGATATTTTAGTTTTTTTTGTTAATAAATAAAGCTTAAAATAACTATCATTATGTTAGAATTAACGGTTTTGTGTGCATTACTGTGTTCGTAGTCATAAGTCTGGCACGCACGCTGGCTTGACTTAACCGACTGGAATAATATTTTTTTTGTTTTGTTCTGACAATCAGTCATTTTTGATATCCCCACTGGTGGGCACAGGCCTTCCTTATGGGTGGATAAGAGGATGGGCCATAACCCACCACGCGGGCCCAATGCGGATTGGTGGGTGTTAACGACTGCAAATGCACCCGGGACCAACGGCTTAACGTGCCTTCCGAAGCACGGAGAAGCACGAGATAATAAATTTATGGTCACCCATCCCATGACCGAATTCCCCCTATTCGCTAGAGATAAATTAAAAATAGGTACTTACTTAAGCTCTGTTCACATTGGTCAAGCGATTTTAATTAAATTTTAAGTAGGTAGGTACTAAGACGACTTGTCCAAAAGAAAGCTTAATCTTTCGTATAAACGTGCTGTTAACAAAACATCATCCTCCTATCCTCCATCATGCAACCTATATCGATAATAGGTCGCAAGCAGTAGTCCTGAATAACTATATCTCTAGTTGGGTCCCAATCCCTAGTGGTGTACCCCAGGGATCATTGCTTGGTCCGTTCTTATTTGTCATCTATGTTAACGACATCCATGCCTGCTTGCATCATTCTCAGCTCCTGTGTTTTGCCGATGACATGAAGATATTCATGAACATCTCGTCCTCTTCAGACATGGATTTCCTCCAAGCAGATTTATCGCGCCTGGAAGACTACTGCCGTATCAATAAACTCGATCTCAACCCTTCTAAGTGCGCAGTGGTTACGTTTACTAGGAAACATAATGTTATCCCTACGGCTTATACACTGGGTGGCCAAGTTCTCTCGAGGAAAGATTCCATTCGCGACCTCGCAGTCTACCATGACTCAAAGTTATTATTTGACGTTCATATCGATGAAGTAGTCAAAAAAGCATCACGAGCGCTTGGCTTTATTATGCGGATTTCTAAACAGTTTAACATGATCAAAACTATGAAAATACTATACTGTTCATTTGCACAGAAGCCACTTGGAGTATGCGTCTCAAGTGTGAAACCCTTGCTACGATAAATATATTGACCGTATTGAGAGCATACAAAGGCGATTTATCAGATATACACCGTAATTTTGTAGTCATTTTAATTAACTTCAGGGAGTGCTCTACTAATGAAAATAATCATTTTTGCCAAAGAAACATGGGTCGAAAAAAGACAAAAATTTTGGACTTTCCCATACAAATACAATGTTTTAGCGGTCTAGTTAGTATGGGAGGACCAAAATTTTTTGTCGTTTTTTGACCCATGTTTCTTAGGCAAAAATGTTTAGTTTCATTGGTACAACACACCCTTAAGTTAACTAAAACGACTACAAAATGACGGTGTATATGTTACCGTTCCAAAACTAAATATCACTCTGCCAACTATCACAATGTCTGCATAAAATTTCACCTCTTACCACTAAAAATTAGACGTGATATCGCCGACTGTAGGTATCTTTCTGACAAAAGTCCTCAATAATGAAATCGACTGCCCCGATCTTTTATGTAAATTTTCACTTAGAACCACCAGCGTCTCTAAGGTTTAATCCGCCAATATCTATCATCCGCATCGACAAATTATAGACAGAATACTTATGTATTGCGAGCGAGTAGACTGGCGAATAAGGCGTGCAAGGAACACAACTTGGATCTATTTACAAGTGGCGTGTCTAAGACTAAGCAGAGTCTAACCCGTAAGTTTTTCGAGTAGTTTTTGATTAAAGATTTTTATTTTGTGTTAACAACTTCATAATTACGCTGTAACATACATATTGTTCACACCCCTATTGTAATAATTAATTGCTATAAGTGAGAACCTGTAATTGTCTTTCTGTATACCATATTGTAGCTTATAATATTATTGTTGCTGTTGGTTTTCCAATAAAATAAATAAATAAATAAAAAAGTTTTAAAGAATAAACCTATTTTAACAAAAATAGCTTCAAAAATAAATGGCTCTAGAGTCTGGTCAAAGAAAGATGAACCGGAAACGGAGGCGCCACTTTGCCTGTAAAATTAACGTTTAGTGGTTAAGTTATTGGAAACTGAACCTTAAAATAAGGCGCAAAATTAGTTCCATTTCCTACCGAGACTCATCTTTCGTTGACCAAACTCTAAAAAGCTAGAGATAAAATAATCAAATCTGCATAGTTACATAACTCGCAAGTTTGTACGCATATCTAATATTTTTTTATTATTAGCTTTTTAGAGCCATATATTTTTGAAGATATTTTTAAGGTTTTTTTGAAGGAGGTTTTGTTTTTTTAAAAACTTTATTTTTATTTTTTTGTATTAGCTATATACGGTTATTTTTAAAGGATATCTAAAAATGAAAAGGGATGTCCAGACCACGTTAATTAACAACTTTTACTATGGGGCCAACCACGAAATCACGAAAAAAAAAACAGCTGTTCCATAGAAAAGTACATAATCAACTCGACTATAATGTATGGAACAGCTGATTTTTTTTCGCGATATCGTGGTTGGTCCATAGTAAAAGTTGTTCATTAACGTGGTCTGAACACTCCTTTTAATTTTTAGATATACTTTAAAAATAACCGTGTCTTTAGTGATGATATTATATAAGTTACAACAGCCTTATGTCAACGTCTCATCACCTTTTACAAAATACTGCTTTTCCCGACGCAGGGGCGTTTATTGTTGAGGAGTTCTCCTGGTACTTCACTATCAGCTCCACTTCACCATATGCATTATGATGAGCAAAAATAGCCTAGCAACCATGTAAAAGTAATCATATCGCACCAATGAAATACTTAGTATTGAATATTTCCGATGATCATATATGGTCTTCATCATCAGTTCCACTTCACCAAAATGGTACTTTCCGAAAGCAAATGCATAAGTTACTTAAGAAAATACCAAAATCGCTATAGGTCTGCCCATAATATTTGAAGAGATTCCTTGATTTGTCCAGGAACCCATCATCAGAACCTGACCCCATGACAATGGGAACAACTTGGAAGTATATAATTTCATACAAAAAACAAAATATCAAATCGGTCCAGCCGTCTTCGAGTAATCAAGTAACATACATAACTCCTCCTTTTTTTGAAGTAGGTTACAAAGTTTTAGTTATGTTGATTATTTGCTCCAATGATGTGCCTAGGTAGTATCCCTAATAGCATTTATTGTTGGCATTTGGTTGGGCCACGTGCACGTCGTTAGTTGGACAACGGTTAGAATTGGCCATCTTATTGTGGCAGGGCCTACTTCGAAGGGCCATTGTAGAATTTCCTTCTGAAGGGCCATTGTAGAATTTCCTTCTGAAGGGCCATCGGTTGTTTTGCATTGTGGGGCCATCCTAAAAATATTTACGGTTATCCTACAGTTGGCCATCAGTTGTTTTGCATTGTGGGGCCATCCTAAAAATATTTACGGTTACCCTACAGTTGGCCATCGGTTGTTTTGCATTGTGGGGCCTTCCTAAAAATATTTACCCTCACCCTACAGTTGGCCGTCAGTTGTTTTTCATTGTGGGGCCTTCCTAAAAATATTTACGGTTACCCTACAGTTGGCCATCGGTTGTTTTTCATTGTGGGGCCTTCCTAAAGATATTTACGTTTACCCTACAGTTGGCCATCGGTTATTTTTCATTGTGGGGCCTTCCTAAAGATATTTACGTTTACCCTACAGTTGGCCATCGGTTGTTTTGCATTGGGGGGGCCTTCCTAAATAATATTTACCGTTACCCTACAGTTGGCCATCGGTTGTTTTTCATTGTGGGGCCTTCCTAAACAATATTGACAGTTACCCTACTGTTGGCAAACGGTTGGAGTTTAAGTGGCTGGTCAAACCGAATGCAGCACAGCGCGTAACAGCAAGCGACGTTGTAATGTATGAAATGCTATGGTATATGACAGTACATGTCACACCGAACGCAGCACGACTGGCTGCGCATCATTCATACCATAGCATTCATACATAAAGTCGTTTACCGTCACGCGCTGCGTTGCTACGCGCTGTGCTGCATCCGTTTGACCCACGCTAAGGATGAATACCCCCTTCAGTCGTAGAACTTTAAAAGCGCATGACGTTTTGCGATAGCTTGTCATTTTGCACTTTTAACGTTCTGCGACCGAAGGGTATTCCACTATTCCAGCTGTGGAGCAAATAAAAAATGGTATTATAATAATATATATTTTTTATTTAAAACTTAATCATATGGACTCACAAGGGGAATCTATAATCTGCAGAACTAGCGCCTACTTCTTTTTATCAAACTAAACGGCAATGGCCACGCCAGCTGTTCTCTCGTCCGCCATTTCGGTCTCTAGCAAACCTAAACCAGCTTGTTATGATATTTGTAATTTCAGATTCAGTTGCTAATTCTGCCACCTTGTTTCTTCGCACTGCAGCTGAAAACATTACCTTACTTTAGAATTTAATTGAAATTAGAATAACACAATCTATAAAGTTATTAAATTGGTTAAGTAAGGCACAAAATAATTTATTTATGTTATTAAAATATGTATCATAAAAATAAAATTTCCTTAAAGCATTTGCTTGTTGTATTGCATGGTTTTATAATATATTAAAAAATATTTGTTTTTAATTTGAAAGTCAAAATCCTATCATTAACAATAAATATATTATATGTGTAATTTTCATAGTCATTCATACATACCTATTATGACTTTAATCAATTCTATCAAACTGAACTTATTATTCTTTCCAGTCCAGTTACATTGTATTGCCAAAGAGTCAGTGAAAACTCGTTCCAGAATCCTTCTTGTAATTGAGCCTGTTCCTTTCCCACCAATATAGCTCAAATTATTTATCTGTAGCAAAAAGTCATAAAGTCAATATTTCAATAATAAGCAATGACAAATAAAAGCAAAACAATAATGTACACTCAACAGTACGTCAGGTTATACAGTTAAACTGCGAAAACAGCTTTTATTACGTAGGACATAAAGGCGGTCTCAAGGTTAACATGTACAGTCTGATGCGCTGTCCAGTTGATAGGCTGTCAGTATTATAACTACATTACATAGCATATTATTTATTATACATCATCAGTGCATCCAATGGTCTTACTTGCTTGTATATTTCTATTAGAATTTTAATAGGCTTACCAATTGTTCTTTGTGTTCTTGTTCTGAAAGCCAATTTTGAATGTTTGTTAAATCTTCAACTGATTTTAATGGTATCTCTATTTCTAAAGTGGGTAGTGCTGAAGTAGTGTCCATCAGCCATTTTTAATGTCCCCACAGCTGAGGCACAGGCCTTCCTTATGGGTGGATAAGGAGGACGGGCCATAACCCACCACGCAGGCCTAATGCGGATTGGGCTGCTGCAGTAGTATGAGATGATATTTTCAAAAGAATATCATTTTGAGTTTGTTTAAGATCTTCAACTTCAGTCTTCATGTGTCCGAGACAGTCGGCAATGACATCTGAAATAATAAAGTTATATTCTTAGTATAGTAGATTCTAAAACCATATAGGTACCTACTTAAATAAAATCTATCAAATTAATTATCAAAGTCATCATGTCTCCTAAGAAACTCAACTCCGATGTGAAGATATAAAAATAACTATGTTGGTAGTATTGTAATTTTTATTTACCTAAAGAAGTATTTATTTTTTCCAATACTGATTTTTGTGCATATTTTGACCGCAAAGTTGTTGGTGTGGTTTCCGCAGTATTATTTGGAGTTGGATTATGTGACGCTGACGTTATCGGAGAATCTGTAAAGTGGGCACTATTATTATTATAATAATTAATTATAAACAATCTTACTTGACACTTCATGTATATGTATGTAGAAATTTGAAATTTACCAGACAATAAAAAAAATCCATTTTGAATTAAGGGACAAGAAACTCTTATAACTCAGATGCAGAACATAACTCTATTCTTGTAATATTTACCTAAAGAAGCATTTATTCTTTCCAGGAACGTTTTCTGGTTATGTTTCGACCACAATGTTGTTGGTGTGGTTTCCTCGTTAGTGGGGTTACAAGATATCGGAGAATCTGTAAAGTGGGTACCTACTATTATTATTATGATAATGAATTATAAACAGTCTCACTGGACACTTCACATAAATGTATAAAACCGGCCAAGTGCGAGTCGGACTCACGCACGAAGGGTTCCATACCAAAAAACGGCAAAACAAATCACATTTGTTGTATCGGAGCCCCCCTTAAAAATTTATTTTATTTCGTTTTGAGTATTTGTTGTTATAGCGGCAACAGAAATACATCTTCTGTGAAAATTTCAGTTGGCTACCTGTTGTCGTTATTAATATCGAGCAAAAAACGGAAAAAAAACATGTTTGTTGTATGGAGCCCCCCTTAAATATTTATTTTATTCTGTTTTTAGTATTTGCTGTTATAGCGGCAACAGAAATACATCATCTGTAAAAATTTCATCTGTCTAGCTATCACGGTTCTTAAGATACAGCCTGGTGGCAGACAGACAGATGGACAGCAGAGTCTTAGTAATAGGGTCCCGTTTTTACCCTTTGGGTACGGAACCCTAAAAACTAACTAGTTTTTAGGGTTCCGTACCCAAAGGGTAAAAACGGGACCCGGGAACTGGCTAACTAGCCAGTTCTGATTAAATAAATAAAAAGGTTTCTATAACCTAATACTTACATAAATATAACTCACAATCTTACAAGTAGGAAACATTGTTTTGTTACTTACCAACATTAAAATCTTCTAACAATCTTGGTGACGAACATGTACGTATACATACAGGTGGAGGTGGTAAAATTGATTTTGGTGGAGTTGGATATTTGATTTGACATTCATCATCACTTTCTTCATAGTCATCAGCATCACTATCAATTTTCCGAGGACGAACTTTCCTCTTCCTTGGCCATTTTTCGGCGGTATCTACTTCAATATCAGTTGTTGAAGCTAATTCCGATTCACTTTCAGCCTTCTTACACTTTTGTCTGGCTTTAGATATGTCATCTGTAAAATAATATTTCATTATTAAGGTGAATTATAATAATATAGGAATACGCTAAATTACCGACCTCTGAAACATTTTGACAATAAATCGAGTAGGTATGAATCAGTCGTTGAAACTTTGGCTTAATAGGTCCTACTGCAACTGCAAACAAATATTAAATCTGACGACACAATAGCCCGAACCTGTCTCCCTGACCGCTTTCTGTAGTTTTCTTCTCACACCACACACCCTTAACTAGGCGTAGGCGACTAGGCGCACTCAGTATATAATATTAACTTAGATTATTGATATAGGTAATATTAATCTATGAGCGCACTGGGGCGTAAAGATATCAAAGGCGCCGATAGAGAGCTTAGACGCGAGTGCCGGCCGATCGGCTGGCGCGGACCTTCCGCGTCAGTTCCAAAATTAAGATCACATCACATCCCATTCTTTATTACAAACTATTAAGAGCTTATTAGATCATCCTGAATTAAGGATCCGGAATGAAGTCGCTCCTTAATTCAGAGAAGTGTAATTGCATTCAGGAAGGTAGGATCCTAGTTAGGATCCTAGTTAGGATAGAAAATGGTCTCCGGCGTTAAGGATGCTAAATCGGAAGCACTTAGGACAGTGTAATCGCATTCAGGACGCTCTGCTCCGATACAGTAGTACCACAGCCTAAAGAGTATACAGTCAGTCAACGCTTTTTATGTTGGTGAAAAAAAAGCCGCCGTTCGTTTAGATAGACAGTTGGCGCAACGACAAAACTAAGTGTACAAGAGCATAATAACTCAGTGATTTGCTTTTTTGAATTAAAAAAAACGGCCAAGTGCGTGTCGGGCCACGCGCAATAGGGTTCCGTAGTTACCATATACCATACCTTATTTAATACCATACCTTATTTAAAACCACTATAATTTTCATCTGCAAAAATAACTTTTTTTTTCATAGTGTTTGTATAAACGACAATGTTATATTTGCGGTTTTGGAAAATGTGCTATATCTCTAAAACTACTAAATATGTCTCATTCAAACCAATTTTCGTAAATAGTGTTTATAAAGATCTACAACATTTTTTATTGTTTTATTTTTCACTCTCTTAGTTTAAAAGTTAGAGGGGGGGAATCACACATTTTACCACTTTGAAAGTGTATATTTTCTAAACGGTTGACTTTGAGAAAAAATACTTTTAGAAACCTCAATGTCATTTTTAAAGGGGTGCCTATCCATAGGCACCCCACACGTCTAGGTTAAATGATTTTTTTTTCCGTTTCAGTTCCATGTATTTCATTTCCATCCCCCCTTAATCTTTTATACTTTTTATATTTTGTGTAAAAATCGTTTAAAAGTCGTTAAAATTGCTGTTTTAATCTTGACAGCTGTCATCTGTTGGTATTTGCTTTTAAACTTGATTATAGGTATGTTATTAGATGAGTTATTCGCAAATTACATACTAGTACCTACTTCAGATTAGCATTGAAAATGACACGTACCTCCTACCTACATGTATTTTTACGGTCACTGTATTTTCGCCTCCGTTGCTCTGCGCAAGTACATTCGTGTAACTACTGTATGATCGTTAAGCTGTGATATCGGATCCGTTATTCAGGACGGTCTAATTGGCGACTGAATTTCTCGTCCTAAATCGGACTCTGAATTCCGTATCCTTAATTCAGGATGATCTAATAAGCTCTTTACCAACTCACATAAAGCAGTGCATCAAAGAGAAAAATACGTAGGTAGGTAATATAATTTCACCACAAGTTTTCGTGACTCGACACTCGACTGACTCGACACGACACGCACAAGCAAGTGCTGTAATAATGAGATAGTTGTTATTGTACAACTTTAGGTAACTGTTCTACAAAAATAAAGGTATAATCCACGCGCGATGAGAATGGTAGGGACCTAAATAAATTTGTACAGCGCCGCGCTGCCGCGTCAGCGGTACCGTGCGCGTCTCAGTTCCAAAAGGTATTATACCATTCTCATCGCGCGCGGATTACACCCTAAAATACGCTTTTAGGTTGTTATTAGGCACTAAGTATTTAATTTAAAAGTTAAAACTCACCGGTTTCATAAAAAGTACGTCTGATGGCGTGCACCGCCCAATCATCATCTGGAACCGCTTGTGATGTAAGAGCTTTGTTGTACTTGGATTTGTGAGGTGGCCACAGACACTGCCTCTTTCTAGGCGTGAGCCATTCTTGGCGAATAATGCCAAGACTGGCATCTTCAAATTATATTGCTTTATACATTTTCTGTTTTATATATATAAACAGAAAATGTCGCCTGCGACGCGGCGCGAGTGAGCGCGCGCGAGTCCACAACAAAAATGGCCGATTGGCCGCTGCCGCGCCGTCGTTCCGTTCGTCCGTCAAGCGTCGCTCGCTCACCTCGCCACCGGGCCGCGTATTGCCATACTGTCATTGTATAATGGACGTCAGTGCATAGTGCATACTGTGTAAGTACTCTTGTACGTAGTACTTATAATTTCCTTGGTACTTATAGACTTATAGAAATTTTTTCGCTATGCTCAAGTGTGGATATTAAGTTTATGTGTATGTATGTAATGTATATGTAATATGAATATAAGATTCTTGTGTGTGTACTACTACAGACAGGAATAGCTCTGAAATTGCACGCAATATGCTCTTGTAGCTGGAGAGCATAATGCATGTCAATACAGAGCATAGAAAAAGAATGTCAATAAACAGGTGATCCGAAAACGAATGCACACATTTCATATGAGATACGTAAAAAATACTTAGGTTGATAAAATATGACTATGTTTGGCAAAGGAAATTAATAAACTATGTTCCATACTGTTTTCTTCGTCGATAAACGAATAAATGTAGAGAAATTTGGTTTTAGAGAAATTTGTGGCAATATCTTATTTACCTGTGAAAAGTGTGATTACTTGGATTGTTTCTTTTTGTCACATCACAATTACTTACAGCACAAGACTCCACGATACCTTTATTTTAAATTCTAATTAAGATTAACAAATATTTTAAAGTAAGAGCCCCTAGCGTCCCGCCTAGTAAATAAGCAATCACAGTTTATTGCTCATTTGCTAGGCGGGACGCTAGGGGCTCTTACTGTAAAAAATGATTTTATTGAAATGCATTATGCTTTATAGTATAATTTCAAATGAATATAAATATCAATCCGAAAGCGAGTCTGAAATTTTATAAACAGTGTTTATAGATATTGCATATTGTACATATCCTCAATGTACGAACGGAAGATACTGTAAACCATTTTAGTAGGTATGAACGTCTGTACAAAAAATAAGTTAGGAGTTACAAGTCGTGATAAAGTTTGGCCACATGGTTGAAACTGATCTGTAGGCTGTTCCTAACTAATATTGAGCTGGGCCAAACTGTCCTTACAAACCATTCCATACAGCTGCGGGTTATAGCGCTTTTTTCCCGGCTGCATTCTAAAAATTATAATTGTCTAGATTTAGCTAATAGGTCAAATGTGGTATCATTTTCGGATAAATCAATAATGTGGAATTCATTTCTGGTATAAAAAAATGCAATTTATTGAGCAGATTCTGAAAAATTACACAATAGGTAACCAACATCTTCAATTTTATTTTTATTTTAGGTATTTGCACTTGTTTCAGTATTAAAAAAAAATACCTTAAGAAGCGTTTTTCAGGTAGATTTGTTTTATTCTTTTGTAATGGTAACTATATTATGTACAATTTGAGCCTAACCCAAGTAGTTTAAATCCATTGTTTGCGGAGGCACAGCTAGTCAAATATAGGCAAAAGAGCGCTATTTAACCCGCCGCCCCGTATGGAATGGTATGGTTTGTAAGGACAGTTTGGCCACAGATTAGATAAAAGTTACAGGGTAACAGATAAACCACTCCTATTCAAAAGCTAAAATACCTACGTTATATTAGCCTACAAAAAAAAACAAGAAGAAACGTATTCTACGGACGCGCGCCGAGAGTCGAGATTCCCGCGTACTCCGCGTTAGTCCGTCATCGAGCGAAAGTATCGTTAGGGTTGTACCTAGGGTTGCCAGATGGGATTCACCTGGATTCTCCCGCAATTTCAAGTGGTCTCCCGACTCCCGAAAAATCTAAGAATCTCCCGGAAAAACTGCTGTTCCAAAAGTTATCTAGAAAACAAAAAATTTCGCGTAATAAACCACAGATCACAATATTCGTGGATGAAACTAACTAAAAATCGCGCTGCGTGGCCGTTTTTTTTCAATAGACAGGCAAGATCATAACTTACAAGATTAGTGGATGAAACTGACTAAAAATCACGCTGCGCGGCCGTTTTTGTACTATATACAGGCATTTAGAATATAATAGCATAGAATAGCATTTTATTGGCAGCACATATCACATACACAAAGCGTAACAAAAAAATATTAGGACAACACAAAACTTACAAGGAAAGAAAAGCAGTCACACTGTGCAGTGCTATTTAAGTTACATTTTTAATTTTAAATATTTATTTCTCCCGATAATAACTGCAAAATCCCGACATTTTCAAATATTCTCCAGATATTTTGGAGTTCCGATCTGGCAACCCTAGTTTGTACCTACAAAGAATATAAAATAAACAAAATGGCTGAATTGAAATTGAAATTTATATTTATGAATACTGCAATGGAGTGAATGCGAGTTAAGCGGTAGACTTAAAATGATATATATTTTTTGCGTCTCTCAACTGAACTTACGGTTATTAAATTTATGGTGGAAAAAAGTATTTTTTTTGTAGCATATTCATTATAGTGCTTCCCGGCCGGTTCATCAAAACTTTATCAAAATTATTTAAAAAACAAAATTCTAATTTTTTTCGGCTATTAATAAAAAGCACTTAATTTTTTTATTTGTCTTTTGACTACGACATGCAACAACTTCACAATAATGAACCATCGTGCCGTTTTAGTCAAAAATTTATCCTTAATAACGTTTTGGATGCGACAGCCCTCTGCCCGAACGGCTCGGTTACGAGCTACTTAGCGGTAGGCACATAGCGCGCGACCTTGAGCGAGTGATGGGGGCCTGGTTTGGCCCAGCTCAATATTAGCACAGTTAACAAATTAAACTGTGATATTAGTTAGGAACAGAACTTTATCACGACTTGTAACTCCCAACTTTTTTTTTGTATGGAGACGTTCATGCCTACTATTTATATTTTATAGAAAAGGATTTTTCCAACTTTAGACTTCTATTCCAGTGTCAATTTAAATAGTGGCAAAAAATCATTGAAGATTCTGTCTCTGGCCCATCAACTCAACCCATCCCACTGGTTTCGTCTGACAGTAATTATACCAAGTACGTTCATTTGGTTATAATAAAAATGCCTTCGCGCATTTAATGAAAATCTTTCTTTGCAATTTTGGGTTGGATTAAAAAGTTTAAACAAAATTTACAAAAAGTGAAGCTGCTACGAACTATGCCGACAGCTAATCTGCACTATTCAGTAAGTCAAAATTGTTGATGTATTTTTGTTTCTGAGATCAAGAACGCTAAAATTGACCATTTTACGCAAAAATCACAGTCGAGATGTAATATGGCTCTTAAGGTATCTATCTAGAACTAGATCTAAGATAAAAAAGACGTTTAACCAACATCGGTTGCATTACAAAAAGAAATAGGAAAATTACAAAAGGAAAAAGTCGCATACAAAGTATAAGAGATGTGTCGAAAAATATCGAAATATCAACCAAATGCAAAGAAACATCAGATTATATTTTAAAATAATAATAAAAAATACATTTATTTAGTACCTAATATATCTTTTTATAATCTTTCACTGTTATTAATTTATATAAATACCAAGTAATATAATTATTCTAATACTTTTATCTTCCCGGAAAAATATTACAATTTTAGATAAAGTTTTATTTATACCCACTATTTTTTAATAGTCAAATATCGCAATCTATTTAAATTATTAGGCAACCTACCATCAATATAAAAAGGTCATATTTTGCTTTAGAAATATGTGAGCAAACTGTATACAGGGTCATTTTTGGACCCCTTTTCAAATTTTGTCAGGTCATTCTATAACAGCAGTACAATCAATTTATAAAGTTAAAAAAAATTTTTTTTTTTACATTTTTACCCCAAACTTTTCCCCACACAAATTGAAATTTTTGTCACTGTTTGCGCATCACTCAAGTCGACCCGCGCGAGTCCCCCTTCCGTCACCTGCCTTCCCCCGCTCGCGTCACGTGCGCGAGGGTGAGCATGCGCGCCTAGATTCTTAGGACATAAAAAGTGGCTAAAAACTGTGAATTTAAAAATAAATTATTCAAAATTATCTCACCTAATTTCTTTTTATTACTTACTTGAACTTATATTTGATTTTGTAAAGAGGTCGCAAAATTATACAGACTGATCTGTACTTGCTTCGACATATTCGTTATTTTAATGAGCACAAAGTGATCGAGTACAGACTATGGGTGTCTGTACTGATATACAGTATGGCAATACGCCGCCGGGCCTCCCTCGGCTCGGCTCGGCCGGCCGGCACGGATCGGATCGAGCGGGAGGGAGGGGATTGTACAGTCGCGAACGCAACTTCTTTAGGGCCAGCCACACTCAGACGGAATCACGTAACGGAATCTCGAAACGGAATCCCGATTCGGAATTCCAAACGCAGCAATTGCATACAAAATCTATGGGCCTGCCTGCCACACACATGCGTTAACGTTCCGTACGTAATTTTATCCATTACGGAATTCCACATGAGGGCCCGTGCATTCAGAATCTCTCACGGAAAAAAAACCATTCCGAACGCAAGACTTCCATAGATTTTGTATTGGTCGCCAGTCGCCACAAACAACCGTTTTTATTCCGTACGGAATGCTACATTTTTTATTACAGCTCAACAGCTACAACAGACACAGTTGTTTTTTACCAAAAAACAACAAAAAACAATAGAATGGACCAAAGCGTAATATAAATAATAAATAGTCTATAATTATGCATTTTTTCTTTAATTACCCACTGCAAAGAAAGGGTTATGTTTTTCGCGCGTATCTTGTATGTAAGTATGTTTATTTGTTTGTTTGTATGTGTGTTTGTATGTAATATTCTTTATTACCTCATATCTTTCAAATGGCTAAATGGATTTCTGTAATTAAGATATCGTTAGATTTGTCTCGTCAGCCCAAGTGTTCTTAAGAAGGTGGCGTTATAAAAAAACCAACATGGCGCCTGCACGGTGCTATTATACGTAGTGTTTTTTTTTAGAATACTGCAATATGGCTGTCAAATTAAAGGGCTTATTATAAGGATTTCAAAAAAGTACATTATGACCGTAACATATAATAACTAAAAAGATATAAATTAAAAATAAATTAAAAAAATTGAAAAACCCGCCTGCATAAAAAGACAAGTCAACTGAAAAGATGGTAACAAGATTAAATATTAAAGGCAACATAATAACGTGCAGTCGGAGGCATATAAATGCATGCCTCCGACTGCATGTTATTATGTTGCCTTTAACATTTAATCTTGTTTCCATCTTTTCAGTTGACTTGTCTTTTTATGCAGGCGGGTTTTTCAATTTTTTTTAGTTGAACTTAAGCACTTGACTTGAACTTAAGACTTGAAGCCAAGTTTATATTTAATTCTGATATCGAACATTTAATAATAGCTGTTGTAGGCTACCCATGCACAGATTGTTTTGCACAGGTAAAGTAAAAGTGAAATCGCTATTAAATATTTTGACGACCATGTACTATTAATAGTACATGGTCGTCAAAATAATTCATCTTCACTCAATGTTTACTCATCAAAGTCTAGCGTCTGAGTTAGCCGTATTCCGAACGAAAAAAAACGTTTGTGTGTGGTGGTACGTACGGAATCACGTACGTACGGAATTCCAATTCCGTACTTTACCTGCGCAAAAAAATCTGTGCATGAGTAGCCTACAACAGCTATTATTAAATGTTCGATATCAGAATTAAATTTAAACTTGGCTTCAAGTCTTTTGGCCAAGTGCATAAGTTCAACTAAAATTAAAGAAAAAATGCATATTATAGACTATTTATTATTTATATTACGCTTAAGTCCATTCTATTGTTTTTTTGTTGTTTTTTGGTAAAAAAAAAACTAATAAATAACTTAGCAAAATAATAAAAAAAGAATGGCCAAAATGTGTGTGGCGACCAATACAAAATCTATGGAAGTCTTGCGTTCGGAATGGCTTTTTTCCGTTACGTACGGAATCTTAACGCATGTGTTTGGCAGGCCCATACATTTTGTATGCAATTGCTGCGTTCGGAATTCCGAATCGGGATCCCGTTTCGAGATTCCGTTTCGTGATTCCGTCCGTGTGTGGCCGTCCTTAAGCTGCAGATAAGATAGACATGCTCCACAAGCAGAAACGCTTCGCGCTTGCTCGATCGATTACCTTAAGCCACACACAGACGGAATCCCGTTACGGAATTCAGTAGGTACATACGTGATTCCGAACGCAGCAAATGCATACAAAATCTATGGGCTGCCGGGCTGCCACATACATGCGGGATTTTTCCGTACGGAATCTTCATACATTGTCGAAATTCCGTTCGGAATTCCGTAACGTGATTCCGTCTGTGTGTGGCTAGCCTAATTTTATTTATAAAGTTATTTGTACATTATTGTAATGGTTAGCTAACTTCCAAATATAATAAAAATTGGTAAGTAGTAGGTATAGAATGTGACTATTGTGAGCGACTCTACATGTCTACTTCACATTATTTTCTCTCCACAAAATCATAAACACCTATAATAATAACGTTCATATAAAAATAATAATTATATAATAATTTAATTATATCAATAACAGGCCATAAGGTAACTTTTCCCGTGGAACGTCACATGACTTCTCAGCAGTGTTTGCATGGACGATGACGATGTTCCACGGGAAAAGTTACCTTATGGACTGGACATAAGATACCTTTTCCCGTGGAACGTTGTCGGCGGTAAAAATAAAGTCACTCGTGCGAACGATCGCTTAGTCATAAATTTTGGTTGGTACCTACAAGTAGGTACTCTTTGGCTACACACTGCTGCTGCACGGCACGGCACGTAGGTACGTCTCTCTCTATCCGCGTACCGCGCCCCACTAACGAGACCACAGATTACATAATAGTAGGTACAAGTACGAGACCTAAAAATTACTTCTGTCTGCGCATAAAATTTCACCGCTCAAGATCCACCATGCCGAGGCCACACCTCGGTCACTCACGACAAAATGTATGAAACAAACGCGTTCTAATAACCTATTACATAGTATTTGTCAACTGCCTCAGCTTATTTACATTTGTATTACAGCTCGCGCAAAATAACTTGACCCAAACCATAGACGATGAGGCCTGCGCAGTAGCAATTTTTACTACAAAAATTGTAGTGCACAGGTCACGTGGTACAAAACATTGGATCAAGTTATATGGCGCGAGCTGTAGGTACAAAAATGTCGCTGAGATTTTGAATTTGTAAGTTAGACCAAAAAGAAATCTAATGAGGTTATAACGTTTGCTGGGGCCATATTATGACCTCTGATTTCCAGGCAGTTTTCTGACTGGCTATCAATCTATCTCTTTTAATAATAATAATAATCATTAATTTCAGGCAACAGAAATATCGTTTACAATATTAGGCCCATATAATAAATACCTTACAGACTAACATACATAATATATTATATCTTAACTAATTTACACGTAAAGAAGGCGACCTCGAAACCGGCGGAATAGGACACCCTTCGGCCAAAAATCTTTTATTTGCTATACGACGAGATAGAGATGTCACTACAGCAATTTATAAATCTGGCAGGATTTAAGAGCTTGTAATACGGCCTCAGGGGCCCTATTTTTGAATCATTCGACGTGGCGTCGAGCGCTCTATTCTACTGACTTTCGTTCGACATTTGATTTTCCATATTTTTGAATCGCTCGACCGCAACGAGTGCCCCTACCCACTCGTTAACAGTCGAGCGATACGGTACGGCGAGCGATATTCTTATATACTAAAAAGCAAAGATTTTTATTCAACAGCCAATAGAAACATGGATATTACGTTCCGTTTTCATTGCGGTAGTTACCGGTTTTCTCTAAATTCTGCGTGGAACGGATAAAATCCAATATTTCGTATTATATTGGCAGCCCGGAAACGAACGATTCAAAATACGGAAAATCGGCGTCATGCGACTTCGAAGACGAGTGTGACTTAAGTCGCATGCGACAAAACTATGTCATACGAGCGATTCAAAAATAGAGCCCCTGGTCGGTAACATTATGCAGTCTTGATTTCACTGATTGCGCACCGCGTCCTTGGCAGTCGGGTAACTGTGAGGTAAGATCGCGGGTGGGGGCGCATTCAGCGGGAGGCAGGGAGCGGCCATACTGTACGCTAGTACTCATTATTATACTATGCTGAGGCCTTGTATTTGCGATTTGTATTGCAATGATGACAATGTGGTATTGTCTTATTTTTAAAGAAGCTGACAGTTTTCATAATAAGTAAATAATGATCTAAATCGTCTAAACGGTTGCAGTGGCCCAACGTTGGTAGTAGCTTGGGTGTAATGATAATATTTTACTGCATTGGGTCAATATTAGTTGATATCCAATAAGGCCAACGATAAATACACTGCAGAAATGCCAACAGTTTTTTACTAACGGTAGGCAGTAGTAGCATTGACCCAACGTTGGTAAATGGTTGGACGTAATGATAATATTTTACTGCATTGGGCCAAAGTTAGTTGATAACTAATAGGGCCTACTATAAATACACTACAGAAATGACAACAGTTTTTTACTAACGGTAGTAGTAGTAGCAATTGCCTAACGTTGGTAATTGGTTGGACGTAAAAATAATATTGTTACCTTATGGCCAGGCTATAACATAAAGGTAACTTTTCCCGTGGAACGTCACATGACTTCTCAGCTGTGTTTGCACGGACGATGACGATTTTCCACGGGAAAAGTTACCTTATGTTCTAGACATAGATACCTTTTTCCCGTGGAACGTTGTCGGCGGTAAAAATAAAGACACTGGTGCGAACGATCGCTTAGAGATAAATTTTGGTTGGTACAAGTAGGTACTCTTTGGCTACACACTGCTGCGGCACGGCACGGCACGTACGTCTCTCTCTATGCGCGTACCCCGCTAACGAGAGCTAAAAATGACTTCTGTCTTCGCATAAAATTTCACCGATCAAGATCCGTGCCGAGGCCTTGTATCTGCGATTTGTATTCCATTGGTGACAATGTGGTATTGTCTAATTATAAAGAAGCTGTCAGTTTTCATAATAAGTAAATCATGATCTAAATCGTCTAAACGGTTGCAGTAGCCCAACGTTGGTAATAGGTTGGGTGTAATGATAATATTTTACTGCATTGGGTGAATATTAGTTGATATCCAATAAGGCCAACGTTAAATACACTGCAGAAATGCCAACAGTTTTTTACTAACGGTAGTAGTAGTAGCATTGGCCCAATGTTGGTATATGGTTGGAAGAAATGATAATATTTTACTGCATTGGGCCAAAGTTAGTTGATAACTAATAGGGCCTACTATAAATACACTGCAGAAATACCAACAGTTTTTTACTAACGGTAGTAGTAGTAGCATTGGCCTAACGTTGGTAAATGGTTGGACGTAATAATAATATTGTTACCTTATGGCCAGGCCATAACATAAGGCAACTTTTCCCCATGGAACGTCACATGACTTCTCAGCTGTGTGGACGATGACGATATTCCACGGGAAAAGTTACCTTATGGCCTAGACATAAGATAAAAGACATCCGTGCGAACGACCGCTTAGTGATAAATTTTGGTTGGTACAATTAGGTACTCTTTGGCTACACACTGCTGCGGCACGGCACGGCACGTACGTCTCTCTCTATGCGCGTACCCCGCTAACGAGACCTAAAAATGACTTCCTGTCTTCGCATAAAATTTCACCGCTCAAGATCCGTGCCGAGGCCTTGTATCTGCGATTTGTATTGCATTAGTGACAATGTGGTATTGTCTAATTATAAAGAAGCTGTCAGTTTTCATAATAAGAAAATCATGATCTAAATCGTCTAAACGGTTGCAGTGGCCCAACGTTGGTAGGTGTAATGATAATATTTTACTGCATTGGATGAATATTAGTTGATATCCAATAAGGCCAACGATAAATACACTGCAGAAATGCCAACAGTTTTTTACTAACGGTAGGCAGTAGTAGAATTGACCCAACGTTGGTAAATGGTTGGACGTAATGATGATATTTTACTGCATTGGGCCAAAGTTAGTCGATAACTAATAGGGCCTACTATAAATATACTGCAGAAATGCCAACAGTTTTTTACTAACGGTAGTAGTAGTAGCATTGACCCAACGTTGGTAAATGGTTGGACGTAATGATGATATTTTACTGCATTGGGCCAAAGTTAGTTGATAACTAATAGGGCCTATTATAAATACACTGCAGAAATGCCAACAGTTTTTTACTAACGGTAGGCAGTAGTAGCATTGACCCAACGTTGGTAAATGGTTGGACGTAATGATAATGTTTTACTGCATTGGGCCAAAGTTAGTTGATAACTAATAGCGCCTACTATAATTACACTGTAGAAATGCCAACAGTTTTTTACTAACGGTAGGCATTAGTAACATTGACCCAACGTTGGTAAATGGTTGGACGTAATGATAATATTTTACTGCATTGGGCCAAAGTTAGTCGATAACTAATAGGGCCTACTATAAATATACTGCAGAAATGCCAACAGTTTTTTACTAACGGTAGTAGTAGTAGCATTGGCCCAATGTTGGTATATGGTTGGACGAAATGATAATATTTTACTGCATTGGGCCAAAGTTAGTTGATAACTAATAGGGCCTACTATAAATACACTGCAGAAATGCCAACAGTTTTTTACTAACGGTAGGCAGTAGTAGCATTGACCCAACGTTGGTAAATGGTTGGACGTAATGATAATGTTTTACTGCATTGGGCCAAAGTTAGTTGATAACTAATAGCGCCTACTATAAATACACTGTAGAAATGCCAACAGTTTTTTACTAACGGTAGGCAGTAGTAACATTGACCCAACGTTGGTAAATGGTTGGACGTAATGATAATATTTTACTGCATTGGGCCAAAGTTAGTTGATAACTAATAGGGCCTACTATAAATATACTGCAGAAATGCCAACAGTTTTTTACCAACGGTAGTAGTAGTAGCATTGGCCCAATGTTGGTATATGGTTGGACGAAATGATAATATTTTACTGCATTGGGCCAAAGTTAGTTGATAACTAATAGGGCCTACTATAAATATACTGCAGAAATGCCAACAGTTTTTTACTAACGGTAGTAGTAAAAGCATTGGCCCAATGTTGGTATATGGTTGGACGAAATGTTAATATTTGACTGCATTGGGCCAATGTTAGTTTTATGTAGGCAATCCAACTAACTATATCCCAACGGATTCCCAACTGTTGGCCAATGGATGCCATCACAAAATGCTACTAGGGATAGGTATTACCTATATACCTAGGCACATTTGGAGTCGGTCGCTAGTCGACTATAATAGGTATACATATATTAGGTAATATGTATACCTATTATAGTCGACTAGCGACCGCCCGCGACTTCGTCTGCGTGAAAAGTTTATTCGTTCTTTTTTAATCTCTTTTTATGCAGTTTATGAATTAATAAGCAAAAGTAAAAATTAAAATCTGAAAATGGCGCGTATGAAATTAGAAAAATAAATAATGAGATGGGTGCATTCCAGAAGACTAATCGCAACGCTAAGTCATCGATTACCATAGAGTACATTTTAATCATGGAAAATATGTGGGATTATCACAGAACATTTCTTTGTTCTGTGGGGATTATCGTTGTTTCTTTTTAATATCACGGCACTGCCTTCTTCTTGGATTTGCCCTGTATCGTAATGAGAAAAAATTCACAGATCTCGTGCTCTACACGACTTGAAAGGGCATTGAAAATGAATCTACCTATTAAAGATTATTGAATTTATTGAATTTTATTAAAAATATTCCTTTGTTTGAATTAGTACTTACAATACTTTGAAATCACAGCAAAGCCATGAACAATTTTGGATCTACTTTTCTGCGATTCGTGTGTATGAAATTCCTATAAAAATATTTCATTGTTATAAACATTACCTACTATTTTATTGAAAGGTACCTAAAAAACTACCTAAAAAATAAAAATCTAAAATTTGTTTTGAAGCCCTCATCTTCGCCTCGGTCTTCAACTACGTCAAACCAAACCTGAGAGTTCAAACTGAGACGCAATTACTGCGACGGATAGGCACGAGATTTTAGTTAATTAATGACTTTAGGCGATCTTTTATTCAAAATAAAAAAAGTGTGCGATGCCCGACTGATTCGCGCACCGCGGCGCTAAGACACCTCCCGCCGCCTCCTATCGTGATACGCCTTCACGTCGCCTACACTACACCTATAGTAAAGTCTTTAAAGAACGTCATTGTTCCTCGTGTTACCCACAGCTATGTACTTATTAGAATAATTGTTTCTGTTGTTAAAAATATATCAAAAAACATAGATATTATCTTTTATTTTCCAAAAAAATTATCGACTTTTCCAAAATTTGTTTATACTATCCTAAAGCCCTTAATTTTCCGCGTCTATTAAGTCCTAATAGATCTTCATATAAAACATAGATATTTTTTATTTTTTTTATTTTTCAAAAAAATAATAGATTTTTCCAAAATTTGTTTAAAGCCCTTAATTTTGCGCGTCTATTAAGTCCTAATAGATCTTCGTATCTCAAAGCTTCGAAGTTCCACAGGGCTATGACGCCCGAGTAATACCACACGGCGACGCTCCACGCGCCGCTAAGGGGGAGCATACCGCCCCCCTTATCACTCCCACAAAAAAATATAAGACATAAAATGTTTCTCGTCTCAATATCTCTAGGCATGTCTCTCAGTTTTTCGATCTTCGACCTCGTTCACGAGATATCGAGATATCAAAAAATCAAGGTTTTTTTTGGTTTTTTTCAATTTTCGAAAAAAGTTTTCAACTTTTACAAAAAATTTTTTCACCATCTGAAAGCCATTCAAATTCTGCGTCTTTTGAGCTCTCATACGTCCTCAGGGCCCTAAACCACTATACAAGGTGTTTGGTAAAAGCCTTATAAAGCCGAATATGGTAGATAGGGACCATCAAACTGAACAACTTTTACTATGGGACCAACTCTGAAATCGCGAAAAAAAAAACAGCTGTTTCATACTAAAATTAATAACGAAAATATCAAAATGTATGGAACAGCTGTTTTTTTTCGCGATTTCAGAGTTGGTCCCATAGTAAAAGTTGTTCAGTTTGATGGTCCCTATTTACCATATTCGGCTTTATAAGGCTTTTACCAAACACCTTGTATACCACGGGGCAAACACACTTTCAGCGAAAATGGGGCCCTACCGGAGCGAACGAAAAAACATTTTCAATGTTAAAAAGTTATTTTTTACCATTGCCACTCGAAAAAGTGCGTTTAATTCAACGATAAGAGTGAATAAAACGCTGTTTTATTCACCGAGTGAATAAAAATATTTTGAATTTGGAACAAGCGCGCATCGTATGAATTATGTACAAAAAAAATAAAACGTGCTGAAAGTATGGAGCTATTCCATAGATAAAGCCATAGTTATACAATTAAAAAAAATATCCCGCCAATTTCATTTAGGTTCTTTTTAGTGTCTTATCTTTGGGTTCTTTTCTAAAAAAATATCTCGCCAAATTAATTCGGTTCTTTTTAGTGTCTTATCTTTGGGTTCTTTTCTTTATATTAAAGGGAGATTAGATGTTCAGTCTTGCATCAGTCCATTCCATCAGTCTGGTACGATCTTCAGTCTGTAAAAATTTAAAGTCTATACAAACTGATGAAATGGACTGATGTCAGACTGATCATGTAATTTCCCTCATAGCATGGTTGTTTTATGTCATTGGAAAACTTATAGTTTCACTATTTTCTAACGGTTAAATTACTATCTAAATAATAAAATTTGATAATTATAAATAGGTACTATAGGTGTAAGTACTGCTATTATGTTTTCTCGCAGTCAATGGTAAAAAGTAGAGTACACAACTCGTGAAAAAATAATTTCATCTCGGTCCTTTGTATCCCTCGTTTCGCTCAGGATTCTACTTTTATAACTCTAGAATCTTTCGCTGCTCTCGGGATCCAACATAGTACCTCGAACTAAATTCCTTCTTTTTTCACTTGTTGTATAATCTACTATTTTACCATCGCCACTCTAAAAAGTGCGTTTAATTCAACGATAAGAGTGAATAATAAGCGATTTTATTCATCGAGTGAATAAAAATAATTTGAATTTGGAACAAGCGCGCATCATGAATTAGTACAAAAAAGTACCTATACCTACTGGCTGCTATGGAGCTATTCCATAGAGCCTATAAAATAAAATTAAACGAAAAAATAAATTCCCACCAAATTTAATTAGGTCCTTTTTAGTGTCTTATCTTTGGGTTCTTTTCTATCTATTAGAGGGAGATTGAATGTTCAGTCTTGCATCAGTCCATTCCATCAGTCTGGTACGATATTCAGTCTGAAAAAATTCAAAGTCTCTACAGACTGATGAAATGGACTGATGCCAGACTGATCATGTAATCTCTCTCTTAGCGTGGTTGTTTTATATCATTGGAAAACTTCTAATTTTCACGCTGGGTCGCATGGGTCGGTCATGGGATGGGTGACCAAAAATATATTATCTCGAGCTCCTCCGTGCCTCGGAAGGCACGTTAAGCCGTTGGTCCCGGCTGCACTTGCAGTCGTTAACACCCATCAATCTGCATTGGGCCCGCGTGGTGGGTTATGGCCCATCCTCCCACCCATAAGGAAGGCCTGTGCCCCAGCAATGGGGACATTAAAAATGGCTGATGGTCAACTATAAATACTAAGTATAAATTACTGCTAGAGGTACCTATTTGTTTTCTCGCAGTCAATGGTAAAAAGTAGAGTACACAACTCGTGAAAAAAAAAATTCATCTCGGTCCTTTGTATCCCTCGAACTAAATTCCCTTTTTATTCACTTGTTGTATAATCTACTATTATGATCTACCTTCGCTATACTAAGCAATGTTATAAATATACTTATCTTTTGGGTATTGTAGTGCCCATATTTTTACAAAATTACTGCCGCCGGTTATGACGTCTTAGACAGCATTATCCCCATGTTATATTGGACTTTATATTTACTCTAACAATGTGTCCCAGATTTTTTTTTTAATGAATTGAAATACACAATACATTTAATTTTTTATTAAACTACCTTCACAACTTTCCATTAAGCCTACCACAAGAACAACGTTCACAAAACTGCAAAATAGCTTAAATTATGACTATTTTATGAATTGATTAAACCTGTAGATAGGGGGCGTCCATTAATCACGTGACGTTTTTTTTGGCCAATTTTTAACCCCCCCCTCCCCCCTGGTGATGCATGGTGAGGTTTTACGTTAACCCCCCCCCCCCCCCACTCTAAATCACGTGTATTTTTTTTGGTCCAAAAAAATCTCAACATTTTTCAGTATAAATATGTCGCGGTAGGCCGGGAAATCGGTGCAGTTTTCGGTTAAATTCGGAAAAAAATTAATACACGTGATATCTCACTACACCCCCCCCATCCCCCCTTGTGATACTTCGTGTTGTTTTCAACTACCCCCCCCCCCCCCCCCCTTTCGAGGCTCACGTGATTAATGGACGACCCCATACCGGTATAATATTATATTTTACTTTATATAGATAGATAGATAGATAGATAGATAAATCGTTTATTTCCATCACATACGTACACAGATGATAAATGACAAAATAACTTAGGCAACCATTACATGGTCATGCAAGCGTCAGTCAAATTCCATCAGTCATGAATTACGTTTGACTGATTGACTGATGGAAAGAACAAATGACATCATGCAACCATCAGTCACTACATTACACGGTAGGTTAATCGTCAGTCACAGCCCGTGACTGTGGTTAAACTGACAGCAAAACCTATCGTGTAATGGGCGCCTTATAAAGAAAAAGAAAAACGACTGTGTGCCGCATCGACAGAAAAAGGCAAAAACTCAGTGATATCTTTGCTTTAATTAAAGCAAAGCACTGATTTTCAGTTTTTGCCCAGAAGTAAGCGCGTGGTCGCCTGTGACGACATAGACGTGTATGCAGTTATTAGAAATTATATAAAAAAAAAATATAAAATCAATAATATAAAATAAAATAAAAATTAATAAATAATAAAAATTAATTAGATTTCATTTATAAAATTCCAAAACGACACAATTATAATTATATTAATACCTAACATATATGTATAATTTTATTTAAAATTATTATTATTAGTTTTATTATTATTATTATCATTATAAACATTAACGTTAACAACTGTAAACAATTATTATAATATAAGCAATTACTATTATTATTATTTGTCTTAGAATAGGTACAATTATTATGTAACAGACTTATTTATTTATTTAAAGGAGGCAACAGGAGCAGAAACCGTTATCAAGCGATCAGACGTGTTTATACCCAACTTTTGCATTTCCAGTAGTGCTGATTTTATATGCTTTTTAAACGTTTGTCGAGTTACAATTTTCCTAAATGGAGGTGGAATATTGTTCCAGCACTTTGTAGCTTGATAACGGAAACTGCCAGTAAACGCCTGTGTTTTATGAATTTGAAACGACAAAGGCGGCTTTATTTGTCTTGGTTGCCTGTAATCGCCCTGACGATAGGGTGCTGTAGGAAATAGCAGCTTTTCATACAAGTAACTTGGACTCTTGGACTTCATGAGATCAAACATTAAAATTTATATAGTTGAATGTCATCGATACTTACACCGAATTAGAGATGGCATAGTTGTGGACTATTTTCTCTGGTACCTCTCAACAACGGGGTAGACTGGGGGACACTTGTAGCCAGGAATCAAAAAAATATAAATAATTGCATGTACATTATCTAGCTAGAACATGTAGCTTATTATATTTTCATTGCCTTTTTTTTCTTATTGTATTCACATTATTATTCTGATGCTAAATAGATATTATTCGATTCACTAATAAAAAAAAAAAACACCAGTTTTGGTATTTTCGGATTGAAATTGAGTAAATTCGAACGCAACTCGAATTAGGTAGTAGAAACAAAAAATAGTAGAAATATTTTTTCTTTATTCCTAGCATTTGGATCCCAAAGATGATTATTTAGAATTTTAAATTTTAGCATTCACAAAGCTATTTTTGTTTAGTATTTTACAAAGACAATTCTGTCACTATAATCGGTCAAGCTATTATTTTTATTCTTCTCCACCAGTTTCTTAGTCTAGAGTTGTTACAATTGTGCCATCATGACGTCACAACTTTAAACCTTGGTACCCATAGTTCACATGTAATACAGTGTCTTATTTAAAATACTAACATCCTATAACTTCCAATTCCAGGAACGGAAAATCGCAGAAATAGACTGGTTTGTACAACATTATCAAGGTGATATTATTTTACAGGTGTACTACTATGTTATTGAAGTTTCTCTGTCTGCTAATACTATCAGAAAGTACAGAGTTTGGTTATAAAAATGGTTCCATTATTCACCAAATAATAATATAGACAGAAGAAACACAAATTTTCTTACAGAAGTGTGTAACACAATTATCAGTATTTTTTAATATTGGATTCATTATTCATTGCACAATATGGGCTAATCTCAAGGTTCAGTAAAGGATTTAACTACGACTTTGCGTAGACTTACATTGCTCAAATACAAATACATTGGATATCTTAGATTTATTACTATTTATTAAATATTTATCAATTTAGTTCTTTTTCAACTTTTTGAAATGAAAGATGAAAAAGGAAGTTTCACATTAATAAAATAATAAAAAGAATAAAATAATAAAAACATAACATTGATTAAGTACCTTGCCTATTGCACATAGAATGCAAACAATATAATCAATTAATTATTTGTTTAGTTCAAGTATGAAACATTAATTCTTCTTAATTAGACATAAGTAAACCATTTTATAATTACCTTCTTTTTCGAGAATGCTACATATTATTATTATAAAAAACATTTTATAATAACTTCTTTTTATGTATAAATATAAAATAAATATAAGAATACAAAAAAAAAGATTTTCTTAGATGTTATATAGATAATGAATTGCTGAAATTTAAAATTCAATGATAGTGGAGTAGACTCAAGTCCATGGTAACCAGTTTTAGCACTCGACGTACGCCGATACCTAGACATATAGCCCTCACATTTTTTTTTATTATAGACGTTCCACGTAACAGATGGTAGATGATTTCACTATCTTTGCAAGATATCATCGATTAAAGAGGATTAAACTGAATTTTCCAAACCAATCTTGCTTATTGTTTTTAGGGTTCCGTACCCAAAGGGTAATAAAAACGGGACCCTATTACTAAGCCTCCGCTGTCCGTCTGTCTGTCTGTCTGTCTGCCTGTCACCAGGCTGTATCTCATGAACCGTAGTAGCTGGACAGTTGAATTTTTTTACAGATGATGTATTTTCTGTTGCCGCTATAACAACAAATACTGAAAATATATGTTAAATGTGACTGGTTTTCTTTTTTAAATTTGAAAGACTAATTACACAAGAGATGATATTTCCATTTTCTTATTATAATGCTCTCAACATCTACATGTGTAAATATACTAATATCTTCGGACGAATTTGAAGTATAATTAATGATTAAACGAACTTACTATAAGTGAAGTTCTATCATAATTATACTTCAGATTCATCCGAAGATATTAGTATATTAACAAATGTAGTATCGCTTGCATGTATCACCACTTAGCACGTTATTTTAAAGCAATAACCTAAAAAACCTAAAAAGAGAAGGTTTTTGACTTAAAATTGACAGATATTTTGACATTTCCGGTCCGAGCTCTCCTCGTCACTACTAGACGCCAACCACTTCATTCGTTTTTCGTGCTTCGCCACGGACGCACGTATACAGTCTCAAAGTGAGACTTCTTTAAAATTTTATTTTTACAGTGTAAATTAAACTATACTTAAAATGCTTCGTGAAAAAAGGAAAAAGTTTTCAAGACGGAAGAGGACAAGAAGAAGAAGTCAAGACGAAGGTACACTATTAAATGTCGTTCATTTGGTTAAACAGCATAATTGTCTGCTTACCTTTATGATGGCGTAACTGCCACACTGGTCTTTTACCTTATTTTAATTTTTGTTTGATGCGAACTTACCATACTGGGTATTTTCTGTCAATTTATTTATTTATCTGATGCGAACTTACCATATTGGGTACTTTCTGTCAGTTTATGTATTTGTCTGATGCGAATTTACCATACTGGGTACTTTCTGTCAGTTTATTTATTTGTTTGATGCGAATTTACCATACTGGGTACTTTCTGTCAAGGTATTGTGTCTCAAAAGACATCAACTAAATATCTATTGCACTCGAGATAGTCATACTGGACTATTTCACCGCATAGATAGGTCAGACAACGCAACTACACTAACTACACCAACTCAAAGTGCCGCTGACGACGCGACATTGTAAAAAGCAGACTACCCTCAAAGGTTGCCATGGATCCACCGCCATCCACCTTCCAGGCAGGCGACCGCCGTGCTGGAGCTGCAACAGCAGCCCTGACAACAGCGTTGCTCATCAGGTATGAGTTTTGATATCATGTTATCATGATATTCTTAGTGTTGAGTTGAGTTAACACCAACGGTGTAATAGAATACCATCGGTACTAAGATAGTTTAAAACTGACAGAACTAGCTATAAATGCTAAAACTTAAGAACTTAATGGAACCAAATATTGAGTTATACAGCAACTAGCTAATACCTGATACTTCAAACCTTTTATGTGAAATAGCTTAGCCGCTGAAATAGCTAGCTGCTGGCATGCTGATAGAAATTTCAATGAAAAATGGAATAACAGAATCCATACATTTTATTCATATTCATCCATAATGTTTGTTGGTCATTATATTATTATATTATATTACATAGTAAAAAAAAAACATTTGCCTAAACTAGGAAACCTTGTATTTCAGGCGGGTAGACCTAACATGTTGAGAAACTTGTTAATCACTAACTATTTAGTATGGTTCTACTAGCTATGCCCTTGTACGAAATTATCTCTATTACTTTTCAAATTTAATTTGTGTGAATTTGTACAAAATAATGTTTCTGATGTGAAAAAATATACAAGTTACAATATACAAGCTACAAGTACCAGTTATGTTTAATGTATAGTATTATGTAATCTGTGGTTTAAGGCAGCTTTCCAATACAAAACTATATACACCTTTTGTGTGACAGTATTTCACATTTTTTACATTATGTGGGGCATTACGACGTTCGGTTATACCGTACACGGTCAACTATAGTGTAGCTAAGGCTGTTTGCTTAAAAGACCACCGACAGTTCAGTCGAATATGAATGATCCATTGGCCACAGGCCTGATGTGAACGATCGAAAAAACTGTAAGTAAATCGGGCGCAGTACTCAATAAAACATTTTTAAAATTGATTTATATATTTATTTGCCTTAAAAACGACAAACAAAAGACGTAGGTAGGTGTGCCACATCACCACATGCTTCATTTCCGACGGCAAACAAACAGTGGGGCACGGCGAGGAGGCCCTATCAGCGATTTGTTTCGTCAGGAAGGCCGATTTACACATAGCAGACTCGCAGAGGGGCGTTACGGCCCATCCAAATGGTTGCCGATGATGCATTCATCGATGTTTGCCTTCGATCATCGTACGTGGGGTAAGGACACTCATTAGGATAATGTATTCATGAGGGTGCATGCTGGTGTGGCATTTATCTGTATTCAGCGAATACAGGCAGTGGTCGCCAATTACAGGTGCAAAGGTCCACTCAATCGCTGGCGCCGGTAATCTTCTATGTATGGAAGTACCATTTAGCCGGCTAGCAGGGCACCTAGATTATTATTTCATTTTTTTTTTCTTTGGCAGACTATATGAGTGTTATCTCTTTAATGATTCACTTTTGTAACATCTCCAGAGATATATTACAGTTTACCATTAATATGACTGAAATTCGGGCAGAATGCATAACAGTTATATTATATTACATATGAATAATAGTTTTGTTACATTTTGTTGAAGGTTCAATAGAAAGTGATCTCTGTTCAAAAAAAAAAAACAGGTTGTCATATCAGATTTAGTTAATAACTGTTTAAAAGTTAACTTTGCTTTTAGAAAAAAAAATTCGTACTTAAGTAAAACTATAAGCACCTAAAAATAATAATATCACAAATAAAAAACGCTTATTGTTTAAAAAAAAAACACAGTCTAGAGATCCCATCACCTATAAGGTTTTAATTTTGATAAGGAAAGTGATAGAAATACACGAATTTAAAATCGTAACTTTTGGGCATTGTAGTGCCCACATTTTTATTACAAAACTACCGCCGCTGCCTGGCTATGATGTTTTTTAAACAGCATGATTTCCCTGTTATTGGACGATATTTACTATAAGGGTCTCAAAAGCTATATTTTTTTTTAAATTGAAGTTCATCCTTTTTATATTAATTTTTTTTTCATATATACAGCTACCGTCGCAACTTTCCATTCTATTACAAATGTAATGGCAATTATGGTCTTCACAAAACAAACGTTCACATAACTGCAAAAAACACTTATTTTATTACCTTTTTTTTTATGAATTGATTAAACTGGTAGATACCGGTATGTCATCATATTATTTTACTTAGTTGAATATCATCGATACTTACACCGAATTAGAGACGTTTCTTTTGTGCCTTTAAACAATGGGGTAGACTAGGGGACACTAGTGATCATATCAGGAATCACAAATTGTAAAATAATAATTGCATATCAATTATCTAGAACAGGCAGCTTATGATATTTTCATTGCCATTTTTCTAATTGCATTCAGTGCAGGGTGTTAAGTATTCTAGATGTTATTATTCTGATGCTAAACAGAAATTATTCAATTCATTAAAATATCAAAAACTAATCACCAGTTTTGTTTTGTTTTTTTTTTCAGATCGAGAGTGAGTAAATTCGAATGCAAGTCGAATTAGGCAGTAGAAATCAAATGAAGTACACTTTTTTCTATTTCTAGCATTTTTAGCCCAAAAATATTTTATTTTATAATTTGAGATTTTAGCATTCACAATGCTATTTTGGTTTGGTATTGTAGAAAAACTATTATGACACTAAGCTACCTACTATTTTATTTCTGTTCCACCAGTTTCTTAAACTAGAGGTGATAACGATTGTGCCATCCTGATCGTCACAATTTTGAGCCATAGTTTGGTACCTTTTATTCACATGTAAGGTACTTCTTCGTATCTTTTATTCTAATATAAAGTATTCACATCCTATAACTTTCAATTTCAGGGACGGAAATTAAACGCACAAATAAATTGGTTTTCACAACATTATCAAAGTGGTATGATTTTACAGGTATATTATTTATGTTATTATTGAAGCTGCTGTCTACTAATACTATCAGGAAGAACAGAGTTTGGTAACGGTTCGATTATTTAACAAATAATAATATAGACAGAATAAACACATTTTCCTTTACAGAAATGTATAAACAATTTAAATATCAGTATTAGATAATATTGCGTTCATTATTGAATAGACAAAATTGAACTAATCTCAAGTTTGGTAAATAATTTAACTACCTACGCCTTTGCGTAGACTCCATTATTCAAATACAATGGATATATTAGATTACTTAAAACTTTATTTAAATATTTTTTCAAATTGGAAAACTTTAAATATTTTCCACTTTTGTTCTTTTTTTTCAACTTTTATATCTTAAAAATTTAACTTTGATTACCTTGCCTATTGCACAAAGAATGCAAACAAGACAAAAAAAATCAAGATTGTATTAGTATACACATTTATATTAAGTATAATAAACAGTTCATAATCACTTCTTATTTAGAAAGAAATTAAATTCCTATATGTATTGTAAATAATAGATTGCTGAAATAAAACATTTAATGATAGTGGAGTAGACTCGTGTCCAACCAGTTTTAACACTCGACGTACGCCAATACCTTTATAGCCCTACCAAAAAACGAAATTATAGATGTTCCAGGTAACACGGCGGGATGGTTAATTACTCCACTATAATGGCAAAATATTAAAACATAATATCATCAATAACCAAACTGAGATTTCCAAACCAACCTTGCACTTAAAATATATATTATCATCGATAAATCAAACTGAGTTTTCCAAACCAACCCTGCATATATTTTTTTTGTACCAACCATCTGTAGGTACCGTTTTTAGTAGTAATCATGTCAAACGTTCAGAATTATGTTAAATGACTTTCTTTTCTTTTTTAAAAGACTAATACGCAAGAAATGATATTTCCATTTTCTTATTATACTGCTTTAAACATCTACATTTGTTAATATACTAATATCTTCGGATGAATCTGAAGTATAATTAATGATTAAACGAACTTACCTGTAAGTGAAGTTCTATCATAATTATACGAAGGATTCATCCGAAGATATTAGTATAGAATCCCACCCTCCCTTCTCATTATTGTAAATTACAATAACTATCTACCCACTGAAGAAAATGAGGAAATATCATAAGATTTGGACTTTAAACTAAATGAAGTGGTTGGCGTCTAGTAGTGACGAGGAGAGCTCGGACCGGAAATGTCAAAATATCTGTCAATTTTAAGTCAAAAACCTTCTCTTTTTAGGTTTTTTAGGTTATTGCTTTAAAATAACGTGCTAAGTGGTGATACATGCAAGCGATACTACATTTGTTAATATACTAATATCTTCGGATGAATCCTTCGTATAATTATGATAGAACTTCACTTACAGGTAAGTTCGTTTAATCATTAATTATACGAAGAATTTGCCCGCAGATATTAGTATAGAATCCCACCCTCCCTACTCATTATTGTAAATTACAATAACTATTTAGCCACTGAAGAAAATGAGGAAATATTATAATATCTGTCAATTTAAGTCAAAAACCTTCTCTTTTTAGGTTTTTTTAGGTTATTACTTTAAGGGGCGGTAATAGGAAAACATGGTTTGCGCGGGCCATTTTTTTATAAAGAAAACGTAAACTTGTAGCCACCAAAAAAATCATACGACAAGCTAAAGAGTTTATCTAGTTGCTACAATCATAAAATTGTGTATAACCCTAACAGATGGTTGTAGAAAAAAATCTGAATATCACCAAAAGCGCTTTTCGCGGGCCAAATCTTTGGCGTAAATAATAACGGAAACGTATTGAATTTTACATCAAAATACACTTTAACGTACTGTGCAGTTGCTCCAATAACTTTTTTTCAAGAAAGATACTTGTGCTAAAGATAATGATGAAAAAACAACGAAAAACATTGAAAAAGTGCAGAAGTGAGGTTATTTTCCATACTCTTTACACGTAAAGAAAAAGACAGAGACAAATGATTTTGCGTAAGGGAGCCTTAAAATAACGTGCTAAGTGGTGATACATGCAAGCGATACTACATGTGTTAATATCCAAGTAACAAAGTTCTCCTGTAGTCTGCACAGTTTACAGGCTCACAACACTAGTACCTCTCTCTTAGTGGTTCCAGGTTTTACTACCAAGCTCATAACAGGTTACACGGAGTTCGTTTGGGTTTATAGTACAACTGTTCTTATACGTTGACTTATAGTCGTGTACAGAACGAAATTATAGGCGCAATAAAGGCTAACATGGCCTATAAAAGTGTTGCATAGGTGTAAATACACTTGAGAAAACTTGCTCCAGTAATTACACTTATAATCGCCTAGAAGAAGTAATTATAAATCCACTATAAGTATCATACGCCAGTAATAGTAATTTATAGAACTAAATGCACTTAGAACCATTTGCATTTGTTACTTGACCTTATAGGGGTGTATAAGTCAACTTTATGTGCCAATTATAAGTGAATTAGTTCTACAGTGGTTTCTTATAAGAGTAAGTGTACTCGGTATTATTGTGGACTCTCGAATGCTGTTATAGACTTGATTTCTATATAAAGGTTTCTTGTAAAACTGTTAGTGTCCAAAGATATCTTCGTGAAGTCCATTTAAGCTTTTAATATTTATCGCATCTTCACGGCCATTTTTTCGTCACAATATGGCGCGACAATGCTGTTAGAACTAATATTATTTTTAAACATTACTTAGTAAATACGCCATGTTCACAAGGCGAACAAAAATTGAGATGTAAAACACAATACACTTCACCGAAAATACTTACGCGTTTGCCGTGCAAACATCTATGCACGTATAATATTACGTGCGAAATACTTGTTAATACATTATATTATATAAAATAGATAAACTTAACTTTTATTTTTTATTTTTCTCTACAACTGACACAATACAACAACAATTCACAAATGTTTGAAGTAGCTAGTAATAGAAGCGTGGAGTTCGTTACACGCCTTCCTGGTTCCATTCGATGCTCATAGCTGGCTTCGCAGGAGCAGATAGTTCTGCGTAGTCCAACTATAAGTGTATTATTGGTCTAAGTGGTGCTCGCCAAGTCTCTATGAGTGTTTTATTAGCAAAAGTACGCATATAAAATGGGCCCTTTTCCGTGGTTATAACTTTTTACTAGCCTGTTATAGATCTGGCCCCGGAACCACTACAAGACCACATTTTGTTACTTGGGATACTAATATCTTTGGACGAATTCTTCGAATAATTATGATAGAACTTCACTTACAGGTAAGTTCGTTTAATCATTAATTATCTTTATTTAGTTTAGTGCGGAGAACGTTGTTCCTTTGTTTTGTTCTTTTAAATTTGAATTGTTGATTAAATATCCGTGTTGTAACTTGTTTTTTTTTTTTTTTAGTTATTTCCACTTCTGAATCTAATAAAATATGGGTAATAAAAATAAAATAATATGTAATATACAGATAAGATAAGATAAGAAGAAGATAGAAATCCGTTTAGCCGTTTAAAAGATATATGAGGTAATAAAGAATATTACATACAAACACACATACAAACATACAAGATACGCTCGAAAAACATAACCCTCTTGCAGTCGGGTAAAAAGACTCTTAATATTAAATGGAATTTATACCTACGAAAACTTTTCCAATAGGTAGGTACCTACCTAAATCTGTTCCCTCTGGCCACGTGGTCCGACTGCGTTTATTCTACCGATCGGACGACTTTTTCCTGTTGGTTAGATTAACTAGTCAGACTATTAAAGTGATTTATCTGATTGTGATGAGGCAATTATGTGCAAAAATATAGTGGCAATACTATGAGGTCGAACCCACGCTTGGCATTGTTTTAGCATGGTTCGCAATATAGGTGTTGCGCAAATGAACCTCATGGCAGTTAGTTCAATGGGGCTGTATTATAGGTTTGTAATTTAACACGGTTAATCGAGGAACCACTTGGCAATAAAATGTCTATGAAATTGTTGAGAATTTTTATTTGTCAAATTTCTTTCAACAAAGTAGTTTCATAGAAAAGACATCAACGTAGTCGTCAATAGGAACATACTTTTATGAAAATCCTGTGTACTTTGGAGGACGTGAATATAAGCTACCTAGCTAGATAGAACAAAATTAAATAATAGTTTGTACAAGTTTAGAACAAGCCTATTACTATAATAGGCATGTTGACTATTTTTTAAATTTATGTTACATAAATTACCCCTCAAAAAAAAGAAACATTTGTACAACAATTATTTCGCTAGCATGAAAACTGCCCGAGATATCACAGTTTGAAATGCACACAAATTGGACTCACCTGAAAACGCTCCATACTAACGGCTACCAAGTTATGACGTCACGCCTTCCTACGTTGTATGCAACGCGTAGGAAATTTGTTCGGCAGCTATATTAAATATTGTGTTTATCAAAATGGTTTCTTTGACAAATTTGCTATAAATTTTACGGATGAATTAAATGTATTATTTATTTTAAGAAATTTTATACTTTTTAAATGGACTTGTCCGCCCAACTTTGAAGGGTCATAAAACAAATAATACACAATATATAAAACCAAGAGGTATACAAGCTACTCCAAAAGTTTGATATGTTTACGATTTTTATTAGTATTTCGTTATTTTATTCATAAGTCAACATCCCTATTAACCATGCGTTATGATCTCTACGTATGTTAATATCGCTATAGACTAGGGCCTAATTCTGTAGGTATAGTTAATTTTTTTGAGCAGAATCTACTAAGTTACATAATTGAAAAGTTTACTGCCTTGTTATTTTTTGGGTTACCTTACTATTAATTGTACAGTGCCGAATTCCTATTAAAGGATATTTCGAAGATGCGTACAAAAGTGAAATCTTGTGTAACTGGTTCGTTTATATCACACGCGTAATTTATACACGGTTGATACAGTCTTGAATACAAATTGTAATGTCTTACGTAATGGTCGGCACAATTATCATGGTAATATCCTAATTAGAAATGACTTGCGGGTACAAACATCAAAAATCATTTTCATAGTTCTATAAATAGGTAATCGGATTATAGGAACTTCTAAATTAATTTTGTTTCAAAGAGCTTTTCCAACTGTCTGTGTAGGTTGAGATCGAGAGTTTTGCGTTAGATATTTTTCCTGTGCAAATTGCTACGTAATCTGTTGCTCTTATGATTAGGTATCAAGTTAAAATAATAGAATGATCATTGTTAAAACGGGGCTCAAAAAATAAAAAATAAAGTCCAAAATTAAACAAAATTTGTTTAATTTTGGACTAACTTTGAATAATTTCCTTGGTTTTTATTTATACCCATTGGAACATTAGCAATCTAAATCAACATGAATTAGAGGTCGATACAGCAAAATAATAAAAAAACTATGGAAAAAAGACCACCGAAAAGAGGACCACCTAAGGAAATTAAAAGTATTTCGTTAGTACTTATAATTTCTTCGGGACCACCGAATGGATTTTCCTACCTGACTAAAAAAATAAAACCAAATTTTTTGAAGATAATGATAAACACACTTTGAAATTAGTAAAATGGCTTAATAATCAAGTAGGCCCATAAAGCTACCTTGTAGTTTAGTAAGTTGCTAACTTTTTACAGCTGTCACCGTAAAGTAAAGTCATCTTTGACAATTGTTTTGTTTCTTTTCGACTTGATACCTTCTTGGTGAGAGCCAAGAAGCTTATACCTCCCTCCGTGAGAGCACTGCTGCAAAGACAAGAAGGTTGTGCTCTCACTCGCACCAAGAAGCTTGGTATAAGCTTCTTGACTCGCACTACGAATTATTAATGCGTTCACAGTTAAGCTGCTATTCTATTTAGATTAGGATGCGTTCAGGAAAATTTATATTTTATTTTTCAGGTAAAAAAATTCACAGATCTCGTGCCTTTCACGACCTTCTGGTACATTGAAAATGAATTTAATGACTTTAACATAATATTTTTTTATTCCCTTCTTATAGACATTAATATTTTATTGAAAGGTAACCTAATAAGTACTATGTATAACTAAAACATCTGAATTTCTAAATAAATTAACCCTAATAAAAAAAAAAACAAAATCAAATGCAGCATGCGAGACTCTCGCGCCGACTTCATCATCACTCGAATGTGCGATAACAACCCTCATTTACCTAGGCATCATCATCACACTCTCATTCTCAGATATCGTTGTAAAAATTCATTTGGAATCGCAGACAGAGTCACTAAGAAAGACGTGACTGATCGAGTAATTTCAAATCTCGAAATTGAAATAACAGCAACCCACGATATATAATATTTTGGATCTAGTAGAGGCCCGAGGCGAAGCCGAGGGCCTCAAACTAAAACCTCTTCTGTTCAACTTTCGCTCAAGATTCGTTCATCCGTTTATCTACACACAAAAACTAATCAATATCAATATTATGGTTTTAATATATATCTAAATACTTTTTTATTTATAAAAAATGTGAAATAAATAAAAATACAAAATATAAAACACTATTACAAATTTTGAAATATACAATAATTTACAAACTTCAATCGTGCTACGTATTATTATTATCCCGCACCGCGCACGTCGCCCGCGGTATCCCAACATTTCGCTACATAAAGGATAAGCTACAGCCCAGACCGTAAGAGTCAGGGACATATACTAATTTCAATAGGTAGCCTAACTCAATATCTCTAGGAGTTTTTTTTCATTTTTTCGATATAGCTTTTCGTTTTTGAGAAATTGTCGATTTAGTGAGAAAAGACCCCGAAAAAGTGTGTCATTTTTCTACATTTATGCGATTTTCGAAAAAAAAATTGACTTTTTCAAAAATTTTTTCACCATATTGTAGCCCTTGCTGAGACGCATCTTTTGACATTTAGTACATACACGTAGACCCAAAACTCACGGGACCAGCGGGGCTACTCAAAATGGCCACTTTTCTATTCGTTCGCTAACTTAAAAATTAAAAATAAGCTATAAACACCAAAATAACGTGTCGTAGGCTTGTCAATTCTGTACAATACAACAATGTCTGTGATTTTCATAAACTTGCGACGTTTGACTTGATCATTAATTGCTTATTTTTAAGATTTAAAGATAGCGAACGAATAGAAAAATGGCCATTTGAGTAGCCCCCCTGGGCAATGTCTCACTTTGGCTGAAATTAGGTACCTTACTGAAGCGATCGAAAAAACATTTTCAATGTTAAAATAACCGAAAAGATTTAAATCTTCGTAACAAAATTGAGACTGATAATAAAATAATTAATAATGCTATATTGCTGGATAACATTTATATGGACATATGAGTGGTACTGGTAACGAAATTTATTAATTGGGGTTGTTTTAATATACCTACCTTAATACTAAATAATATACTAGAAAAAGCTTTTAAAAAAAGCAAATCGATTAATTAAAACACGTCTATTGAAGTCGGGTGGAGCTGGAAGTATTTTTTTTTATTTATTGTATTTTTTATATTCTTAAGCCCCACCCGCCTTCAATAGACGTGTTTTAATTAATCGATTTGAACATTATTTCTGGCTTTTTATAGAGCTGTTTTTTAAGATTTTTGAAGGAGGTTGTGCTTTTTTTAAAAAGCTTTTTTATTTCATGCTTTTTTGTGGTAGGTATGTAAGTAATGATTTTATAAAATAAAACGTTATAATGTTTCACATTTTTCAATGGGATACCCCGAGTAACTCAATTTCCACAAGAGTTCCGTTGGGCCTTCGCAGTTCAACACTAGTCCAGCACGTCCTTGACAATAAATAGGTACTTAACTTGTTTTTGATTGTCATAATCCTACCAATATTTCAATCACTGTACAGTTCCTATTTAATTTTGAGGAGTTCCCTTGTGTATCTTCAAAATCCAAAGTCCAATACCAATAAAATTAATATGGTATCATCCTTAAGGTGTCTTCTTTCAAACAAAAAAAAGAATCATCTAAATCGGTTCATAAACAAAAAAGTAATGGTTGAAAATCCGCCTGAATTCATATAAAATGGTAACAAAAACGACAGTTTTTTCAAGATTACTTGAAAACTACTGAACCGATTTCAAAATTTCAAAAAATGGGACCAACTTGGAAACAAATGTCATGTTATAACGTTTGAATCATTTCAATCGGTTCAGCCGTCTTCGAGTAATCGGTGTACATACATATATAAAAAAAAAAAATACGCGACGAATAGATAACCTTTTCAAATTTTTGAAGTCGGTTAAAAAATATACGACTCGCACCAGATCAATTCTCGGACGGGAATCGAACCCCACCTTAAGATCACAAATTAAAGCCGAGTTGGTTACCGAACAGACCACCGAAGAGGACTTTTTGAGACAAAAGAGGGTTTTTGGAAAAAATATAATTTCGGATTTTATTACCCTCTCAGAACACATTTGTTATTTCAGTTGGTATTGTTTGGTAAAGTTTTCTCCTCTAAATGTATAACTCATTTCGTTTTATAGCTTTCGAACAAAATGACCACTGAATTTGACAATGACCCAGAACCAATTCAGTTGCTAAGGTATATACCTAGACACAGAATAGATAATGGTAGGTTAGGTATGTATAGTGTTCGTATCTTAGGTTTATTTTTATAGGAGCGGCGCGGCGGCGGGCGTAGCGGAAGTGACCACTGATTCATATTTCTTAATTTATTATAGGTGTTTGGTAGGTAATGTCTGAGTACCTATACTACCTATAAAAATCAGTGTCTACTTATAAGTATTTCAAGAGTTTTCAATGTCTGTCTCCAACTGTTAGCACCTAGCAGTTAGCACTTAGGTAAAATAACCTAAGTAGGTTCGCGAACCTACGCGATCCACGAACCTGCTCCATTTTTTTAAATCCTGTGCTGCAACAGTGAGCCATGGTATGTACAGATACCGGCACAGAAATTGGCATGTAAGACAAAGTTACAAAAACTAAATTCAGCGCATCTTTTGTTTCATCTTTCTCTTGCCAAATTATATAGCTGTACGTGAGCGAACATGTATAGTAGTATAGTATGCCAAAGTGAAAACATTTTTTTTGCTATGGCGCAATGTTCAGGAGCGCGGAGGATCGCGAACCTAAGTGGGTACCCATACCCACCCTTATGAAATCAATTAGGTACAATAGAAAGATTGTATTAGGTGTAATGAAGTAATTGTGATTACTTTCTTTAAATGCTGTCTCTTTTCCTTTTGGTAATAATAATAAAGGCTTGCATTGCAATGCTACTAAGTACTTATAACAAGAGATTCAACTCACAACAAACTGATTCAATTAATTGAATAACATAATAGGAAGTGAAAGTCGGCATTAAATCTTAAGCAAAATTTTGAGTTGACGACTAAAACGAGATGAGTGATCAATGTACCTGCCTGCGTGAAAGCCGGGTTACTATTATAGTTACGGTATAATTTTAAGAGAAATAGCCATCTATTTCCGATGATTATTAGCATTAGGTAGACCTAGGTTTTTTTAAGTACCTATAGGTAGGCAGTAGGTATCCATTATTTGGTGCCTAAAGCACAGATAACACAATACTTATAAGAGAAGTTTCGCAAGCCTACATACCTGTTACAAGTATTTGTACAAAATTATAATAATTTAAATTAGATACAGAACCACTATCCAACTGGGTATATCAACTTAAAATTCCAACAGCTTTTTGCTTCAAATTCCTCCTCTCAGCCTTCCATTTGCCTTTTACTAAGTACTTAAGTACTTACTTAGGTAGTAGAGTAGGTAGCTAATAATAGCTTTGGTGCCTGAATAAAAGGAATTGCATAATGTGCAGTGCATTAAATAAATGGAACAAAAATGGAATATTGATCATAATGTAAACATCATGGACACATTGTTTCTATCGTTCTTATTTTTTTATACCTACGATTTGTGAAAACTAATTACCTATGTTGTCACGTTAAGACCTTTGAGAGAAAGGTAGATTGATAATACAATTGACAATACCTACCTCTAAAAAGTTATTAAAAGTAGGTAGGTGTGGCAGAAAAAAGAGAATGTCCAGTCGACCAGGTAAAGGTTGGCGTAGTCAGGATCGGACCTAATGGCATGGGCACTGTTATTGTTAAATGCCCTCTTACTGCGGCTAAGAAAGAGATGGAATCCGGCAGGTTTTTGATCGGGTGGAGCTCCCCACAAATAAAAGTGCTGGACCCCCTACCCATGCGCTGCTTTAAATGCATGGTGCCAGGTCATATGAGGACACTTTGCCCCTGCCCCTTAAAAACGTACTTCTGGCTTCTTGACTCGACGACTTGATATGGGTAGCTTTAGTATGTCATGCTCACTTCAAACATTTCTGCGGTGGTGTCGTGTGAGGCGGGTCGTTACGTTCCCTCAAATATGGTTGAGCGAAGCGATGGCTGGTTCATGCGTCATGCTCGTGAACGGGTGCTGCCAGTGGGAATGGGTCTGCTTCTGTCTGCTTGTATTAAGGGCGTCGTATAACTCGTATATAAAAGATCTGTTTTATATTGTCTGTATGTATGGCACTTCTTACTCAAAAAATATAATTCTTAATAGCTTACCTTGTTTTGATTTATTTAATTGCAATATTTTTACTTTCTATAGTCAGTAGTTTAGTGAAAGACCTATGAAAAGCTTTTGGATATAAATTTTCAATTCGATGCCTTAACATAGGTAGTCTTAGTATGTCATGCTCTCTTTAATCATTTCTGCGGTGGTGTCGTATGAGGCTCAAATATGGTTGAGCGAAGAGATGGCTGGTTCATGCGTCATGTTCGGGAACTGGTGCTGCCAGTGGGAATGGGTCTGCTTCTGACTACCTATCTTAATGCATATTGAATTGTATGTTTTTCTTTTATTTTTATTTATTGTAGCAGCCTAGACTGAATAACAAGTTCAAACTTTGAATTTAGCTTAAAATCTGTAAATTGATTAAGAAATTTGAAACTCATTAAGAAATGAGCTAATTCAATAATGTTATTTATTTGTTAATCTTTGTTAATATAAAGTCTGGAAACGATATACATATTTGTAAATATCGTTCCATCTGATTGATAAAGCTGACAAGTTTTTTGCGCCCATTTTTCTTGTCAGTTAAAAGACGTCATAATGGGTGGCAGGGTAAAAGAATTGACGATTTAAAAATGCTTATTATGTGAGCTTATTTAAATAAAATATATTTCACTTTCACTTTCACTTTCACTGCGCGGCAGACAGGAGCAATAGCTGCTTCCTTGTGGCGAAGAGGGCCATAAGGCTGCAGGATGTTCAGCTCAGCCAAAATGCGTCGTCTGCGCGGAAGCAAAGCTTCCGGCTGCCCCCCATAATGGGCAGACGATGTTCTCCTCCGACGAAGAGAGTTAACCCGGCTTCAGGCAGAGTCTCGATGTCGAAAGCGGGGAGCAATAATGCTCGGGAGGATGTTGATATGGAACATTAATGTCCAGACGCCAATTCAACATCCTTCAAGGCAATTTAAACCACGCCGCCCGTTCTCAGGACATAATGTTTCAGCACGCGGCGGAGTGGAAAGTGGACCTGGTTGTGGTCGCGGAGCCATACTGTGCTCCTCAGGTTCTTGTTCTGGGCGATTTTAACGCCTGGCATCAAGCATGGGGCTCTATCAGAACGAAACCCAAAGGGGTTGTCGTTCTGGAGTGGGCAACAGCTGCCGGAGTTGTCCTCTTAAACAGGGGCAACACATTTACTTGCGTGCGGGGCGACGGGGGTTCCATTGTGGGCCTCACATTTGCTACCCCGGCCCTGGCGTCACGTGTGTCCGATTGGAGAGTGCTTGTGGGCCCAGAAACCCTGTCGGACCACAGGTATATCAGATTTACGATCTCCCCCTCCGGTTATTCGGCTGTGGCAGATCAGCGAAGCCCCTCTGGGACCTTGTCAGTATTCCCAAGGTGGGCACTGACCAGGCTCAACAGGGAGCTAGCAGAGGAGGCATCGTTGCTGCAGGCTTGGAGGCTCGATGGGACCGGTCTGGGTAATGGCAGCCTGGACGAAAAGATTATTAGGCTGGTAGATATTCTAAAGACTGTTTGTGGGGCCTCGATGCCCGGGTCAAGGGGATCCCCACCAAAGATCAAGTTTATTGGTGGACAGAGGAAATCTCATCGCTCCGAGACGTCTGTCAAGAGCACAGAAGAGCTCTTCAAAGACACAGACGTCGACGGCGGCGACGAGTCCAGCGACCTGAAGACGAATCCTCTCTTAGAGAAGCTTACTTACAACCTAAGACGGCCCTTCAAATTGCCATTGGCAGTTCCAAAGTCAGTGCCTGGAATGAGTTCCTTCAAGACCTCGACCGGGATCCATGGGGGAGACCGTACAAAATGGTCCGTAGCAAAATGAAAGGTCAGGCTCCCTCCACGGAAACCATGGAACCGGAGCTACTAGAAAGGGTGGTAGCAGGACTGTTCCCGGAAGAAGTTCCAGTCGTACCACCTCTAACGTCACCGGTGGCGAGAAACCTGCCAGAAGTAAGTGACAATTTCACTCCAGTCAGTGATAGTGAGCTAGAGGCTGCGATGGACCGCCTGAGGGGCAAAAGAAAGCTCCGGGACATCCCGGGCAGAATCCTGCCCATAGCCCTAAAATACTTAGGGGAGCATCTCCGGGAGGTTTTGGACTCGTGCCTGGATTCGGGGGAGATTCCCAGAGTTTGGAAGAGGGGCGCCTCTGCCTACTTAGAAAAGAGGGGAGACCCGCAGATTTCCCAGGGGCCTTTAGACCGGTGGTGTTGCTGGACGAACTCGCTAAAATGTTAGAGAGGATAATTGCGGATAGAGTCGTCCAGCATCTCGAAACAGCGGGCCCCAATCTCTCGGGGAATCAGTACGGATTTCGTAGGCAGAGGTCCACAATGGATGCAGTTATGGCATTGAGGGACTTAACGGAGAGAGCGATAGGGAGGGGGGAACAGGTGGTGGCGGTGTCACTGGACATAAAAAACGCTTTCAACTCCCTTACCTACTTCGTGATCAAGGACGCCCTCAGGTACCACCGCATACCATTGTACCTGAGGCGAATCCTGGAAAACTACCTCGAAGATAGAGAGATAACTTTTGTCGATGCGCAAGGACGTCTAGTCACCCGGGGAATGACGCGGGGGGTTTTACAGGGGTCAGTGCTGGGGCCACTCTTGTGGAACCTCGGGTTCGACTGGGTTCTCCGTGGAGTCCTCCTCCCAAAAATGAGCATCATTTGCTATGCGGATGACACTCTTGTCACCGCCAGGGGGGAGGACTACTGGGATGCGAGGTGTCTGGCTGGGGTGGGGACCCAGCTGGTTATGGAAAGAATCCAGCTAATGGGACTGGAAGTGGCGGTTGGGAAGACCGAGGCCATCATTTTTCATGGCCCAAGAAGAGGGCCGCCCGCGCGATAGGCCGGGGCGAACATAAACGTTGACGGGGTTCTGATCCCCATAAAACCCTATATAAAATATTTGGGGCTGGTGATTGATGGGCGCTGGCGGTTCACTGAGCATTTCCGACAGCTGGCCCCCAGAATCGAAAAGGCCGCAGCAGCTTTGGGACGGCTCCTCCCAAATGTCGGAGGCCCAAATGCAAGTTGTCGAAGATTGTTTGCGGGAGTTGTCAGGAGCATGGCCCTCTACGGGGCTCCGGTGTGGGCGGACTCCCTCAATGGGGAGAACCGCAGGTTGCTAAGAAGGCCGCAGCGCGTGATCGCCACTCGAATGATCCGCGGGTATAAGACGGTCTCCTTTAAGACGGCCTGTGCGTTGGCGGGCACACCCCCATGGGAGTTGGAGGCTCAAGTGCTCAAGAGGGTGTATCTTGAAACAAGGGAGTCCCGTAGACGAGAGGACCGTCTGGCCCCTGAGGAGGTGACGGCGGTGAGGAGAAGAGCGGAGGAGGAGCTAATGGTCGAGTGGCAACGACAGCTGGAGTCTCCAGAGGCTGGCGAAAGGACAGTGGAGGCGGTGCGCCCACTGGTCCAAGAATGGAGAGACAGGAGGCATGGGGCGATGACGTACCGCCTTACGCAGATCCTCACAAACCATGGATGTTTCGGAAAATATTTGCATCGCATCCAACGCGAGGAAACTCCAAAGTGCCACCAGTGCGACGCTGTGCTGGACACTGCACAGCACACGCTCGAGGTGTGCCCTGCGTGGTTGGAGCAGCGTCGGGAGCTCGTGGTAATAGTGGGAGGGGATCTCTCCCTGCCGAGCGTCATCAATGCGATGCTGGGCAGTGAGAGATCATGGCAAGCGGTAGTCTCCTTCTGTGAAGATGTCGTCCTCCAGAAGGAGACAGCGGAGAGAGATCGCGAAGAGGATGCTCAGGCGGCTCTTCTCCGCCGCAGACGGACGGGGGTAAGGAGGCGTCGCTACGCGAACCTCATTGCCCCCTAATCGAGGCCAAGCGGGTGATGGGGGGTGACCCATCGCCTGCCTTACACGGTCTTAACTGTCTGGGGAGATGGCTACACTTGCTCGGCCATCTCCCAACCGCGAGGGGGCCCGGGAAACCGGGCCGCCGCCGGGTCTAAATGAGGCGACTCCCACAGGGGACCCTCAGGGCCAACCGGCGGCGCGAGGGCAAGTACCGGAGTTTTTAGTGGGTATTCCCTCCTCCCGAGATCCCATCGAGCCATTCGGCTGGGTGGGATCACGGGAGGCAGTCGTGGAGGGAGCCGCAACGCTGAATGTTGCGGTCCCCTCCTGGCGAGTCCCACATGCCCCCCTCCCGCTCACCTGCGGGCGGGGAAGCGCACAAAGGCGTTTTCTCCGGTATTTAAAAAAAAAAAAAAAAGGTAGATTAAGTAACAATTTTGAACTTTTAAGCTGCGCGTAAATTAATTTTCGCTTTAACTTTGAATTTACGCCTGCGCAGGAATGTTAGGATCCTCTGTTTCCTAAACAATGTCCTTTACTATCCTTCTATCCTCTTACCTACCCCATGCCGTGCAGATAGGGTTGCCAGATGGTCGGGATTCGCCTGGATTCTCCCGCAATTTCAAGTGGTCTCCCGACTCCCGAAAAATCTTAATATCTCCCGAAAAAACTGCTGTTCCGAAAGTTCTTTACAAAACAATAATTTTCGCGTAAGAAACCGCTGTTCACAAGTTTAGTGGATGAAACTTGCCGTTTTGTTTTTATATAGACAGGCAAGAGTACAAGATTAGTGGATGAAACATGTGAAACTAACTAAAAATCGCGCTTCGTGGCCGTTTTTTTTTTCAATAGACAGGCAAGATCACAAAATACAAGATTAGTGAATGAAACTGACTGAAAATCGCGCTGCGCGTCCGTTTTTTTTTTTAATAGACAGGCAAGATCATAACTTACAAGATTAGTGGATGAAACTAACTAAAAATCGTGCTGCGCGGCCGTTTTTTTTTCAATAGACAGGTGTCGCGGCGTCCAGCCTCCTTTGACTAATGACTGACAGACAGACGGAGGGTGACAGGGTTGACGTACGGGACGGACGGACAGATGACGATCGACAGAAAACGGAACTGGTAAAAAGACACTATCAGGGACGATAAAGACGACCAGGACCGACCCTTGACCCGCAGGACGACAACTGCGACCATACAAAGTGGTCCTTCGATGTACAACTACAGAATCAACCTATGGTAAGAACAAGAAGCCAAACTAGGGCAATGGAATCATCAACGACGGCGGCTCTTCCTAATGACAGACAAAACGGCAGACAGCCAATCCAGGATAGTCGCCCCGCTTCGCCATGCCCGTCCACTCACTCCACCGCAAGCACAATGTCAACAGTTAAAAAGCAAAGACTCCTACAGCTACAATTAGAAGCCGCTGAAGAGCGGGCGGCGATCGAGAAGCGCCTGCTGGAAGAAAAACTCTCGATCCAACTACAAGCGCTCCAAGACGACGAGGACGATGGTCTTCAAAATATTTCTAGATCCCGCACTTCTTTAAGATCCGTTAAGAGTGTACCGACAGGTATGAACCATCATGCACCCATTAAGAACATCACGGACACGACAGCTCCTCACACTCGACGACATCTGAACGAACAAATTCCATCAAGAAGCACTGAGGCGCACAACTTGGAAAGAGACCTAAGTAAGCTTCTAGCCCGACAGACTAGCACTAAAGAGCTACCAGTGTTCTCAGGAGAGCCTGAGGAGTGGCCCCTGTTTTATAGCCAATTCATTTCGACCACTCGTCTGTGTGGATATACTGACGATGAGAATATCGCCAGACTCTCGAGGTCCCTGAAGGGGCGCGCTCGTGATTCAGTCTCCGCTCTCTTAGTTTCCGCTACAAACCTAGACAAGATTATATCCACCCTGAAAATAAGATTCGGCAGACCGGAATTCATCATTGACATCATGCTTCAGAAAATTCGTAACACAAAATTCATCCGTCACGACGACATCAATCAAGTCATAGAGTTTGCGACCACGGTGCAAAACATAGTTGCTACTATGAATGTTACCAACGAGAAGGGACATCTTTCAAATCCTATGTTAATAAAAGAGATTATAAACAAACTCCCTAGCAACTTAAAATATCTATGGGCCTTTCATGTGACGGACAAGTTTGACAACGCGACGCCCGTCACATTGAGCACCTTGTCAAGCTGGCTCATGGAGGTTGCGAACGCCTCCACACATATTGCACCCTTTGCGCCAAGAGTCGAAAGTAACAAGAAAATAGAGAAAATAGTATTCGCAACCACCCCGACTTCGCCGAAAAGGAAGTGCGTGCGTTGTAAAGGGGAACACATACTTAAGGACTGCATTGTTTTCAAGCAACTTTCCGTAGACGACCGTTGGAATTTCGTGACCGAACAAAAGTTATGTTTCTCCTGTTTATCAGAAAAACATCAGCTGAAAGACTGTAAGTACAAGAAAAGATACACAGAAGTGGATTGTGAAAGAGTACACCACCCGTTGCTTCATGCGCTACCACTGAGACTGACACGCGACGTCACGACACCTGAAATTGTGAGTACCGCTGTTTGCGAACCACGCCAGCGACGCGTACTTTTGAAAGTGATTCCAGTGGTGATCTCTGGGCCCAAAGGTGACGTTGAAACCCTAGCCCTATTGGATGAAGGCGCAGCAGTGTCTCTCGCAGACATCCTTGTTAGAGCAGGCTGGTATTAGAGGAGAGATATCACCGTTACAAATACGAGGAGCTTCAGGTATGACGACGGAAGAAACTTTTTCGCAAATCGTGTCGTTCAATATCCGCGGACTAAATGTGAGTGATACCAGCTTTGTTATGAACAATGTACGTTCTGTGCGTAATTTAAATTTATGTGTAAACGATTTTAATTTTAACGATATTGTAAACAGATATTCTTATGTAAATACTTATGTAAACGACCGTGACTTCAGACATAAAAAGGTTGAACTACTTATTGGACAGGACAATATTGAGTTGATAGTGACGAGACAAATCATATACGGTGACAAAAATGGACCAATGATTTCTTTGACGAAATTAGGTTACGTTGTTCACGAAAACGTAAGACTCGGTAGTTTACCGAATGACGTGTCAGTTTTACATGTTTGTGACTGTGACGAACTTACTGACTTAATCAAAAAATCTTTCTCCACAGAAGGTACCAAATATACAAATGAGACTCCTCGCTCTCGGGAGGATCAGCTCGCGCTTCAAATTATGGAGCGTACGACACGGCTTCTTCCCGAAGGCCGGTACGAGACGGGTCTGCTATGGAGGTCAGAGACGCCTGAACTTCCTGATAGCCTGCCGCAAGCGAGGAAGCGGTTTCGCAGCACACAAGCGAGAATGCGTAAGTGTCACGATATTGCTCTAAAATACAAAGAGAGATTCTTTGATAATATTTCGAAGGGTTATGTTTCAAAGTTAGATCCCGAAGAAGCCGCCATATGGACGCCAAAGACTTGGTGGTTGCCGCACTTCGCAGTATATAACCCGAACAAACCGAAGCTGCGCCTTGTACTGGACTGCGCAGCAAAATCGGAAGGCAAGTCTTTGAACGATTTCCTCTTGACAGGACCGGACCTTTTGACGTCGCTGCCACGCGTACTCTTAGGGTTTCGCAGCGGCAAGGTAGCGGTCACCGGTGACATCCAGGAGATGTTTCACCGGGTTATGATAAGGCCAGAAGACAGACAGGCCCAGCGACTGCTGTGGGAAGACGGCGAGTACGTGATGAACGTAATGACTTTCGGCGCCGTGTGCTCGCCGTCCTCGTCGCAGTATGTAAAAAATGTTAACGCGCAGAGGTATGAAACATCTCATCCCCTCGCCTGTCATGCTATCACTGAGCACCATTATGTTGACGACTACATTTACTCCATGAATAATGAGGACGACCTGATCAAGCTCGTGAACGACGTCATAGAGATACACTCAGCAGGTGGGTTCTTCATAAGGAACTTTGTATCCAATTCTGTAAAACTATTAAACAGCATTCCTCAGGATAGACTTTCCGCGTCTGCAGTTAAAGTCATTAGTGATAGCAAAGACGAGGTCGTGGAGAGGGTGTTAGGGGTCAGATGGACCCCCGACGACGACAATTTTATTTTTATTTTGAACTTGTCAAATATTTCGGACGATCTTGTTAGCGGCGTGAGGAGACCTACGAAGCGAGAGGTTCTTAAGATCATTATGTCAGTTTTTGACCCTCTCGGATTTCTACTTCATGTGACTGTTAAAGCCCGCATCCTTTTCCAACACATTTGGCGCAGTAAGATAGGATGGGACGACGAAATCGAAAGCTGTCATTTTGCTACGTGGCAGACATGGCTAACTGAATTGAAATCTGTAAATGACATTAAGATTCCACGTTGGATATTGACAGATAACCATGACGGGGTGGCTGAGCTGCACATTTTCTGCGACGCCAGTTCCAAAGCCTTCGCCAGCGTCGCTTACCTCAGATCACGCAAGACCGACGGGACCTGGCACGTCGCCTTCCTGATGGCGAGAGCAAGAGTTGCTCCTCTAAAGGTAATGAGCGTCCCACGTCTTGAGCTCCAGGCGGCTCTGATGAGCGCACGACTATTCGTGAGCCTACAGCACTGCGAGATGGTAACCTTGTCTAAGATAACACTGTGGACCGACTCAAAAACAGTGTTAAGCTGGCTACGATCGGACTCTGGCAGGTTTAAGCCCTTTGTTGCACACCGGGTTTGCGAAATAACAGAGCTGACAGACTATAAGCAATGGAGGTGGATCCCTACTCATCTGAACGCTGCCGATGACTCCACGAGAGACACGGCGATGGTTGACAATGGCGAAAGGTGGCTTAAAGGACCAGCCTTCTTGGTAAAACCAGACAGCGAATGGCCTGCAGATATCGACAATATCGATGCTATCGATACTTACATCGGTGACGAGGAAATCAAGGTTGTATGCCTTACTACCGCTGGACCGGCACAAGAGTTACCTGATGTCCAACGCTTTTCTAAGTACTGGCGTTTGGTACGGAGCACAGCTTGGTTCTTCCGTGGGATTCACAACTTCAAGAACAAAAAGCCCGCCTGGCTTCGAAGCGAATTGACTGCGCTAGAGGTGACGAACGCAGAAAAAGCCCTTATTAAACAAAGCCAGAGACAAAAATTTTCTTCTGACATCGACAGCATAAAAAGACATGGACATGTAGCCAAATCAAGCTCACTTTGTCGACTCAACCCTTTCCTTGATCCGCACGACGTACTCCGAGTTGGGGGGAGGATTGAGGCGGCAAATCTTGATTACGACGCTAAGCACCCAATTATACTACACCCATCCGACCCATTTGTTAAGCTGCTAATGCTTCGCTATCACATCGACTCCGCACATTCCGGTAGAGAAAGAATTTTTAATAAACTCAGAAAGCGCTTCTGGATTCTCAACGGACGCAATGCTGTAAAAAAGACCTGGAACGACTGCCTCGTCTGCAAGATCAACCGCGCGAAAGCCGCGCCGCCACTAATGGGACAACTACCTGACTTTCGGCTTCAAGGAGGACATCGGGCCTTTACCTACACAGGCTTGGACTACTTCGGGCCTATGCTGATAAAAATAGGCCGCAGGCAAGAAAAAAGGTGGGGAGCACTCTACACATGCCTTACGGTACGTGCGGTGCACGTAGACTTAGTCGACGACTTGACCACTAGCTCAGCAATTTTAAGCTTACGCCGCTTTATAGCTCGTCGAGGCTGTCCAGCGGTTATATATAGCGACAACGCGACGACGTTCCGTGGGGCCGACCGCGAGCTGAAACAGGCGGTACTTGCAATGGACCAGAGTGAACTGCTACGTTTCGGTAGTACTCGCAACATTGAATGGAGATTTATACCTCCGAATTCTCCCCACATGGGAGGCTGCTGGGAGAGACTGGTGCGTAGCATCAAGACAGCGCTGCGCGTGACGTTAAAGGAGCGAGTCCCAAGTGAGCAGACCCTCCGAACGCTCCTGGCAGAGGCCGAACACTTCATAAACAGCCGGCCATTAACCTACGTACCAATTGACTGCGACGACGATTTACCGCTGACGCCTAACGATTTTCTTTTTACAGACACTTCGACAATGGACAGACCCTTCGGTACGTTCTCTGACGGTGACTTACTACGTCGTTCCTGGCGGGAGTCCCAGAGGCTGGCGGACCTGACCTGGAAGCGGTGGGTTCGAGAATACCTACCCTCCTTGACGCGGCGCGATAAGTGGCTACAGACCAGTAAGCCGCTTACTGTAGGCGATCTTGTCATTGTCGCAGATGACCAGCTGCCAAGGGGGCAGTGGCCTCGGGGTTGAATCGCGAGGGTCTACCCTGGGAAGGACCGCCAGGTACGAGTAGCTGACGTAGTGACTGGACAAGGACGTTACACGAGACCTGCGACTAAACTATGCAGACTGGACGTCGGCTCCCAACCTTAAGTATCAGCCTTCTGATACTGGGGGTGGGAATGTCGCGGCGTCCAGCCTCCTTTGACTAATGACTGACAGACAGACGGAGGGTGACAGGGTTGACGTACGGGACGGACGGACAGATGACGATCGACAGAAAACGGAACTGGTAAAAAGACACTATCAGGGACGATAAAGACGACCAGGACCGACCCTTGACCCGCAGGACGACAACTGCGACCATACAGACAGGCAAGATCACGACTTACAAGATAATATTGGAGTAGTGGATGAAACTGACTAAAAATCGCGCTGCGCGGCCGTTTTTTTACTATATACAGGCATTTAAGTTCCATTTTTAATTTTAAATATTTATTTCTCCCGACAACAACCGCAAAATCCCGTAATTTTCAAATTTTCTCCAGATATTTTGGACTTCCGATCTGGCAAGCCTGCGTGCAGATGATGCAGATCCCATTTTAAAGTATACCATTTCAAACGAATTTAGCGTTTTTCCAAAGACGAATACATTATTATTGATTTAAAGTTTCTTTTTTGATCTATATAAGTATGTATGTTATTAATGCATTATAATGTACGTTTTTGTATTTCAAGACTGCCTTTCTCCTGTGTTATGTTCTTTCCTGTCCCGGGCTAGCTGGAAGGAATTTCAATATAAAATAAGCTGTCCTTTACATGTAAAAAAAAATCATTAATAAATCATACATTGATCTACACGTGACATAAAGTAGGCATTAAAGAATGAAAATATTTTCCTTACTTTCGTCGACGATGACGAATTAATTTGCCATGATACAATAGAGTTTCCTATGTTTTTCTCCTACCTATACATTTTGTAGAGGTAAAACCTCTGTAAAACTTTCACTAACACACACTTTCTCATTTCTCATATTCGGAAAGTGATATATATTTAAACTGAGCAGCGGGTCCAAAACTCTTCGTTCCACCCTAGGGAGTAAAAGAAATTTAAAAATAGAACTGAATTTGGTTACATAATCAACCATAGAGTTACATCATCGGTAATGGTTTTAAAAAAATAGATTGGGCGCATTCACGCACAACAATGAAACATAGTATAAACAGCCAATACAAAATTAAAAATATTGGGCGGAGCGGCCGGCGACGCGGCGTGTTCCAAATTCAAAATAAGAAAAACCGGCCAATTCCGTATCAAAAAACTGCAAAAAAACACGTTTGTTGTATGGGAGCCCCCCTTAAATATTTATTTTATTCTGTTTTTAGTATTTGTTGTTATAGCGGCAACAGAAATACATCATCTGTGAAAATTTCAACTTCCTAGCTATCATGGTTCATGAGATACAGCCTGGTGACAGACAGACAGACGGACAGCGGAGCCTTAGTAATAGGGTTCCGTTTTTACCCTTTGGGTACGGAACCCTAAAAACTATAAAATAATGGCGGGATACCTAACTCTGTGACTTTGAGCTGTGTGTGTTGAGTTGATTTTGTGTTTACTAAAAATGAGTTCATCAAGCGATTTTGAAGTATTGACCCCGGATTCAGTAACAAACGAGGCAAACAAAATAATAGAAAATCTTTTGCCAGAAGTTTCTAAGGAAAAATACTTAAATGCGTACAATGATTTTATGAAATGGCGAGCAAACAACAAAATAAAATAATTTTCAGTAAAAGTATTTCTCACGTATTTCAGTGGATTATCAAAGAAAATACTGCTTTCCACTCTATGGAGCAAGTACTCTATGCTCAAGAGCACATTAAGTGTTCAAATAAAATTACAGAAACAATTAAACTACGCTCAAATTCACCTCAACCAACTACTTCAGGACAGTCTCTGCCATGGACTTCGCCGTCTAACCTTAAATTTAACTAATTTATTGTTCTAATTTTCGATTAATATTAAATAGGTATAATAAGTATAAGGTACCAGCTACATGTTATTATTAATAAACATTTTAGAAAAACACTACGATATTTTTACTTTCCTTATATTCGAAATGAAAAGTAAAGTGTTAAACACGGGTAAAAGTCATCAATTCCATACTCGAACTATAGTTCGAGTGGCTATAGCCAATAAATATCTCGTATGGGAATTGCTTCCTATTAATAGAATAAACTATGTCGGGATTTACACCATGTACCTGTTTATTTTTATTTTTGAGACTCCGATATTTCGGCGCAGTTGCATGCGCCATGATCACGGAAGAACTGTCGATTGTTGCGTGCGGGTAGATGTTATTGGCAGACGAATCGGTCTACCCTCCGTCTAGTTCTTTTATTACTACGTTCGATACCGGTACCACTGTCTGCAAACTCACTATTCACTCGAATTTGTTCTCGACACACGACACTCACTGTATCTGTACGCGAAACGGCACTTTTTTATTTTTGTTGTTTTTACACAACCGGACTACTGGATTCCAGACACACGACAATTTAAACCCATCCTCACGATTGAAATTTTTGTATTTGGTAATTTCAATCGCTTCCCTGACCATTCTTGGTATGTAGTGGCGTTCTGTTGAAATAATCTGGGGGTTATGTAACTCGATCCAGTGATTTGTGTCCGAATGAATTAAATGTTCAGCAATGGCCGATTTTTGCGTATCGTTGTTTTGGACAGCTTTTATGTGCTCCTTTATACGGCATGCTATTGTGCGTTTAGTTTGGCCGATATATGAGCTACCACAACTGCAGTCGATCTTATAAACGCCAGGTTTCTCCAAAGGACATTAGATGGAGGGGGGGAACTGACCACCTTGTTCCCCCGGTTAGGGCCAAGCGGGCAGTGGGAGGTGAACCACTGCTCGCCTTGCACGGCCCTGACGAGTTGGGGGAATGGCCAAACTTGCCCGGCCATTCCCCATCGGAGGAGGCCCGGATGCGGGCAGGCCGCGTAAGCCGTTGTGGTGAATGCCTTCACGGTTCCACACACAGCCCCTTGGCTGTCGGCGTAGCGGCGAGAGGGCAGGTGCCGGGGTTTTTTAGTGGGTATTCCCTCCTCCTGGGATTCATATTACAGAGTGGCTGAGTGTACCGTCAGCACGCACATTAATCTTGACATCTAGGAATGCTAAGCTTCTGTCTACCTCCATCTCACAGGTTTGTTTTATTTTCGGATGAATGTTGTTTAAATATGCCAGATAACCTTCAACATCCTGTTTGTTTTCCTTCATTATGCAGAGAACATCATCAACGTACCTTTTCCATAGTTTGATCTCGGCAGGTGCAGTCGCGAGGGCTTGTTCTTCAAAATGTTCCATCCAGAGGTTGGCTACCACTGGGGCTACTGGACTGCCCATGGCTACTCCATCTACTTGAAGGTAGTACTGACCATTATAAATGAAGTCATTCTTCGACAAGCAGTGTTCCAACAATCTGGCATATTCCATCGGGATATCGTTGTTTTGTAACTTGACCTTTATTATTTCGAGACACTCCGCCACTGGCACATTGGTGAACACGACGCTGCACTGTCAGTTCTCGAAAGAGGGATGAATTTTGCCATCACACCTAGGCACATTCCCTACGAGGATGTAATTGGTTCGGTCGAGGAAGGTATCAGACGTAACAAAATACCATCAATTGATGCGGACACCTTGAGGCAAGATATTGCCGTGACATTACGTCATGCAAAACCACCACGGGCCAACGTTACGGCTTCGGAGTTGTCTGCACTTAACGAACTACGGAGAGATAAAAACATAATAGTGTTAAAAGCAGACAAAGGGAATGCAACCGTAGTACTGAACGCATCTGAGTATGACAACAAAATCCTAGAGCTACTCAGCGACGAAAAAACATACAAAAAGGTAGATTACAACCCAACAGCGAGAACAGATCGGAGCACACGCACGCTGATAATAGAATGCTCTCACGCATTAGACGATGATATTGTCAAATATTTGTTAAGCCCCAGGAACGTCCAGCCTCCTAAATTATACGGCTTGCCTAAAGTACATAAGCAAAACGTGCCATTACGACCCATTGTGAGTCAAATAGGTTCACCTACGTATGAATTGGCGAAGCATGTGTCGAATGTACTACAGCCGTTAGCAGGACAAACGTCATCATACGTTAAGGACTCCCGTCATCTCGTTGACATTCTGTCACACAACAAGGTCGAGGAGAATGAGTTGATGGTCAGTTTTGACGTAGAATCGCTCTTCACCAATGTGGCAGTGGCGGAGTGTCTCGAAATAATAAAGGTCAAGTTACAAAACAACGATATCCCGATGGAATATGCCAGATTGTTGGAACACTGCTTGTCGAAGAATGACTTCATTTATAATGGTCAGTACTACCTTCAAGTAGATGGAGTAGCCATGGGCAGTCCAGTAGCCCCAGTGGTAGCCAACCTCTGGATGGAACATTTTGAAGAACAAGCCCTCGCGACTGCACCTGCCGAGATCAAACTATGGAAAAGGTACGTTGATGATGTTCTCTGCATAATGAAGGAAAACAAACAGGATGTTGAAGGTTATCTGGCATATTTAAACAACATTCATCCGAAAATAAAACTAACCTGTGAGATGGAGGTAGACAGAAGCTTAGCATTCCTAGATGTCAAGATTAATGTGCGCGCTGACGGTACACTCAGCCACTCTGTATACAGAAAACCCACACACACAGATCGTTACCTCAAAGCTTCTTCGCATCATCATCCTAGGCACCTAAACTCTGTCGTGGCATCACTAACAAACCGTGCATATGATCTTTGTGATGATGAACACCTGGACAAAGAGTTACAACACGTGCGCCATGTCCTGCAGAGCAATGGATATTCAGGAAAGCTTCCACCTAGACACACGAAAAAGCACCAGTTACAGAGGCAGGATGTAGATAGACAGCCAGTATTTTTGCCATATGTAAAGGGAGTGACAGATAAGGTCTCAAATATTTTGAAAAAGTACGCAATAAAAACTATCTTCACTCCTTTGAAAAAGGTATCGCAATGTCTACGGTCCCCGAAAGATAGTTTTCCTTTGGAGAAACCTGGCGTTTATAAGATCGACTGCAGTTGTGGTAGCTCATATATCGGCCAAACTAAACGCACAATAGCATGCCGTATAAAGGAGCACATAAAAGCTGTCCAAAACAACGATACGCAAAAATCGGCCATTGCTGAACATTTAATTCATTCGGACACAAATCACTGGATCGAGTTACATAACCCCCAGATTATTTCAACAGAACGCCACTACATACCAAGAATGGTCAGGGAAGCGATTGAAATTACCAAATACAAAAATTTCAATCGTGAGGATGGGTTTAAATTGTCGTGTGTCTGGAATCCAGTAGTCCGGTTGTGTAAAAACAACAAAAATAAAAAAAGTGCCGTTTCGCGTACAGATACAGTGAGTGTCGTGTGTCGAGAACAAATTCGAGTGAATAGTGAGTTTGCAGACAGTGGTACCGGTATCGAACGTAGTAATAAAAGAACTAGACGGAGGGTAGACCGATTCGTCTGCCAATAACATCTACCCGCACGCAACAATCGACAGTTCTTCCGTGATCATGGCGCATGCAACTGCGCCGAAATATCGGAGTCTCAAAAATAAAAATAAACAGGTACATGGTGTAAATCCCGACATAGTTTATTCTATTAACGTCAATAACCATGGAAATTTAAAACAATATATTGCTTCCTATTAACCCTTATATAACAATCTACTATTGCTATATTGAATAGAGGAAGTGCTTTTTAATTTACTTACTTCATATTTTGTTTATAAAGTTTATTAAGAAATAGGTATCTACATACTAGACATGGGCGCCGCGTTAAAAAAATGCGGCGGCGGCGAACTGGCAATTTTAGGTCGGCGGCGGCGCGGCGCCGGCCGGCGGCGTGGTTTTTTTTAAAGCTTAATTGACATGAATAGGTATATGGCTTCAGAGAACGCTGCATGATACAATTTAACTCCAAAAATATCCCGGACATCAGCCTGTGTGAGATTAGTACTAAATTAGTACTAGTTGCTTAAGCAACTAATCAGTAACAGGGCGGCAAGTATGCCGAAATCACAAAAAACCATGTAAACAAGCCGTATGCTTAAAAGCTGTCCAGAAGTTTTAAATTCCTTCACTCTTGAGGGTAGAAGGCCTAAGCCCTAAGGCATAGTATGATAAATAAGACTGTGCCTAATACAATGTACCTAACAGGTCAGGCGATTCTGTTGTGGGACACTCTTGAAGAACTAATAGATCTCACTCATTTTGCCTGAGCCACATCTGCAAGAATGAAATGATTTGTATAAAATTACAAATCGTATCACTCGCGGGTTTGACGACTTCCTACTTCCAACCAACTTCTTGAATAAGCCGAGTTCCGAAAAGACTGGTTATTGACCATACATATCTATACTATACGCTACGGCAGGTCATATAGGGATTGGTCGAAAAGGTTCGTTTTCGACCCTCGCTTTCTTCGGAAACCCGGCAGGGAATGCGTTGGAAAGCTCTGCTGAGATATTTGAGTATAACAGTTTGCCGATCATGTGGTTCTTGTAGCTGAGACTTTGAAAGACCTGTACCTGCACAGTTTTTCCCGACTTAGGGTCTCCCACGTGCCGTGTCCCAGTACACACTTTTCCTTCCTTCCCAGACAGACGCACAGACTTCACGGACTTATATGCCGTGGGTGGATAATCACGCCAGTGTGCGCAACGATTCCCGTGGCTCCACCAGTTGCCAATGCTACTTTGAGTAATTTGTAGTCAGATGACGTAGAATGGTTCGATAATGCACTGTTCCAAGGCGATTCGAAAGGACATTGACTGATTTTAGAGATATACCACAGTGTGGTAGGTCCCAGTGACCTTCAGGCTTTAGCCATCTCCCGAAGCTGAAACACGGATAGCATTTTCCAGTCGTATAAAACCATACAGAATACTAAGGAGAATCTGCCATTTTACTCAGCATTCGAGGACTATGAAAGCCTTCGCTTCGACCAAGGCATGGGGGTGCTAGTTTTTTCAAAGGTGCCAACTACGAAGTGCTGTGTTAGGGTCCTTAAAAAATCAATACTTCGGTTAAAATTACTAAAAATTTAAAACCAGAGTTCAATTCCCATACTATCGCGACAAGGATAAGTTTTTCTCTGAAACTATTCACCACTGCGATATTTTAAAGTTTCTGTATCCGTCTGGATTGGAAAAGAACTGTGAAATACTTATCACACCTTCGGTTTGCCGATGTTTAAGTTCCTGCGAGATCTTGCAGGACTTGAACACAGCGATCAAATATTAAGTAGTGCTTTACAAGAAACCAAGAAATATCTATTAGGAACACAACACTCGAAGTTGATGACCATTACGTTTGTGCTAGATAGGACAAACACAGTCCACTTCAATAAGTCCAACTTTTGAGAAAAAGAGATTTTCGTTGAATACAGCCCAATAATACAGCCCATACAGCATCATTTGGTAAGTTACGGATATAACGAGTCGTCAAAAAACTGACATTAAATAGTAAAACTTTCGACAATAAGTTTGTTTTTTGGCTAAAATTCTACGCCGCGCGGCAGAGACGGCGGCGGCGGCGGCGTGCCGGTAACTAAAGGCGGCACCGCGCCGGCGCGGCGCCCATGTCTACTACATACTCGGATTTTTTTTGGATCGAAACTGAAATTCGGGACATTTTGAAAATGTATAGGGTAACATAATAAAAAAAAACAAAAGCATTTTTGTTTCAATCTACATAGTTGTATTAGGTGGATCATAGTTTCATAATAATATGAACCGATTCCACCAAAATCAAATGTGCCGTAATTACCTATTATGGCGGCCATAATACGTTACATAGTATTTTCAACGCAGGTTATTTATTTGTATATTTTTTATCTACATTGGAATTTATAAAATATATTCAGGTGCCATACGAATACCTAGCTACCTGTTTAAGCAGCTTACATTTCGATCCAGTTTTTATTGCGAAGGCATAGTCAATATTTGATGCTAATCTTGTTTTATTACGTCAAAATAATGTTTTCTTGCGTAAAACCTAAGCACGGCCTAAAATACTTTGGTTATGTGAAATAGTCGTGCTGAAGGCTGCTGGTTTAATCTAGACTTGTTCTATTAGCATTTGACAGTCGACATTGAGTCTGAACTTTAGTATAAAGCTCTATAGAACAACCTTGCTAAGCTATTTGAAAAGTGCACGCTAAGACAATGTTAGTCCCTATCTTACCTGAATCTTTATATGCGTAGTTTTATATTATCTGTGCTATAAGGCTGATCAATTTGAACTGTTTTATAAACAAACAATAAAAAGCTTTTAAAAAAAAGTAAAAACTCCTTCAAAAACCTTAAAAAAACAGCTCTATAAAAAGCAAGAAATAATGTTCAAATCGATTAATTTAAACACGTCTATTGAAGTCGGGTGGAACTGGAAGTATTTTTTTTTACTTATTGTGATGTTTATATTCTAAAAGCCCCACCCGACTTCAATAGACGTGTTTAAATTAATCGATTTTAACATTATTTCTTGCTTTTTATAGAGCTGTTTTTTTAAGGTTTTTGAAGGAGGTTTTACTTTTTTTTAAAAGCTTTTTATTTTAAACTTTTTTGTGGTAGGTATGTAAGCGATGATTTTCTAAAATAAAACGTTAAGTATAATGTTCTACATTTTTCAATGGTATACCCCGAGTAACTCAATGTCCACAGGTGTTCCGTTGGGTCTTCGCAGTTCAACTGTAGTCCAGAACGTCCTTGACAATAATAAACCTACCAATATTTCAATCACTGTACAGTTCCTATTTGATTTTGAGGAGTTCTCTCGTGTATCTTCAAAATCCAAAATCCAATACCAATGAAATTAATATGGTATCATTCTTAAGGTGTCTTATTTCAAACAAAAAAAGAATTGTCTAAATCGGTTCATAAACAAAAAAGTAATGGTTGAAAATCGGTCTCAATTCATATAAAATGGTAACGAAAACGACAGTATTTTCAAGATTACTTGAAAACTACTGCTCCGATTTCAAAATTTCAAAAAATGGGACCAACTTGGAACAAACCTCATGTTATAACGTTTGAATCATTTCAATCGGTTCAGCCGTCTTCGAGTAATCGTAAGTCGGTTAAAAAGAAAAAATATACGCGACGAATAGATAACCTCCTCCTTTTCAAAGTTTTTGAAGTCGGTTAAAAACAGCAGCCGCCGTGGGTCGGGGCGCCCCAACTTTACAAATGGACGCACGTTTTAGTTTTTGTGGAGATGGTGCCGCTAGCCGCTAAACAGGATACCTACCCCTTATTTTAACGTAAGTGAAATATGTCAATGCTTGTCAATGTTAATTAAAGGAAAGGATAACAATAAAATAAAACAGAAAAACCTGTGTAAATAGCAGCTCATTTGAAAGAATAACATAGGGTGATAATAGGAACTGCAGAAATGTTTAATGGTGATCAAGCTTTAACCAGAACGATAATCACTACCTAATTCTTAACTGCTTTAAGTCGAAACACGTTTCTATTATAATAACAGGAACATTTCCACTTTCGTGTAGTGTATATCTTGCTAAATGTTTTTCCCTTGTTTGGATAAGTACGCGGACGGAGTCGTAAGCAAAACCTGGTAAATCAGTATTAGTAGATACTTGATCAGATATCCATTACATAACTTATTAAGAAACAAATTAATTGAAAGCGAAGCAGGAAGTATCTAAGTAGTACATAATACTTCTTTGTAATTAGACATGTACTCGTAGTCATTCAATACGCAAGTTTCGAAACGTCCTTTGCTATATGAGACCTTTATGTAAATCGATATGATCCTAAAACGGTTTCGCTCTGATTCTCTGAATACGAACTGTCGTGGGCTCGGTTCGAGTTTCCTATTTCTCTCGGTATACCATGTCATTATATGTGCACAAAAAGATTCGATTGTGTGCCTGGGAACTGTTCACGGGGTATTTAGCGCACGTTAAATAGTTGGTACTCATATTTGGTACTCTCCGATTCAATGCGTCCGCGCCGTTCCATAACATCGTATACATCAGGGCTGGCAAACTTGTCTAGGGCTGCGATCTACTTTAAAATTTCCTGGCCTATTGAGATCGACTTAAAGCATTTTAATTTTTGGGGTATTATTCACTACAAAGCCGCCACACCCACCTCCCGCACCGTTCGGTTGCTACTTGCTTTGCTACAAGCAAAGCAGTTTTTGTTATGTCTCTCGCGATCGACTGCACTGTCTCCAGAGATCGACTGGTCGATCGCGATCGACTTGTTGGCCACCCCTGGTATACATCGTATAACAGGCACAGAATATTATAATACTATGTAGGCAGTATGGAGGCAGTTTTGAAATCGTGTCGCGTTGATACCAACCAATAAGAAGTTGATGTTATCCTTTATGATTATTATATTAATTATAGAATATTAATAATAGTGGTCACAACGATTAATGCAATTCTTTAAAAAAATCTTGAGAAATATAAGATTCTAAGTAGTTACCTATCTGTTTTTGTGTTTGTTAAATCATTTATACATATATAATTTAGAAAGTCTGAAATATAAGTACACTGAGAAAAATTTCCTCTGCCGCACTACGTAAAATAAGGATAAAAATCGACCACTATGACGTGTGTAACCCGCTACATTACGCGTAAGTAGTCAGTCATACGTAGTCGGCATAACGTGATGGCACCAGTGTTGGACAAGGTACTAGTGTTGGACACTTTTGCCTCTTTTCACAAAAAATAAGAACACACATAGTATTTTACGGTTGGCAACACTCAAACCATAGACATTATACATCTATCTGTCATATCCCCAAATGTCATATGTTTCGGCCATTTTGTTTGAACATGGCGAAGTGAACAAAGTTGTGTGTCCTGTTTTTTTTCATTTTGTGTGATTTTCTTAACCAAATTGTTAAAAAGGTGAGTGAATATTTGTGTCAATAGAATTTTGTTTCCAATAATAATATAAATTTGTATTGAGCATAGCCCAAAGTTATGAAGTTTAACACTTGATTACAAAGGAATTAACGTGACAAAATATTATTTCCGAGATTGAGAGAGGGTGTCCATTATTGGATCGGCTTAAGTTCCAAAATCCAGTCATGGACACTGTCCATTAATGAGGTGTTCATAACTGGATCTTTTTATTTATTTAGATGCCACCTAAGAAAAAATATACACCGGAGCAGATGGCACAAGCTGTTGCGGCAGTGCTATCTCAAGGCGTATCAAAAAAGTTTGCAGCGAAGAGCTTCGGTGTGCCCAGCCAGAGTCATCATCATCATCATCATATCAGCCGCACGACACCCACTGCTGGGTATTGGCCTGCCCTAAGGATCTCCACGACGATCGGTCCTGCGCTGCCCGCATCCACTGGCTTCCCGCGACCTTCACCAGATCGTCGGTCCACCTTGTCGAGGGCCTACCCACGGAGCGTTGTCCGGTGCGCGGTCGCCATTCCAGAACCTTTCCGCCCCAACGGCCATCAGTTCTTCTCGCTATGTGTCCTGCTCATTGCCACTTCAGCTGAGCAATCCTTCGAGCGATGTCGGTTACTTTAGTTCTCCTCGTTTCTGATTCGATCACGCAGAGAAACGCCGAGCATGGCTCTCTCCATTGCACGCTGGGTGACCTTGAGCCTCTTTATGAGAGCCATAGTTAGCGACCACGTTTCACTGCCGTAAGTTATCACTGGCAACACACACTGTTCATAGACTTTCGTCTTGAGACACTGAGGTAAGTCGGACGCGAAGATTTTTCGAAGCTTCTCAAAGTTGGACTTACCTAACTGGAATGCTTGTCCTAGGTATACGTAATGGTCAACAACTTCAAGTGTAGTGTTCCCAAAATGAAATGGAGAACGTACAACATGGGCATTTGCCATAATTTTCGTCTTATCCATGTTCATCCTGAGACCCACTCTTTGGGAAGCACTACGGAGATTTTCGAGCATTGTGTTCAGGTCTTCCATGGTCTCAGCCATAAGAACTATATCATCGACAAAACGAAGGTGTGTTAGGTACTGGCCATTAATGTGGATGCTGAGTCCTTTCCAGTCCAAGAGCTTAAAGATGTCCTCCGACGCAGCTGTGAACACACTGTGAGCAGTTTCGGAGAAATAACGTCTCCCTGTCTCACACCACGCTGCAGTTGGATAGAATTTGTGCTCTGGTTCTGTACTCGGATCGACATGATCCTTGAGGTACCTCAACACCTCGATATACCTATAGTCCACTTGGCACCTTTGGAGAGACTGCAGCACCGCCCAGGTTTCAATCGAATCAAAGGCTTTCTAGTCCATGAACGCCAAGCATAGTGGCAGATTATACTCCTCGGTCTTCTGTATAAACTGCCGCAGTGTATGGATGTGGACTATGGTGCTAGAGATTTGTCGAAACCCGGCTTGTTCGGGAGGTTGGAACTCGTCGAACTTGCAAGCGAGACGATTCGTAAGGACTCTCGAAAACAACTTATAGACATGGCTCAGAAGTGAGATGGGTCTGTAGTTCTTTAAGAGGGACTCGTCACCCTTTTTAAAGAACAAAATCACATCACTTATGTTCCATGCCTTCGGCGTTCTGCCCTCCACGATGACGAAATTGAAGAGCTTCTGGAGGACTTTGAGTATCGGCTTACCTACCGCCCGCTCACAGAAGTTCCGTAGTGATTTCATCGTCACCCGCCGCCTTGTTGTTTTTCAGCTGTTTGAGAGCCATACTAATCTCATACAGGCTGACGTCCGGGATATCTTGGGTATAGTGTCGGGTAAGCTTGGCTCTGGGGTGTCTGCGTGGAATATAACTGCCAATAGAAACACTCGATCTCCCTCAGGCTTTCAGGCTTTGATGAGATGATGCGACCGTTGTCTTTTTCAGCTTCGTCATCTGGCTTTGCCCAATAGACAGATCTCTCGGGAACACTTTAGAGCCTTTATTCCGCTCGATAGCCTCTTGAACACGATTCGTATTAAATTGGCGAAGGTCGCTCGTCAAAGACTTAGATACAGTGCGAGGCACGTATCTTGAAATGTTTTCGACAAAGTGGGGATAAGTTCGCGCATGTGCTCTTGTGAGCGACCAATAGAGCGCGCCCCTCTCCCGCCGCCCGCGCCCCTCACCGCTACGCATACCCAAAATACGCGTTTCGCGCAATCCCCACCCGATTTCAAGATACGTGCCTCGCACTGTATCTGTCTATTGAGCTGCTGATAACGATGAGCATCCGCTGAGCTCTGGAGCCTCATTTCACGTCTCTGATCCATGAGTAGGAGTGTGTGGTCGGAGAGTTTCTTTAGCTTGGGACGGCGGGTCTTAAGGAACTTGGACAGTATCCACCACCATGTTGTATAGATCGTCCACATCTATGCTGTTCTCAAGGGCTACGAAGCGGTTTTGGAGTTCGAGTTGAAAGCTTTCGGGGTTTTGAGTTTAAGAATTTGTTGATTTTTTAGAGATTTTCTGTTTATCTCTTCTTTGTGATTTTGTAGTCGCTGTTTTATAGTATAGGTACTAAGACTAAGAAATATGCCAATGATTAAAACTAAGAAATAATTTTTAGAGATTTTCTGTTTTTAATACATACGTGACAAAAAACGTTACAGGATTTTTATTTCCATAAATCTACCTTTGCTTAAAATCTTGTGTTAAAGGCAAAGCTAGCAATAAGGAGTTTTTTCGCATTTGAATGAGACTAACCGGAAACTCAAATAAGTGTCCATCATTGGGATGTCCATCATTGGGACGTCCATAATTGGGATGTCCAATAATAGATGTTGGATGTCCATCACTGGGTGTCCATTACTGGATTATGACTGTTCATTATTGGAATTTCGATGTCTTTTCAGTTGATCGTTTTTATTATTATTTTTCTCAAAATTCTTTAAACTTTTTTTAGTTGTTAACAGGTAATAATAAGTGTTTATTATCTGACTACAACATTCTAAATTCGCAACACCGAGACTCAATTAATAAATAAGTTATAGGCTTACATGTTTGAATCGGCCCTTAAAGTGTCCATAATTGGTGCCACCACGTTACTGACGCTCATCATGGGGCGGGTTACGTAATTTACGAGTGGTCGATTTTTGTACGTACGTACGTAGCCCGACATCCGGCTACGTACATACGTAGTGCGCAAGTCGCACTGAATACTCCTGAAACTACGACTGCGGCTTACGTACGTTACAGTAGCGGGCACAGTAAATAATGGTGAGCTATACGTGTGCACCGAGGCGGCATACGTACAATACTGTGGCAGACACAGTAAAGCACGGTGAGCCGTACGTGTGTACCACGGCGGCATACGTTCGATACTGCAGCGGGCACAGTAAATAATGGTGAGCTATACGTGTGCACCGCGGCGGCATACGTACAATACTGTGGCAGACACAGTAAAGCACGGTGAGCCGTACGTGTGTACCACGGCGGCATACGTTCGATACTGCAGCGGGCACAGTAAATAATGGTGAGCCATACGTGTGCACCGCGGCGGCATACGTACGATACTGTAGCGGGCTCAGTAAAGCACGGTGAGCCGTACGTGTGTACCACGGCGACATACGTACGATACTGTAGCGGGCACAGTAAATAATGGTGAGCCATACGTGTGCACCGCGGCGGCATACGTACGATACTGTGGCAGACACAGTAAAGCACGGTGAGCCGTACGTGTGTACCGCGACGGCATACGTATGATACTGTAGCGGGCACAGTAAATAATGGTGAGCCATACGTGTGCACCGCGGTGGCATACGTACGATACTGTGGCAGACACAGTAAAGCACGGTGAGCCGTACGTGTGTACCGCGACGGCATATGTACGATACTGTAGCCGGCACAGTAAATAATGGTGAGCCATACGTGTGCACCGCGGCGGCATACGTACGATACTGTGGCAGACAAAGTAAAGCACGGTGAGCCGTACGTGTGTACCGCGACGGCATACGTATGATACTGTAGCGGGCACAGTAGATAATGGTGAGCCATACGTGTGCACCGCGGCGGCATACGTACGATACTGTGGCAGACACAGTAAAGCACGGTGAGCCGTACGTGTGTACCGCGACGGCATACGTATGATACTGTAGCGGGCACAGTAAATAATGGTGAGCCATACGTGTGCACCGCGGTGGCATACGTACGATACTGTGGCAGACACAGTAAAGCACGGTGAGTCGTACGTGTGTACCGCGACGGCATATGTACGATACTGTAGCCGGCACAGTAAATAATGGTGAGCCATACGTGTGCACCGCGGCGGCATACGTACGATACTGTGACAGACACAGTAAAGCACGGTGAGCCGTACGTGTGTACCACGGCGACAACCGTACGATACTGTAGCGGGCACAGTAAATAATGGTGAGCCATACGTGTGCACCGCGGCGGCATACGTATGATACTGTGGCGGGCACAGTAAATCATGGTGCACCATACGTGTGCACCATGGTGGCATACGTATGATACTGTAGCGGGCACAGTCAAGCATGGTGAGCCATACGTTTGCACCACGGCGGCATACGTATGATACTGTAGCGGGCACAGTAAATAATGGTGAGCCATACGTGTGCACCGCGGTGGGATACGTACGATACTGTGGCAGACACAGTAAAGCACGGTGAGCCGTACGTGTGTACCGCGACGGCATATGTACGATACTGTAGCCGGCACAGTAAATAATGGTGAGCCATACGTGTGCACTGCGGCGGCATACGTACGATACTGTGGCAGACACAGTAAAGCGCGGTGAGCCGTACGTGTGTACCGCCACGGCATACGTATGATACTGTAGCGGGCACAGTAAATAGTGGTGAGCCATACGTGTGCACCGCGGCGGCATACGTACGATACTGTGGCGGGCACAGTAAATCATGGTGCACCATACGTGTGCACCATGGTGGCATACGTATGATACTGTAGCGGGTACAGTCAAGCATGGTGAGCCATACGTTTGCACCACGGCGGCATACTTACGATACTATGGCGGACACAGTCAATCATGGTGCGCCATACGTGTGCACCATGGCGGCATAGGTAGGATACTGTGGCAGGCACAGTAAAGCATGATGTGCCAGACGTATTAACTGTCGTAGTAGAGGTAAGGTACCGTTGCCGGTACAGTAAGACATGATGAACCGTGCGTATATACTACGGCAGCATACGTACGATACTGGTGCGGGAACAGTAAAGCACGGTGAACCATACTTATGTAACACGCCAGCGTACGTACGATACTGCTGCGGGTATAGTAAGACATGGTGCACTATACGTGTTACGTATGGCACACCATGCCTTACGATACTCGCACCTGTATTTTCCTTATGCTGGCATGGTACATACAAAGGTGTTCAGATAATTAGTATGAATATTAACCAAAGTCAATGAAATTTTGTAGACACGATCGAGAAACTAATATCTATAGTTTATTCCATTTTCGTAAAAATGTATAGTTTAAATATTGCAGGGAGTTTTTAATGAAAATATGAAAACCCCCTGTAATATTTAAACTATAAATTTTTACGAAAATGTATTAAACCACAGACCTAGGTATTACTTTCTAGACCATGTCTACAAAATTTAATTGACTTTGATTGGTTAATATTCAAAATAATTATCTGAACACCTATGTATGTACGGCCAGCGTCATAAATATATATACGTTAACAAGAGCTCAAAAATATCTACACACCTCTATGTCACTGACAATAAGGTTTGTGTTTACATATTTTGACTCAATGGCTGTATATATGTATATAAATGACACTGACTGTACCATGCCAACATAAGGAAAATACAGGTGCAATTATCGTAAGGCATAGAGTGCAATACGTAACACGTAGTGCAATAGTGCATCATGCCTTATACCCGCAGCAGTATCGCATGTACTCGGGCGTGAGTCTAATTAGACACACTTGATTTTTAAGTTTCCGTTTTTCCTTTTTTTGAGGCACGGAACCCTAAAAATCAAGTATGTCTAATAGCCGTCTATCTATGTACATACGTATGGTGAATGGTATGGTGCCTTATTGTCCCACACTAGTATCATACCTTCTATTTGTCTTCTCAGCATATATATTTGTCCACTGCTGGAGATATGCTTATCCCATGGTTTTTCTATGTCGTCCTTGTTGCGGCGTATCTGGTTGAGGTAGGCCCTGACATCTTAGGAATGGCGGTCTGCCCACGCTTCGACTTCCCGTTCATACCTCTACTATAACAGTTAATAAGTTTTATACAACATTATGCTTCTTTGTAGTATAACCTGCACTGATTACATAGATATCTACTTATAAATATTGGTGCGGGTACGATAAAGAATGATGTATCATTTTAAAGCTGACCAGATGTTTTAAAAACCCGCATGCGGCATTTTTCACATTTAATTTCTTTTACTGGCAATAGTTACGTATAAATAAATCACAAAGGTCGCGTCCTCATTGCAGGGTTTTTTTAAACTCTGGTCAAGCTTTATCTACTTTTGTTGAACTTGTACGATATTAGTGCGGCTATTATTATTATTATTATGCAAAATAATTTTATAGCAAACTTAACAGCTGCACCGATATAGCACCAAAGTCCAGACCTGTAAGCGAAAAGCATATAATAATTGGTAATTTAGATAAAATCATACTTCACGATACATATACATTTAGTCAGCCATGATACAACATTTTTTATTTTTTAACTTTTACAAGGTTATTAACAGAAGAAATTCCGTTCTCAAACCCTGTACAAGTTTTATAGCTTTAAATGCTTAAAAGGAAAAAGACATAAAAGATTCATATTATTTATTTTCAATCGTGAAATTGAGACATACAAAAAAAACACAAGCTTAATTGATTATACTATTTTAAAATTACATAGTCGTCAACTTGGCGTATTCGCTAAACATAATAAAAGCTTCATATTATTTATTTTCAATCGTAAAACTGAGACATAACAAACCACAACAAGCTTAATTAATCATACTATTCTAGAATTACATGGTCGTCAACTATGAACGATGAATTTCACTGTCTGTCGGTTGTTGACAGGCATCCACCATTGCAAGATTTTAAGGCCTACTTAAATCTGACAGGGTATCCTGTACCGGTGGCGATACCGGTGGCGGTAACGCGCTGTTCAAAGGTGTTCCGCAACTGCTGCCGGTAATGCCATACAAAATACCGGTCGGGATATCGGTCGGGTATACCACTACCGCCATCCCTTTCGTCGCAGAATGTCCCTTTCGCAAAATGTCCCTTACGCAAAACGTCCCTTTCGCAGAATGTCCCCTTGGTATCAAATAAATATCACTCGTACCAAATTTCCATTTTGTTCGAAATGTTCTATGAAAGTCAAAAATATACTAACTGCTTGGGAGAATTTTTAAGCTACTGACAACACTAAATTGTAATAATCATCAGATAGGAAGGTACTTATGAAAATATTTTTTATTGTTTCTGTCAGCGAATATTGCGAATAAATCTTGTATGGTTGCAATTACATGTACCTAGTGTTTAAAGTAAAAATATGTTTTAATGTGTGACGAATTTTATTGTAAGATAAGTTGAATTAAAGATATGCGTATTTACTTAGAAAACCTGTTTTTTTTAAACATAATGAACATATTTACTAGTTTTATATGATTAATAATATACATAATGACCTACATATTTGACTTTCATTTTTTCATTTTCATAGAAAATTTTGAACAAAATGGCAATTTGGCGAGAGTGTGATATGATATTTTAGCTACAAGAGGGACATTCTGCGAAAGGGATATTCTGCGAAAGGGACATTTTGCGAGAGACGATTTGCGAATGGGACATTTTGCGAAAGAAATATTTTGCGAAAGGGACAATCTGCGACCAGGGGACATTTTGCGAAAAGGACATTCTGCGACGGAGCCCCGCCACTGGTACAAGATACCGGTCAGGTTTGAGTAGGCCTTTACAATACGTAATACGGGAAGGACGAGAGGATTGGCGATTAGATATTTATCAAAAATAAGGGCGTCAGTAGAAATCCTATCTTATATAGATTTCGTCTGAGTGTAACCTAACTTAAAGCTCGTTCGCATACGAACGCTTATACTTACGCATAAACCTAACTATGTAGTTGCGGAACCTATGTCGCAAGGCCCGACTTTATACTGATATAACCGGTATTTTACAAAAAAAAATGTGGGGATCGCCCCGTTTCGGTAGCGATCCGAGAGCCACCTTTTGGCAGTAGGGGCGGTGCTCCCCTACCCCAGGGCCTAGGTGAAGGTTAAACATCAGTACCGAGTTTCGATATTTCTACTTTTAAGAAATTTGACTGATTTTAAAAATAAATGACACAATACGATGA